>CM076569.1:669736584-670336584 GCA_034641835.2 Pinus albicaulis
ATTACAATCAAAGAATCCATAAGCTCAATAGAAGAAAATTCTGACCGTGTACAGTTGATTCCTTTGTTAAATCCCAAGGAGCTTCAAGCATAAGCTAGAAAGCCGGGAACACAATTCCTGCATCTTGGATGCATCAGAGTGGGAATCCAGGCCCTTATCCATCAGGGTGTTGAAACCTATGTGTTAGCAACTGTAAGAGATCTAACACATAATAAGTACACTGATTCTCGCATTGGAGGAATAGTTGCACCATTGTCAAATGGCCCAGTCTGGTTTGACTGTTATCCCAACTTCTCTGTAAATGTGTTTGATGAAACATTGGCCGATATCCTACAACTGCAAATCCAGACCACTGGATTTGATATGAAGAAAAGAAGAAACAATATCGCCATTCAGTTCAGAGGTTGTTTCCGTCACACCAGTACTTTATTTCCAGCAGTCCTCCATGCCCCCAGCCGAGAGTCTAAAACCAGTGTCGTAGGCATGACAGATGCAAAGAACCAAAAGGTTGAACACCAAGCCATCAAATGGGAAGATCTGTCATTTCCGGAACACTGGGTAGTACCAAATCCAAAGCCTCTCGCCATACAAAAAATTACTTCTGCAAATATTTTTGAAAATCAATCCTCAGCCACTTTATCTTTCCCAAGAAGATCTACAATAGGCAGGCATAGGATTGACGCAGAATGTAAAAAGTATCCACTGTATATACCTCCTAATTCATTTGATACTGCATGTTCCAGTATTGTAAATACTTCTTGTCATCATACAGCTTTGTTTGAGTTTGCTTTATTAGTCAATTTTAATCCATTACAAGTTGAATGCCCTCAATGACATCAGTCTGTAAATCTCAAACATCTCGCTGAAATGGTCATTAGACATCAGAACCATAATCCTAGAACAGGTGATGCACCTCCGTCTACATCAGTCACCCCCTGTCCGAATCCGAAATGTTCTGATATCCCTTTTCCCCATGAAGATGACCATGTGCTTATGATGCACCTAGTTCCTTCTCTGCAAGATGAAGATCCCAGGCTCACTGAGATAGTCATGAATATGCAATCCCCTAAAGATAAGCATGGTTTAGGGTATTACAATCAAAAGGATTTCCTGATCCCAGAATGCAGATTTAAAGATCTGCCAGAAGATGTCAAAATACCATCTGTCCCATAAATCCAGAAGTTTTATACACTAATGGATGGTTGTGAGAAACACAGAATCCCTGCTCAATGGATGAAGCAGATGATAAATTGGAATTTTTTAACTCGTCCAGAAGCAGATGAATTTGCTGTCAGCTATACTCCAGAACAAAAGAAAACTTTAGCCTTAGAATGGAAACAATATATGGAAGAAAGAAAGACTTGGATTTCTTTCTACTCTTGGAAAAAGGTTAAAGAATCAGTAGTTGTATTAATGAATGAACCTACATCCTCTACTGGTCATTCATGGACAACAATTGATGGTAGTAAGCTAGAAACAGCCACCAGCTATCCTCCTTTCAAAGGAATTGTCCTAGGTGAAGGACAAAATTCAGCTAATGCATATCCTATAGTGCAAAAGGAAAACCTGGTAGGAATTGAAAGAAGAGTCCAGACTGTAAGTGAACAAATAAACTGGACTAACACTGCCATCACAGGATTAGACAAAAATGTTGCTAAAGCTTCTGTTGTAAAAAACCAGATGGATCAGTTGCAAGTTTCTTTGAATGATGTAAATAAGGCATTGAATTCTGTACAGTACAATTCTTCAGTAGTTAAAGATTTTTCTTTGAGGTCTTTACAAAAGGTTGGTGAAGTAGAAAGTTGTATTATAGATCAGTCTATTTCTACTCGGCAACTTGTGATAGACTTGTCTGAGAAAACCCAGAAGGAGAAAGAAAAGAAGCCAGACAAGCTAATCCCTTCAGGATTTCTCCACAAAGGGAAAGCTGTGCAAATCCAGAAAAGTGTTGATAGATTTCCCAGCCTATTTCCCAGAGAGTCTGTTCCAGAGTCTCCAAAGTTTAAAGTAACTATTGCCTCTTTGTTCCATGAGTCAGAATCTGAAGATCATGTCTTACCTGTATATGAGCCCCTTGAAGCCCAATATACCAGGTACTCTCCTCCTGACTTAAATGGCCTTGGAAAAATTCCTGCAAGAGAAACCTTCTATCCCCAGAGCCATAAAGAATGGAACATAGATAACTTATCCTCTGCCCAGATCAAACAAGTCATTGATCAGATTATCACAGAGTATAAGTTGATGTGTATAGATGGGAAATCTGAAGTCGAGGCATGTAAATCCCTCATTCCATGTTTTACAGGAACTCTAGCCAGATGGTGGGAACTAGAGTCTTCTCCTGCTCTCATAGCATCCATGGAAGCTGAGGTATTGAAAGATGAAAATGGAGATGTAAGATTTCATGAAGATGGCAAAGCCATGAATAATATGATTGGTGCCCTCACACCACTAATCCAACAGACATTCTGTGGAGATGACCCAAACATTTCAGATCAAAATGAAATAATCCTCATGAATTTGAAGTGTCGCAATATTAACCAGTATGAAGATTTTCATAGAGATTGGATGCAAAGAATCTTCATGGTTAAGGACCCCAAGAACATTCTCTGGAAGCAAGTCTACCTTGCAGCATTGCCTTCCAAGTTGGTAGATATTCTCAAATTACAGGATGCTTTCCAGTTGCCACTGGAAACATATTTATGGGGTCAAATGTACAGTATAATAACCAGAGTATTGATTACTCTTTGTACCAGTTCTAAAATGAATAAATCTATTGATAAATTGAATAGATTGCCTGGTACTAAATATTTTTGCAGCAGGTATGGGATCACAATTGATGACCCATTAGTAAAAAGGCGCAAGACCAAGAAAAAGGCTAAAAAGACTTCTAGAAGTTATCAGCCTTATACTTATCACAAACGCAGCACGAGAATGTCTGCAATTCAAAGGCCAAGAAAGCCTTACAGAAAGCCTGCTCACAAGGGACGCTCCTCTAAATATGTCCCGAAGACTCATTATTATGAGCCACATGATATTCATCCTAAAGATGTCAAGCTAAAAAGGATGCAACAGATAACTTGTTGGATTTGTGGAAAGATAGGACATACAACAAATTTATGTCCTGATGCTAAAGAATCAAGAAAAGGTTTGGGACAAAAATCCCAACAGAAATATAAAGGCAAACAACAAGTTAAAATTGAAGATAAATGTGGCAGATGTGGCTCTAGTTTTCACAAAACAGAAGACTTCCCCCGCGTGATGATCCAACAAGCCCAAGAAGATTCTTCTTCTGTTTCTAATTCTGAATATTCTTCTTCTGAATCTGATATTGAAGAAGTTCATGCTTATTGTGAATGTCCTGATTCTGAAAATTGTCAATGTGAACATTGTTCTTCATCAGATTCTGGTTTTTCTTCTGATGATCATCTTGCAGAAGAATTTTCAGGCAAAGTTAAAGTTCTCATGGCTCAAACCACAGAGGATGATATGAAAATTTTTTCTCAGATCCGAGCCATGGACGATGATGATTTGAAGACCAGGCTGCTTGATACCTTTATGCAGTCCTCGGGTGCTTCCTCCTCTGCAAAACCCTCTAAGAAGTCCTTGTTCTTGGATACTTCTTATGAGCAGAACACACGCAGTTATCTCCGTCAACAACAATAGAGCAAAGTTCGTGCACTCACTTTGGGGGAGGCGAGTAAGGAGATACACTTGCTGAAAGGTGAAATTTCTGCCCTAAAAGTTAAAATGTCTGCATTAGAAAATGGAAAACAGGAAGTAGTTCACCCTGTTTCAGGCAGAAATACTAATTACATTATTCATGGAACTCCTTCATATTCTGCTCCTGAACAACCACAGGTTGAAATTGCTGAAGGAAAAGCTGATCCTGTTTTTGGATTCAGAAAAATGCAGGTTCTTACTGTTCAATACCAGCACCACCATGTCAAGGTGAATATTTTAGTGCATGGTAAGACCTATAATGTAACTGCATTAATTGAATCAGGTGCAGATGTAAATATCCTTGATAAGAAGGTTGTCCCCTCAAAGTTTTGGGCTAAAGCATAAAGAAAAATTGTGGGATTAGGGGACAATACACTTGAATATGAGATTCTTAAGGCCATGGTTTGTTTTGATTCTCATTGTTTGAAAGCAAAATTTGTTGTGGCTGATATTCCTATTGACTGCATCTTAAGAAATGTTTTCCTTGCAGCTGTAGAGCCTCATGGTTCATGGAGAACCAAAAATAATAAGGCAGGATATTTCATCACAATGCCTACTTCTGATGGAAAAGGAAAAAGAATTGAGTTGCCTTATGTTTCCAAGCAGAGAATATCCACCATGGTACAAGCCATGCAGGAACTCAAAAAAGCTGAAGATAGTCTTGCAAAACTAAAAGACCACAACAACCTGATCAGAATTGAAGATCAGTTGAGTTCTGTAGTTGTTCAGAAACAAATTGTTGAACTACAGAAACAGTTTGAAGAACAATGCTGTGCAGAAGAGCCAAATGCATTTTGGCACCGTAAACAACATAGTATTGAGTTGCCCTACAAAGAAGGATATACGGGAAAACCATGCAAATCCAGAGCAATTCCCATGAACAAAGAATACAGAGAGCTCTGCGAGAAAGAAATAAATCAGCTGTTGCAGAGAAAGTTGATCAGAGAGTCAAGCAGTCCCTGGAACTGCTATGGCTTTTATGTGAATAAGAGAAGCGAACAGATAAGAGGTATCCCAAGGTTAGTCATTAACTATAAACCTCTTAATTCTATTCTTGCAGATGATACTTATCCTATCCCACATAAGGGAGATCTGTTGGGAAGGATAGCAGGAGCCAAGATATTTTCTAAGTTTGACCTGAAATCTGGCTTCTGGCAAGTGGCTATAGCAGAAAAAGACAAGTGGAAAACTGCATTCAGCATTCCTGGAGGCCACTATGAATGGAATGTGATGCCATTCGGACTGAAGCATGCACCTTCTAAGTTCCAGAAGGTAATGGATTATATTTTCAAACCTTATGTAGAATGGCTCCTAGCATACATTGATGATCTCCTAATATTCTAAAAAAATCTTCAAGATCACTTCAGGCATCTAAATATTTTATGAGATTAGTAAAGAAAAATGGCTTAGTCTTAAGTAAGAAAAAGATGGAACTGTGTAAGACTAAGATCAAATTCTTGGGGCACACTATAGAGAATGGATTAATTTCTTTACAGAATCATGCTATTGAGTTTGCAGATAAATTTCCAGACATCATTCTCGATAAAACCCAACTGCAAAGATTTCTAGGCTGTTTAAATTATGTAAGCAATTTTTATCCAAATTGTGCCATTGACAGGTCTCTTCTAAACCATAGACTCAGAAAGAATCCAAAGCCTTGGACAGAAGCCCATACTATGTCAATCAGACAGATCAAAGCCAAGGTGAGGAAACTCCCTATTCTACATGTTGCAGAAGATGGATATTTCAAAATTGTAGAATCAGATGCCAGTAATCTTGGTTGGGGAGGTGTGCTCAAACAGAGACCTACTGACAAAAGTATGAAAGAAGAAGAAAGAGTTGTGTAGTATGCATCTGGAACATGGAGTAAAGCTGAGAAGAATTACTCCACAATAGAACAAGAAGTTAAAGCTGCCTGGAACTGTTTTAGTAAGTTCTATATTCATCTAGCTAATAGATTCTTCTTGCTAAGGACCGATGCTAAGGCCTTAGACAAAGTTTTGAATAAAACTATCAAAAACCCTGAAGATGCTAAATTTGCAAGATGGCAAGCTTTGTTTGCTAATTTTGACTTTAAGGTCGAGCATATTAAGGGAATTGATAATTCTCTGCCAGATTTTCTCAGCAGAGAGTTCATCTAGCATCAAGAACAGGAAGAAGAAGAAGATTATAACCATGTTATGGTTATTATCACAGAATGGGATCATGCACAGCAAAAAGAGACACTTAGGTCTATTTCAGATGATGAATCATGGGCTGTGTACAAGGAGAAATGGAGGCCTACATGGCAGCTCCGAAATACAAAAGTACTTGATGCAAATCTGCAGAGCCATACTGATATAATGCATCTTGTACCTGAAAGGAGGGTCTATCCTAAAGGAAATAAGTGGATACATGACATGATATATTCCACAAGTATGACAGCCTCCTATGAAGCAGAAAGATCCCTCTCACAAGATTTTTGTGATCTGTCAGTCATTTGTACTGGTGGAAGTGACAGAACAAGAATCTACTATAAGTCTTATACAATCAATCGGACAAGGTGGCCCGGAGAGTATACTGGAGCAAGATACCAGACATGGCCAGGTAATAATCCTGATTTGATTTTTCTTGACACAGTTTACAATTTTGCAGGATACAAACAACTATGGTGGGATCTGCTGAATAAGGATGGGCGCGGTGAAACTCACCACACCAAGCCTACCTGGATAAACCAATCCCACTATGCTTGCCCCTAGACATGTGACTGGTGGTTTGATTATGGACTAAGTGCATATGGCATGGATCTAGTTTACTATGAATCATATTTTCAAAGCCAATGCAATGATTGTCTAGAAAGCACTTGGGGAGAATGCTTTCATAGTCCGTGTCAAACAGTCCGTGATTTGAGCCAACTTGAGTATAAACTTGTAAATCCAATATTAAATTGCTACAAGAAAAGGCAATTACAATGGTTGGTTCTAACCAAAGTAAAACATTAGATCATTTTAAATAAACCCATGATTGTCAGAAGAATTTACACAAAAGCTTGGGACGATGATCTGTATCCAAGACTCCGGTTTCCCGGTATTACTATCCTTGATCAGGCTGAAAGCAGTACAAGTGGTTCTAGTGGGCTCCACTAAAACAAAAGTATCCGTAGTGTAATAATACCCAGTCACGGGTTTACAGTGACAGGGCTTTTCCCGAGGGCTTTTCACCTGTCCGAAAAGCATCCTCTCTGTATATAATTATTATGTTTCCTCGTGGGCCTTGTACAGAAAACGTATCCATTGTGTTATGTACACACACTTCAAATGTTAATGTTGGACGGACGAATCTCGGTGCGGATGTCACTTCGGTGTTACCCGAAAGCCATGATTCTCCTCCACGTGTCAATAATCCGACGGACCAAACGATTGTTTGTCCCCCCACTTTTCCTATATAAGGAGGGTTTAGGCTCATTGTTTGGCATTCGCATTCGGAGAGTTTAGAGTCTAGAGTCATTTGAGTTTTGAGTCTGAGTCGAGCCGAAGCTCCCTGCTTTGCATCTGCGCGAAGCCTCGCGATCTGCGTGCATCACGGTGCTAAGACTCAAGTCCATAGGTGATCAGAGAAGCCTGCATGTCTATGTGCTCGGCATAGGCAAGAACCTAAAGTGGCCTGATCATAGATCGAGTCTGTATATTGTCATTTGTGTGTTTTGAGTAACAGAACTCTGAGACAGAGTCTGCACGTTGGCCAGGAAGCCTCCAGTAGCGCTCACTCTTTATGAGTAGCTAAATTCTGGTAAAAGCCACTGCAGTCTATCTCTGGAAAGAGATCTGAGTCCATAAGTCTGTAATCTGATTGTAAAATCATTCTGAATATCAATAACGAGAGAAGTATTTGTTCCGCATGTTAAGAACTGTAACTCTGAGCTTTATTAATGTCCACTAAGGTAGTATTGTTGTCTTTTTTATCGCCGAAAGTTTGCCAAACGTTCGCGAAATCACCGAGGAACACAGAGTAGGCCAGAAAAGGCGAAGGAAGCCGCAGAGAGAGCCGAAAGAAGTGTGAATGTGATAGTAGGTTCATGTATGGGTTCGCATAGGGTCTCTTAAAGAAGCAAGAAGAAACTCAGTGAGCCAGTCTGCCTGTTGAGCAGTTTGCAGTGCAAACCTGTGTGAGAGGTCCCTGTCATGCAGGCATTCATATATACATGACCATACATTGATTACGGCCGGTGCGCATGTTGTGGCTCCACCTCCGCCTAGTTGCCACCGCATATACGATATACACTACAATACACTGTATGCATTGGCGTTTAAATTGTCAAATTTGAATTTGAAAACCCGCTCCATTGAAATTTTAAAATTTGAAAACCCGCCTTTTGAAATTTTAAAATTTTAAATTGGTACCACGCCGACGATTTTTATTCGTCTATCACAGGGAGATCTCTGTGCTGTGAGCAGTGAGGCTGAGATTCATGTAGGGGTCAGTGCAAAGGTGGATGTATTGATAGGCCACTTTCTGACCCATTTCCATTAAATAAAATGCATCACTATAATAGGAGAGTCGTAGTGCCAGTCATTAACCGGAAGGCTCCCAGTGCCATTCGATTAATTTCTGCTTCCATTCTGCGCATATCACTGCTAGTTTTCGAAGGATGTCAAAAATGAAGGGATGTCACTACTCTAACTCTGTTCAATCAGAATCATCGATTTAGAAATTTTGCAATCATGAATTATCGAAACGACTCACCGAAGATGATGGCCTTGCCTGTGTTATATTTGCAGAAAATGGTGCTGAAAGCGACAATCGAGGACGAGAAAAGCAAGCGAAGGGCCATGACGTGTTATATTTGCAGAAAATGGTGCTGAAAGTGGCTATCGAGGACGAGAAAAGCAAGTGAAGGGCCATGAGAGTTTTTGAAGCTGTTCAAGGTAACTATCAATCCAATATTTATCCATTGCAATTCTGGTTACAATAAATTGTCTTTTGAGTAGTGATATGATATTTGATTGCAGGCTTAGAGTCTGTTGCAGTTGATATGGAGAAGAGGGATATAACTGTGATCGAAGAAGCAGACCCAGTGGTTTTGGCAAAGAAACTGATGAAACTCGATTAACAGAGCTGCTGAGCAGATCCCGTGGGTCCTGCCAAAGAAGAGAAGGCGGCTGCAGAGACTCTGACAGTTGCGTATCATCATCAAGAAAACCCCCAATATGGTTAGGGGCCTTATGAAGGAACTCATCATATACTGTCGTGAGAGGTGAGGATCCCAATGGCTACACCATCTGTTAGATCTATCTCTTCCTCTTTTTCTTTATGGCGGAAGTATGAGCATGGGGGAGACAACTGGTGGTCTGAAGGGAATTTTAGAAGGCGGTGTAAGATTTTTCTGATGCTGCAGCAAGTATGAGCATGGGGGAGAAAATTGGTGGTCTGAAGGGAATTTTAGGAGATAGTGTAAGATTTTTCTGATGCTGTAGCTGCTGGGAACGAGTTGCTTTCAGAGGTAATGAGGGATTACTTACCTTCCTTAAATGTACAAATGTATGTACTAGGCCTGCAATTATTTATTCCATATGGCATCACCAAAGGATGTCCAGTAGCTAGTTGAAGGGAAGGGTGGGATAACAGTTGACAAAGGCCCAGAAATAGATTCTTGGGTGAACAACTGCGCTTTTTATAACTACCCTTGTTCATTTTTCTAAGGAATTTTTGTATTTTTAAACTTTTTTCTGAATTACGTGTTGGGAATTTTCATGAAATTGTAGATGTGTTTTTAATGTAAAAATAAATTCAATGCCTACAAAATTATTTGAAACACAAAACAAAAACTTACTAATTGAAAAAACTGTTTCTATGAACCCGAATCGTAGAGAACATCCATTCCACTGAAACAAAATTATGATTTTTTTGTTAGGTTGGGAAGGTTGGAGAAGGCTGCAGAAAGTGGTTGTTTTGTTGGTGTTTTATCATGATGGTTTTGGGCTTGAATTTGGGGTGTTCGCTATGGTGGACGTAGGAAGACAAACGATAATGATGAATAGTGTAATCGAATTTTATTTCAATCCAAAAAAGTGTGTTTATAAAAATCATCCATTTTAGATGGGAAATTTCAACAATGATGCATAAAGATGGTCTATAATATCATCATGAAATCCTTTCCAAATACCATCCTATCCTAACACCAACATCTAATCAATTGGTTTTGAAAATAATTAGCTTCTCAAACTCAAGCATGAGTACATGAAAGAAGCTCTACACCTTATCGTGAGTGCATAAATTTATTTATGAATTCTGAAATTTTTAATACAAATTTAAAAGTTATACTTTACATTTAATATTTTGTTTTTCTAAAACTTAGGGATGATTTGTATATTATTTTATGGTACCAAAAGTTGTATAATATTTCACTTCATTTGAGCCAAACACATTATAGTTTAAGCGAAAAGTTACTTTATGTTCAATAGCAATAAATTTCAAGTTACCCTAAGGGAATACTTTTCCAACCAAATATTAGATTAAAGAGAAGTTTATTTACAATTGTAAATACATTTTCTTATTTTCTAAATATATGTTAAATCACAGGGAAAAATCATGTTTATGCTTTGTCAAATTAATATGAACAATAATTATTAAAAAATGATCTAATTAGGGAGAAAATGGAAGTTAGAGATCAAACTTGATATTACACATTTTTGGATAAGTAGAAACCTCATGATATATATAAATGAAATGAATTACATTAAATATATGCAACTTATCACAAGATGATATAATAAAAACCATAGTTAGGGAAACCATAAAAACCTTTGCCACCACCAAAAATCCAAAATAAATAAGCATTAATAATGGAATGTCCTCATTGGTTCAAATATTTGGTTTGTATCACATAATAACTTCGTAACAACATTGTTGTCTTTCTTAGTTTTTACATACCCCAACAATTTTGCATCACACAAGTAGATGGTAAAAAAACTCTAGTGATATCCTTCAAATCTACATGTACATCGAAGGGTTTTAATCCTCAAACTCTAAAGCTTTAACACTAGCATCAAATCAATCACTAATATCTATAGACTCTATGGGACATCAAGGATATAATAATACAATATTCTTTCAAGAAAAGCTTCACGCCAAGCTTTAAAATAAAAAATTAGTCTCTCCATGATCTATGACCTAAGCTCATGTCTTGCAAGAACAAGGCTTCACAATCATGTATTGAGTTGGCTCCAATTTTTGTGTAATATACTAGGGTAGAAAATCTATCTCTATAACAAGAGGCATAAGAACCATGAACTTCTCCCATGTCATGTTATTACAGGGGATTTACAGGTACAATGAAAACCTTAGCATCACAAAAGAGCTATCTCACCATGAATATCCAAAATGTCTCTCTTTATCCTTGTGTTCACTTGGGGGTTTCATCATGACTCCTCGCATTATAAAAAGTACAAAGAGAAGAGTAGAATGACGAATGATAAATAAAATAACTCTCTCTTCTCTTATATAAACAATAAGTAAGTGAGTATAACATAAAATAATGACATAAGTCCATGCAAGTAACCAAGCCCCACATGGAGTACTCTATAATAAAGGGATGTACATGTACAAAACTATGGTTTAGTCTACCTCAAAAGTAAAATTCCTTCCAAGATGATCCTCATTATTCTTACTATCCCTCTTTTAAGATGGTGCACTCTCAAATAGTTTGTTAGACCAATACTTCCTCTTCCACGATGGTTTATTATTCTAGTGTCCTCATGAAAGAAACTATTCATCTAATCATGTGCCACATATGGGTGCTCACAAGTTAATGATGGTATCAAAATTGGAAATGGGGCCATCACAAATGTGCTCACACAAAAATGGTCACGCATTCTCAAAAACACTCATGCACTCCTAATCATATAGCCTTAATGCTCCTGGAACCATAAAAAAGGTTTTCCAACATGGATTTTTGAGGAACACATGCACATTTTCAAAAGTGCATGTGCACTTCTAAGAATACATGAAATTTATAAAAAATTCATTCATGATTTCAAGAATGTTTGTGCATTTTCAAAAGCATGCATGCACTTTTAAGAGCACATGCATGTTCCTGAAAGCACATGCATTCTCTTATGTTTATAATCTCTAAGAGGGAGAGAGGAGGGAGAGATAGAGCCAAAAGGGGTTGTTGAGGAGGTATCAAAGGAGGGAGGGAGGGATCGAGAAAGAGAGTATGGGATTGGAAGGAGGGTGGAGAGAGAGAGAGGTGAGGAGGTATCGAGAGAGAATAGGGAAAGGAGAGGTGAACATGGAAAGAAGGGGGGATAGTGGGGAAGGGAGAGAGAGGGAGACTCAGAGAGAGGAAAACAGGAAGAGTAGGTGAGAGAGTGAGTTAGAATGTGGGATAGATATTGTGACACCCCTAAGATCACCCATGTATTTACTTGTATACATCATCATTAGACTGGTGAGTCGAGTTTTGTTGATGCCTACATGCGTAAGTGGGTATAAATGTGTTACGCCAATGAGCTAGTCCACTAATGTGTTTTAAGGAGAAGGTGCTTATGTGATCGAGCTAGAGAGAATGTGTGTTAGAAGGCTAAAAATCACGAAAAATGTAATGTGTAAAGTATAGATGTAGTAATAAATGACATCATGGTTGTAGGCCAAGGGACTAAAATAATATAGGGGGTTAAGAATCCATAAAAAGAGAGTTCAGGTGGCAAAACCAAAACATGGTTCTTAATCCAAATCATTATTATGGTTATAATATTCCCATAGTCATCTTTAAGAATAATATTAAAATATTATAATCCTAAATTATAGAAGGTAAAAGGAATGAAATAAGGGAGATTTAGCTTCCTTTCCATTATAGACTTCCAAGGGATGCTGGTGGACCTAGTTCTAAGGATAACTAGAGGTTCCTTGGCTACTATAGATAAAGGACACTATGCAGGCTAGGGTAAGAGGGAATTTTTCCTTCGGTTGCGTCAAGGAAGGTTGAAGCCTTAGAGGGACAAGTGTCCTTGTATTTCCCCAGAGGGTACAATGAGACCCTCAAGGATAGCAGGAACTCCTAGAAGCCACAAGGCTCTAAGACATCCATGGTAGATTGAGTTAGACACATGAAGGTAGTCATAAAACCCCAAGGATTGTGTAAGAAAAAAAGGGGGTGCACTACTTGTGTGTGGGGTAGATAAGGCATGTGAGCCTATTGGTTTGAGACTTTCAGGGTTTATCTCCTCGGTCCTTTTCATATTCTGTACCATACATGTAATTGACTTGAGTAGTCATTTCCATAGTGGATACATGGCCCCAGTCAAGGTTTACCAACTGTTGAAAAAACTAGAGCGGTGTGATATATGGTTGGGTAGTACATCCAAGATCTATGACTAGTCAACACATTTTAAGAGATCAGTATTTGAAACTTGTTTTATGCATTCCCATGGTTTATGTTTTATGGTTTTTATTGAATTTTACCATGTCATTATATGTAGATGTATCATTTATGAGTATGGTCACGATGTCAATGGAAATTTCTTTCTCAAAATCAGGAAGGTATTACAAAATCAACATCCACAATCAAATGGCCTCAACCTTCGCACTGGGAAACCAAGTATCTTAGCCATTTGACAACATTATAAGCTATCCAAAATATAACTTGTCTGAGAATGTTTCACAAGTCTAAATATACTTGATTATCTTTATGACTCCTAGTGACCATACGTCTATAACATATCAACAAAAACTTCTTATTGTTCATTTATACATAAAAAATAATAATAAAGTATCTAGGCTACGCTAGAAACCACACTAATCATCAAAAAAATCAATCAACGTTGGGTCTTTGGCACTGGATCTTGATAAATCAGTTTGTGGCAGGAAAGGAATGTGACTATCTTTGCGGGAAAGACGAGCATTTTGTTGTTGGATCTAACGTTGGATGAGTTGGAATTCCCTGTGAATTTCATGTATTTCTTCTTTTGGCCCCAAATTCCTGCAAAGGTGGTTTCCAAGGCTTTTTCCAATAAATTCTCTGTCATCCAAAAAATATATAAAGTCTACTAAAACTGAGTGTTACAACCTTTGGTATGGCCAGGGTTTGGAATAAGATCCCTCCTCTCACTTAACTCTTGCTCTTTATTAATTTTTTTGCTGCTCTATATAGTACACAATTCTAATATGCATGTACCCGACACAATCATATATGAAGGCGCATATGTTAGTATTATGTCCTCAACTACTTGGCAAGCTTTAGGTGAATCTCTGCAACTTATGCCCATTACCAAAATATGTTGGTTTTTAACAGAAGAACCGATCAACCATTAGGGTTACTTCCCGAGTTACCTATTACTTTGGGATGAAATACTGTCTATATTAATACGATGGTAGTCCAAGGCCCTTTGGATTTTAATTTACTCCTCGGGCGTGACTATGTTTATGACATGGGAGCTCTTGTCTCTTCTCTCTTTCTTGTGATGTGTTTCTTGTATGATGGAATAATCGTGACCATTGTCCATATTTCATTCGTTGGTCCTAATTTGACTCCCAACCAACCAATTTCCCTAAATGGTCCATATATGCAAGTGGTATCTCCCCAACCACAGATTAATTATGTGGTAACCTGTTCCATGCCTACGCCTACTGATGATCTAGTAGTTGATGTAGTGCATCAATATTTACTGGGGGCATTGGAGTCTGATCTATCCTTTGATACCTTCCAGAGAATTGTTTTTTGATCTGATAAGAACCTCTTGGAAGCCATGGCCTTTTGGGGACCATGATTAAGTCACATAACAAAGTTATCTTTCTTGTGTCAAGCTCGTTAAAAAATGAAACAAGGTTTCTGGAGAAGAGTTCCTTGTCTTGTGTCAAGCTCCTTAAAAAATGAAACAAGGTGTTGGAGCAAAGTTCTTTTCTTATGTCAAGCTCGTTAAAAAATGAAATAAGGTTCTCGGAGAAAAGTTATTTTTCTCGTGTCAAGCTAGTTAAAAAATGAAACAAGGTTCTCAGATCATAGTTCTTTTTCTTGTGTCAATCTTGTTAAAAAATGAAACAAGGTCCCTTGGGCATAGTTCTTTTCATGTTTCAAGCTCGTTAAAAAATGAAACAAATCCCCTTCCAATTCGAGTCTTTGACTAGATCTCGTAAATTCCCAGTCAATTCTTTCACCTGATCTCATAAATGAGTGTTCATTCCTTCCACCTATTAGTAACTAGTAGTCTACTTAGGTGGATGAAATGAATCTTGGGGGGCATGTGCCTAGTATCACGTTATTATGCTAGGGGAATATAAACTTATTTCAAGCATAGTTTGTTCTTTTTTTCAAGATTGTGTAAAATTGAAACCACTCTCAAGCATAATTTCACATGTTTCAAGCTTGTGTAAAAATGAAAACATTCTCATCCTATTCTTATTATTTTCATTTTTATCAGTCTGATTCTACAAGATGAGATTTGGTTTTCTCATTCCATCGTCGCCATCTGTTTGGCCAATCATATGCTTTCACTTGGTCTTTTTAGCCTTTCTCGAGGAACCGTTGTGATGAGTGGTATTATTAGCCAAATTCTTAACATGTGCATGTTTTGATTAGTTCCATCATGAACGGAACCAGTTTTTACCCTTTATACCACTCGTTCCTCTAGGAGGATTTCTCTTTCAACTCTTTTCAGACTACCTAAAAATGAAAATACTGTCGAGCATTATTCTTTTCGAACTCGTTAAAGTAAATTAAAAGACGTTTACTTAGTATAAGTTTTACCCTTTTCTAAACTATGATAGGCTATTTATGAAAAAGGAATGCCTTAGTTGAACATGGCTAAGAGGTTCTCCTAAGTATTTTTTTCTACCTTTTCGGACTCGAAAGGCTATTTATAAAAAAAAACCTGTGGATTTTTTTTTTTTTTTTTGAACTCTCTAAACATGAAAAAGGATTCAAGTTAGACCTTGGTTGGACCCATAAAAACATCAAACAACTATGGGATCATCGAACATGATGGGATCAAACCACTCCTTCTCAGGTTTCGTTAAAAATACTCAGAGGGATTCATCTGAAGGATGAACTTACAAATAAAACATATGTTGTCCTCCCCGAGCTTGTTAAAAAGTAAAGAGGTATTGACTAGAAATGGTTGGGGAGATTAGGAAAATGTGATAATCCACATATTAATGGCAGTGAGTTGCTCTTGAACACAACACTCTTCCACTTCATCTCCATGGTTGTTGGGTTGGGAAATCTGCTTGTTTTTTGGTTCATCATGTTATCTCTCCAAAATTTCCCAAGGGTATTTATGTGCGTTAAAAGAAATATCAGAGATAATTATCAACCACTTTTGGAGATTAGGATCTAGCCTTCCTAATGCTCTGAGAGGGCTCTCTCTTAATGATTTAACTTTTTTGTTTTAATTAATTTTAGGCTAGTTATGTATGCTTGATTTGATTTGCTGATATCCATATGTGGGATTCAAATTTTCCCAAATATATATTCCCATAGGCCTTTCAATTTCCAGAACTCATTAGACTCTACCAGATCAAATATTTTCCTAATGAAAGAGTTTTAGTTACCCCAAACCAAGAAATACTAGTCACAATCACAACTCAATCTATCAATCAGATGTTACAGATTCAACCATAACCTGATGAAGTGCCATTATCCATTGAAACCCTCACTGAACTCTACTTGAAGCTGGACTTTCCTAAAAGATTCCAAATATTCCAGACTTTCCTCCCTCAATCAGTAGAAACCTCTAAAGCAATCCTCCATACTCAACTTCCATGTTTTCAGAGAGAACCAGACAAATTGTTACCATGTTGTCATGTATCTTAGGATATTTCACTGATGAACATGTAGATGCATCTATTCTTGGTTTCCTATCCATCTTTTTCCCAGGTCAGCCTCCAGCTTCAACCATCAATTTTGCACAATACCTAGCAGATGTAATCCATGATCGGATAGTCAAGCTGCCAGAAGGAGTATTCAAATACTCTTCAGTTTTGTTCCATATGTTTATATATTCCAATCAGAAATGTTTGCAGTTAACCTCCAAAAACTGGACATAGAGGGTAATCCCCAATCTGTTGTCTTTTGGACATCCTTGATCAGAAAGGATTCCACTGAATTCAACTTCAAAGACTTCATTGATTTCTTTATTTATCCAGTAGTTAATATGATAAGTAGTAGCATTTAGCCTAGAATCAGTGAAGAGATAAAGAAGGTGTTACAGTTGCCAGATCAGATTAAAACAGGAGACTGGTATTTATACCAAAATCATACAGAAATCAGAGTGTATGGAAGTCATATAACTCCATACAAGCTTCCCAAATACCTCCCAATGAGGATATTTTCTTTATAATACATCAGACAAATCCTGAATTCAGATGAAATCAATTTTCTTTCAGCTAAAAAGAAGATTAAATTCAAGATTAAGAACCAGTTAGGGCCTTTTATATGTAATAGTAGGAATAATGGACAACAAGAACACAAATTTTTAGAATATTTTAAGTTCAGTAACAGTTTCAAATGGTCTTATGACCCTTTGGGTGTCATAAGTAAACTAAGAGTCAAGTTTAAATTGACCCCTTTCATTCATGAGTCAAAGCCTGAAATTGAAAATTACTCCAACCAATCAGAGTGGTTGGAAATAATTTACAAGAGATGGAGACGCAGGTTGATACTAGTTCCATCCTGCTTACCCCAGCCCCACAGGACATAAATTCAAAGAGGGAAAGAGAGGAAGGCTCTTATTCTGTAGAAACTAATTCTGATACAAAATTCAAGCTTATGTATAGGAAGAAGGAAAAACTGAATCTAGTGATAGAACAAGAATAAATAGTTAATACAGTTGAAGTCATTGAGACAAATATAGTGGTCATAGATGACGCACCTCCAACAATTTCAGAAGAAACACATCTACCATCAACCTCTAGTGCTCAAATCATTCAGAAACAGAACAGTACAGAGGTTTCATCATCTAGAAAACTAGTGGAGAAAGAGAAAGATATCATGGAGAAATACAAAGAAACCAAAATAAGGAATGAAGCATTGAAAGCTGTAACTTATGCCTAGTACTGGAAGCAAACTCCCAGTGACCAAAACATATTGCTTTCAGATTTTGACTACAAAACAAGAAAGATGCAAATGAAATTTTTGCAACCAATAGTGCAGTGTTGAGAATGCAGCAAGATGATGGAGCTTAGTGAAATGAAGTCGCCTTCACTGAGTGGGCCCGCAGGCAAATTCTGGCGCAAAGTCTATTTTTAGACTATGTCTATTTTTAGACATATGGAGCATAATTTGGGAATTATACTTGGAGATTCTTGGATTATGCGACATGTCGGTAAAAATAGATGAGACCCTTATTTTTAGGACCCAGGCTATTTTTAGACTGATCTCCTAAAAATATGGAAGTCAAATATTATTTACCCTTAATAATATTTTGACTATAAACAGCAGTTTACTCTCTTGGCGCACTTCAGCTTGAGTCATGGAGGTGACTCATGCAACTGACACAAGGAATCACGTGGTTCCTAGGGTTTGATGGCATCTTGCATGGTTGGCTTCAGTTAGACTTCAGTGGCAGGAGTTTTGGAGGAGTTAACGGGACAGATAGTGGAGTTGTGTTCGTTTGTTTTAGTTGAACTAGTTGGGATTAGTTAACTAACTAATCAACTAGATATGAGTGGAGTAAATTAAATAATATTTAATTTACTAAATATTAACTCATTAGTCAACTCAAGAACACTTCAGTTCACTACAGTGCATGATCAGTTCAGTGGAGACAAGTGGAAGAGGTAGATGAAAGGGTGAGTAAAGCTATCAGTTGGTAGATTTGTTTTGCATGAGATTTGCATTACACTTGGAGGAATTTTCCATGACAATTACGCAATCAAGGCAAGGGGATTCGAACCTTGAACCTCTTCATATACAGGCCATGATTGCGCAATAGAGGCAAGGTAGTTAGTGGTGTGTTTTGAACCCGAGACTTGTTCAAAACCAAGCTAGATTGTGAGTAACTTCATGAGAGAGTACTGAGTACTTGTGAGGAGTATTGTACTTGTTTGGTTACTTGATTTCTCCATTATAATATACACAATAGATGCGGGGTTTTCAGCTATAGGCTTTCCCCATACATACCGAGTTAATGTGTGATTGAATTGATGTGAGATTGCTTCTGTTATTTCCGCATGTGACAATTAATTGTAGAAGAAGGTTATGTGTTATGTATGCAATTCGAAATTGATATATGACCAGGTTAATCTTCAGTGAATAAGTGATTTATTCAACTAATTTCTACATGGTATCGGAGCGAGATTAATTGTCGAGATCTATTACGGTGATTGCAAACTTATTTCCTCGGACAGAGTCTGCATGCGGGCCAGGTAGCCTCCGGAATATTCATCCTTCTTTGTAAGGTGAAAGATCCGGTGAATGCCCTTGCAGTCAATCTCTGATTTGGAAATAATTTGTTTTCAAGTATAGATCGGAAGCGATAGAGCTTGGAGTTTGGAATTCGAATTTTGCAGCAGCTTTGTTTTCTTGGTGCCGGTGTTGAAAATGTCTTCTTTCAACGGTTTGCGACTCGAATATGCTCTTGAAGGCAGTTCGAATTATGTTGCATGGAAGGATCGCATGGAAGCAGTGTTAGAAGATAATGGTTTGAAGGAGTTCGTGGATGCGGATGTCCCAAAGCCCACTGATGCAGCTTTGGTCGATGCATGGCAAAAGAAGATTGCGAAATGTCGAAGGATCCTGTTGGAGGGCGTCAAGGATCATATTGTATCCAGCCTGCATGGAAAGTGTTAGCACTCAAATCTACCTCAGGCTGAAATGAAGTAAAACTCAAGGCTACATCAAACCACGCTCAGCCTCGTAGCTAGCCCTACGAGGACAGGAGAGGGCTCTCTCCGTCAATCTCGAGAAAATAAGCAATAGAATGCGAGATGACTTATAATAAGAACTGATTTTAGGCTAGTAAAGAGATAGGTATGTTTGATTTTTGGTTTTTGGTTTTTCGCTGGAGTAATGGGAAAACAAGTTTTGGGTCCGGGAATAAGGTCAGGCCTTTGCAGAGTTCAAGCTGGGGCGAGGTAGGTGATGATCTTGATGCTTTAAATTGGATTTATGGATAGATTAGACCGACGAGGAGCTGAAGAGGGCAAAGAAGAACTTGGATCCTCTCCAAACAGCTGAAAACATATAGAACTAACTTAATTCAAAGGCTAAGCACTGTAAACAATGGATTCAACCTTATTTCACTCATTCAATTTAGTTCAGAAGCATAATGAAAGTATGGCAACATTAAACATGAAGAAACTTACAGTAAACAAAGAAGAAACACCATCAAGAACAGAACACCACAAGGATCCCAACAAGTGCCGCAAAAACCCCTGATCTTTCCTTAGCCAAAATATGAAAAATATGTACAATGGTATCAAAAGTATCCCAAGAGTCCAACCTCTCCAACCTCTGAAAATGATTGAGAAATTACAATATATAGATCACTCTAACACCTTTCCCCACCTCTAGGGGTCGAATTTCCTCTTCAGGGATCAGTTTCAACCAATTCTAATCATGGAACTACAATCTAGGCAGCTAACAACTTGCCTCTAAAAGAGTGGAAACTGATCCATTACATGATTTTTTACTCATTTGAGAGTGAATCTTATAGAAGAGATAAAAACAAGCCAAATTTACATGCCAAGCATGAATTTACATCATAAAAACCCAAAAATTCTATCCATAAGCAAAACTGGTCCATAATAGGCGAAATACTGAGCTGGCAGCTGAAAATTCAGAAAAATTTCTAGGTGGGTCGCTCCTGAACTGCGTGGGTCGCTCATGTTCCAGGCTGATTTTGAGGTAGCTCCCGGAATCCAAATTGAGCTCATGATAGCTCGTTGGAAAACCCTGGATGTCTACTTTCCAACCCAAGTGGAATTTCTGAATTTGGAGTTGATTTGACCCTCCAAAACCTCATTCTCCCAGAGGTACTTCCTGCTGGTGCAAAAGGTGGCAGCAAGGTGGTTTTCATGGTGTTTTTGAGTTGTTTGACCATCCAGATTTTGTTGAAATGCTAAGTTGACTTCAGAGGATGCATAATTAACCATGAAAAATCCAAAAATGTAAAAATATCCTCCAGCAAGTGTCCCAAAAAAAAGTGAGCGCATGAGCGCGCGACCCACGTAACTGCAAAACCTGTTTTTTAGACCAAAAATTTGAAAATGACAAAATTTTCTCCGAATTTTCCCAAATTCGGAGCGGAGGTCCTCCATCATGTGTCCTGCCCAGTCAATGAAGCCTCGGCCAAAATCCGAAGTGGATTAGGTCTTTTCCGCCGTCGAAGTGCCTTGTGCAACCTCCTCTTCATGATCTTCATCCTCGCTTTGCAAACATGCATGCGAGCCCAGTAATGGCCTTTCATGTGGCGAAGCATGTCTTTGTCTCGATTGGCCTTCGCCAACAATTTCTCCAGATGGATGTTCACATGTGTGAGTACAGTATCTCTGTCAGTCGGTGTCATGTCACCGGGCCTCTTTCGATTCCACTGTCTGTCCTCACGGATTCGACGCAACTCATAATATGTGAGCTCATCCTCAAGCTGTTTGTTGCGCTGATCCAAATAGTTAATCACCCACTGAGCCTTCTGCAATTGGTCTTTCAGCTGGTCATTCTCGGCCCTTTGCTCCTGGATGACTTCCCTCAGCTTCGAGCTAGGAGAGCCCGTATCAACATCAATGACTGTGATATCGGTGTCCCGGCCTCCTGATGGGCCCTCATCATGCATGGGCCTCTTGCCCCTGTCTTGTACCTGTACCTGCACTGGAGAAGAAAACGAGACCCTTTCCACATCACGTGGAGATAGTACTCGCCGTGTCGATGAAGTCGGCAGGACCCCTTCCACCTCACGTGGAGATAGTACCCGCCGTGTCGCTGCAAATAAGGCCCTATGGCCTCGCTGATATGTCTGAACCAAAGGAGTGATGATATGCTCAACCTCAAGCATGTCCGGCTGGTGTGAGGGCTCTCCTGTATCATAAACTGCCTCGGGAGGCTGCTGTGGCACTCTGAAAAAGTCTCTAGAAATGAAATCCTCCCAAGTGATGCCCTGCTCTGCCAACTGATGTGACACCAAGATTTTGATCAAAGCGAAATGATATATACTCCTGTACTGCTGCACTGGGCTCGTCTTCTTCAGCACAAATGTAACCATCTTCTCTATGTTGCGGTATATGAAATAAGGAATATTCATCATACGCACCCTTGTGAAGTGCATCAGCAAACGAACATGATATGAGAAAAGACGGGCATACCTGCCTTCACAACTGAAATACTGAATGATGAGCCTCATGAGTGGTGCATACTCATCTCTCAAGAATCGGAATGGAAAGACTCTGCCCAAGTAAGCCACATATCCAGTTTTAATGTATGGCTCATAATGAAATTTCTCTAACTGCTTACCCTTGCTCCATTTCTCGCCTATGTTCGGTATGCCAGTGGCTTGAGCAATAGTCAAAGGCGATACAATGAAATCAACCCCAGCAAGATTTACCCGATCATCCCGCAAATGAAGAACAAACAGACGTGCTAATTCACGATGAGGTCGGGTTTGTACAACCATCTCACAAAATCTGAAACATGACAAGAATCGAAAACAATCCATAGCTAATGGACATGCCTGCAACCGAGCCAAAGAAGTAGGCTCCTCTCCGCGATGATCACCACTTCTGTTTTCTCTGCGGGAACTCCGTGGCACATTACCTCCAGCCACCGAATCACTGCCTGACCCTGGCTCATATTCTGACTCTGTCTCTGACATATCTCTGATTAAACTTTTGGCAATGTGTATGCTGATATGAATGCAGTGAAAGCAAAATTAGGATGTATGTTTAACTCTCAACCAATATCCCACGCCAAAACACCATCAAGGAATCAAATTATGGATAAAATCTCTGTTTCAAATGGACTGAAAAGGCACCATCTCTGTTTTGAATGCAAATGGGATTTTTACCGAATAGGAGCAGGCAACCTTCAAAAGTTTGGACACATCTAGTCAAAGGAGAGCATGGTATTTAACAGTGACATGTTTGTCTACGAGTTATGAGCATAAAGGTTTCAATGGGCCATTCGAAACAAAGACATGAGCATATGCTAACATTGGGCAATGTGACTCATTACAAACATGAGGAATGTGACTCAAAAGGTTTAAACATGGCATAACACTAACAATGGTAGCAGTGGTATTATGGGTATGATAACAAATTGATTTTGATGTTATATAGAAGGCTGGCCATATCACTGTTTAAGATAGCAAACACACTCTTTACACCATTCATTTTCGTTCCAAACCCTGAAAACAATAATCTTATAACAGTGGGGTTTTAAATCCTTCATTTGCATATTAGAAACCATCCATGATGACAGAAATATGTTTGAAAACCCCAAGTGATTGATGAAAACCTGTTTTGAAGGCAACTGGAGTCGATTCCGAGCCAATCTGGGCGCTCAAACTCAATTCCAAAACTCTGTGTCTGCGTGGGTCACGCAGGCTCTGTTTGGGTCGCGCAGCCCAGGTGGGTCGCGCACCTGCAAACCCACAGTGCTGAACTGAGTCTGCGTGGGTCGCGCAGCCCAGGAGGGTCGCTCTGCCTCAAGTTGGGTCGCGCAGCCCAAAAACTCTGTCTACGCCCTTCAAAAGTCTGAAATCGCCCTTCAACTTTGCAAATACGATTTGGGAGGAATGAAATCGGTTCAAATGAACTTGTTTGGCTTTATACATCTCACAAATATCTTCACAGTCAGATTTTATTTCAAATCTAATTCAAAACCCATATTACAAATGTTTTTGTAATTTTTCACTTTGGCTTTTTCAAATACAAACTTCCTTTGGCTTTTTGTGGTCGATACTAATGATTTTATTGTTTTCTTGCAGGGATATGACTATCTTGGCTAGAGAAAAGACCAGGGGTCTGCTTTTACAATGTCTTCATGGCGGAACAATTACAATTTATTACAAAATGATAATAATAATTTCTAGTTCCAAAACAGGGTTTTGGACTAGAAATGTATTTTTTTTTTAAGAAAATGCCGATGATAATAAAATAGAAATCACAAGTGCTGGACTTTCCTCACCTTGCAGGCTTTATGACTAGTGTATAAATGACTCAAACACCCTAGACACCAAGACCTAGGACACTTATTGACATTTTAATGACCTCATATATCATGACAATAACTATGAATAATTTTTTGAGGAAAATTTTTAAAATAGCGCTGCAGGTATAGTATGAGGAAACACAAGATGACACAACCCTTCGTCAGTTCATGGCATGATCCTAGTGATATGCAAAGAAGTGAAACAAGTGAGACACCTAATAATGAATATGCGAAAGACGAAATGATCACTGACGGAGGGCAGCAAGGGCTGACTCTAACATTGGCTCCAATGGGGATGGTGGCTCCATGGAGATGCCAAGAACAACAGATCTCTGGGGAAGTCAGACCAGTTCCTTCATCCATTGGGCGATGGAATCATTATTTGAACGGATAACACCAAACCTTTGACACATTTATTGAATGAAAACTTGACTGAAAACTGACTGAAACTTGACTCAAACCGACTCGATGGCAAACTGAAATAACTTGAAAAAAACTGACTCAACAGACCAAACACAAATGACGCATGACTGAATTAAAACAAAACTTTACCAAGCTTTTTGAAAAAGGCAGTAGTCCATCAAGATTTGGAATCATGATGACAACCACCTGCATACCAATGAAATATGTACAATCATGTATAATTGGCTTTCCAATGTAACCAGTCAAGCAGATGGCTTCTTGACTGATTCTTCTGATCAGATCTGCTGGTCAACAATACAAACTGGTAACTGGGCATCCAAAAACATAGCTGACCATGATCTTTTTCATCACTGAACACTGCAATAATCACTTTCATAGCTGACTGTAAAAAATCTGCCATTAGATTCTGAAAAACATGAAGATTTACCTCCTGCTGAAAGAACATGGTGTCCTTCTCTTCTGATTCTGATCTGAAAGGGATAGAAATTGATTTCTGAGGGATAGAAATGCACAAATCTGCCATCTGAGTGTTAGCTGTAGTTTCCTTGACCATGAGAAATTCTGGCATATACTCTTCAATTTCATGATCTAGGTCATTCTTAAACAAAAAACAATCTTCAAGATTATCAAACATGACAGCCTTATCATCTTTGTGAAAGAAAAAATTATCTGTTTGCTGATCTACACAACTGATTACAAAACAGTCATCTTTTTCAAAAGAGGAAGAAGTTTCATCAACACTTTCCTGACTATGTGTGCACTGCAGATCTGCGTTAACTTGAGCTGGAACATGACCTTTCAATAGCTGATCTATCTCATCTTCAGACAGAGGAGATAATGCCCTTTGTTTTCTTCTGCTTAAACAGTAATTATCTTCATATGACAGGGCATCCAAACTATCATTTCTTACTGAGTTATTGAAAGGAGATTTACCACTTACTTGCACAAAGGTCTCATTTTGACTTTCATGAACTGACTGGATTGCTTCTTCATGAAGGCTGTGTTCTAATGATGGGCTGACAGTATGACTGAGAACATTTGGATCCATTACTGTGTCTTCTGCATCCCATATGATTTCAACAGCAGAGTTCTCCTTGATGGGCTTTAGCACAAGATATGCTTGGTCATCCTGATCTGAATCTGAATCTGAAGTAGCATTCTGGACATTATCACAATCTGCAATTGGAACTGGACCTACTTGCATGCTGCTGTCTTCTGTGGGCAGATCTGAAATGACATTCTCCCTTTCATCATTTTCAGCCATATGGCCATCAACCTGCTGCAAAGTCTCCTGAGCACCTTGATAGGTATCCTTTAGGTTCTCTTCATGTTGCTGAAATGGATTCTCGTACAGGGCCTCCATGATTTCATCATTCATGAAATTATCATCTTCATAATATTTCTCCAGGCTTTCAATAAAAGAATAGGCATGTTTGCAACAGTCATGAACTAAATTTAACGATGGATAAGATACTTGATATCTTTCAATGAACAGGGCATGAAAATCTTCTAAACAATAAATACAGGCCAGCGGAAAATTTTCATACCATGACTGAGCTTCACCTTCCAGAGTGGCCAGGAATATCTTCATCAGGCAATCTTCAGGAAATTCTACCTTCAACTTGCGAATATGCATGTGAAATCTAATCAGATGTAAAGCAGCATCTTTCTTACCATCATCTTTAAAAGTAGGCAGATTCCTGGACCAATCTACCTTGGGCATCTTATTCGGAAAACCTGGAATGTGATCTCGGCTCATGGGAGCATATCTTCTTGTGATTCGGTCCATCTCGAAGATCTCACAGCTACTGATCTCCCTGTAGTGAAGTCACCATGAAGCATTGATTGTCTGGATCTTTCAGTGAATGAAGTCGCCAGGTGAATGATTTCAGCCTTGCGATGTCTGACCGTTGTTCACCATCAACGATCAGATCTGAACTTGATACATGTACTGGGGCAATTTACAAGTTAAATACTACGATTACAAGTTATACCGGAGATCGACTGAAGCAGCGTTTATCTACTTCGCCGATGCATAGCAACAACGTTTCGAAGGCTACCTGGCGTGTCTTCAGACTCCGTCTATAACAAGCAAACGTTTTGAGTTTTTCCCCAGTATGGTCGCCACTATGTTAGCACTCAAATCTACCTCAGGCTGAAATGAAGTAAAACTCAAGGCTACATCAAACCACGCTCAGCCTCGTAGCTAGCCCTACGAGGACCGGAGAGGGCTCTCTCCGTCAATCTCGAGAAAATAAGCAATAGGATGCGAGATGACTTACAATAAGAACTGATTTTAGGCTAGTAAAGAGATAGGTATGTTTGGTTTTGGTTTTTTGGGTTTTCGCTGGAGTAATGGGAAAACAAATTTTGGGTCCGGGGATAAGGTCAGACCTTTGCAGAGTTCAAGCTGGGGCGAGGTAGGTGATGATCTTGATGCTTTAAATTGGTTTTATGGATAGATTAGACCGACGAGGAGCTGAAGAGGGCAAAGAAGAACTTGGATCCTCTCCAAACAGCTGAAAACATATAGAACTAACTGAATTCAAAGGCTAAGCACTGTAAACAATGGATTCAACCTTAATCACTCATTCAACTTAGTTCAGAAGCATAATGAAACGATGGAAACATTAAACATGAAGAAACTTACAGTAAACAAAGAAGAAACACCATCAAGAACAGAACACCACAAGGATCCCAACAAGTGCCGCAAAACCCCTGATCTTTCCTTAGCCAAAATATGAAAAGTATGTACAATAGTATCAAAAGTATCCCAAGAGTCCAACCTCTCCAACCTCTCAAAATGATTGAGAAATTACAATATATAGATCACTCTAACCCCTTTCCCCACCTCTAGGGGTCGAATTCCCTCTTCAGGGATCAGTTTCAACCAATTCTAATCATGGAACTACAATCTAGGCAGCTAACAACTTGCCTCTAAAAGAGTGGAAACTGACCCATTACATGATTTTTTACTCATTTGAGAGTGAATCTTCTAGAAGAGATAAAAACAAGCCAAAGTTACATGCCAAACATGAATTTACATCATAAAAACCAAAAAATTCTATCCATAAGCAAAACTGGTCCATAATAGGCGAAATACTGAGCTGGCAGCTGAAAATTCAGAAAAATTTCTAGGTGGGTCGCTCCTGAACTGCGTGGGTCGCTCATGTTCCAGGCTGAGTTTGAGGTAGTTCCCGGCATCCAAATTGAGCTCATGATAGCTCGTTGGAAAGCCCTGGATGTCTAATTTCCAACCCAAGTGGAATTTCTGAATTTGGAGTTGATTTGACCCTCAAAAAACTCATTCTCCCAGAGGTACTTCCTGCTGGTGCAAAAGGTGGCAGCAAGGTGATTTTCATGGTGTTTTTGAGCTGTTTGACCATCCAGATTTTGTTGAAATGCTAAGTTGACTTCAGAGGATGCATAATTAACCATGAAAAATCCAAAAATGTAAAAATCTCCTCCATCAAGTGTCTCAAAAAAAAGCGAGCGCATGAGCGCGCGACCCACGTAGCTGCAAAACCTGTTTTTAAGACCAAAAATTTGAAAATGACAAAATTTTCTCCGAATTTGCCCAAATTCGGAGCGGAGGTCCTCCATCATGTGTCTTGCCCATTTAATGAAGCCTCGGCCAAAATCCGAAGTGGATTAGGCCTTTTCCGCCGTCGAAGTGCCTTGCGCAACCTCCTCTTCATGATCTTCATCCTCGCTTTGCAAACATGCATGCGAGCCCAATAATGGCCTTTCATGTGGCGAAGCATGTTGTTGTCTCGATTGGCCTTCGCCAACAACTTCTACAGATGGATGTTCACATGTGTGAGTACAGTATCTCTGTCAGTCGGTGTCATGTCACCGGGCCTCTTTCGATTCCATCAGCTCAGTCTCACGGATTGACGCAACTCATAATATGTGAGCTCATCCAAGCCGTTTGTTGCGCGCTCCAAATAGTTAATCACCCACCGAGCTCGCAATTGGTCCTTCAAATTCGGTCATTCTCGGTCTCTTTCTCCGGATGACTTCCCTCGCTTCGAGCTAGAGAGCCCGCATCAACATCAATGACCGCTCATATCGGTGTCTCGGCCTCCTGATGGGCCCTCATCATGCATGGGCCTCTTGCCCCCGTCTTGTACCTGTACCTGCACTGGAGAAGAAAGCGAGACCCTTTCCACATCACGTGGAGATAATACTCGCCGTGTCGATGAAGTCGGCAGGACCCCTTCCACCTCACGTGGAGATAGTACCCGTCGTGTCGCTGCAAATAAGGCCCTGTGGCCTCGCTGATATGTCTGAACCAAAGGAGTAATGATATGCCCAACCTCAAGCATGTCCGGCTGGTGTGAGGGTTCTCCTGCATCATGAACTGCCTCAGGAGGCTGTTGTGGCACTCTGAAAAAGTCTCTAGAAATGAAATCCTCCCAAGTGATGCCCTGCTCTGCCAACTGATGTGACACCAAGATTTTGATCAAAGCGAAATGATATATACTCATGTACTGCTACACTGGGCTCGTCTTCTTCTGCACAAATGTAACCATCCTCTCTATGTTGCGGTGTATGAAATACAGAATATTCATCATACGCACCCTTGTGAAGTGCATTAGCAAACGAACATGATATGAGAAAAGACGAGCATACCTGCCCTCACAACTAAAATACTGAATGATGAGCCTCATGAGTGGTGCATACTCATCTCTCAAGAATCTGAATGGAAAAACTCTGCTCAAGTAAGCCACATATCCAGTTTTAATGTAAGGCTCATAGTGAAATTTCTCTAACTGCTTACCCTTGCTCCATTTCTCGCCTATGTTCAGTATGCCAGTGGCTTGAGCAATAGTCAAAGGCGATACAATGAAATCAACCCCAGCAAGATTTACCCGATCACCCCGCAAATGAAGAACAAACAAACGTGCTAATTCACGATGAGGTCGGGTTTGCACAACCATCTCACAAAATCTGAAACATGACAAGAATCGAAAACAATCCAAAGCTAATGGACATGCCTGCAACCGAGCCAAAGAGGTAGGCTCCTCTCTGCGATGATCACCACTTCTGTTTTCTCTGCGGGAACTCCGTGGCACATTACCTTCAGCCACCGAATCACTGCCTGACCCTGGCTCATATTCTGACTCTGTCTCTGACATATCTCTGATTAAACTTTTGGCAATGTGTATGCTGATATGAATGCAGTGAAAGCAAAATTAGGATGTATGTTTAACTCTCAACCAATATCCCACGCCAAAACACCATCCAGGAATCAAATTATGGATAAAATCTATGTTTCAAATGGACTGAAAAGGCACCATCTCTGTTTTGAATGCAAATGGAATTTTTACCAAATAGGAGCAGGCAACCTTCAAAAGTTTGGACACATCTAGTCAAAGGAGAGCATGATATTTAACAGTGACATGTTTGTCTACGAGTTATGAGCATAAAGGTTTCAATGGGCCATTCGAAACAAAGACATCAGCATATGCTAACATTGGCCAATGTGACTCATTACAAACATGAAGAATGTGACTCAAAAGGTTTAAACATGGCATAACACTAACAATGGTAGCAGTGGTATTATGGGTATGATAACAAATTGATTTTGACTTTGTATAGAAGGCTGGCCATATCACTGTTTAAAATATCAAACACACTCTTTACACCATTCATTTTCGTTGCAAACCCTGAAAACAATAATCTTATAACAGTGGGGCTTTAAATCCTTCATTTGCATATTAGAAACCACCCATGATGACAGAAATATGTTTGAAAACCCCAAGTGATTGATGAAAACCTGTTTTGAAGGCAACTGGAGTCGATTCCGAGCCAATCTGGGCGCTCAAACTCAATTCCAAAACTCTGTCTCTGTTTGGGTCGCGCAGCCCAGGTGGGTCGCGCACCTGCAAACCCACAATGCTAAACTGAGTCTGCGTGGGTCGCGCAGCCCAGGAGGGTCGCTCTGCCTCAAGTTGGGTCGCGCAGCCCTAAAACTCTGTCTACGGCCTTCAAAATTCTGAAATCGCCCTTCAACTTTGCAAATACGATTTGGGAGGAATGAAATCGGTTCAAATGAACTTTTTTGGCTTTATTCATCTCACAAATATCTTCACAATCAGATTTTATTTCAAATCTAATTCAAAACCCATATTACAAATGTTTTTGTAATTTTTCATTTTGGCTTTTTCAAATACAAACTTCCTTTGGCTTTTTGTGATCGATACTAATGATTTTATTGTCTTCTTGCAGGGATATGACTATCTTGGCTAGAGAAAAGACCAGGGGTCTGCTTTTACAATGTCTTCATGGCGGAACAATTACAATTTATTACAAAATGATAATGACAAATTTCTAGCTCCAAAACAGGGTTTTGGACTAGAAATGTATTTTTTTTAATAAAATGCTGATGATAATAAAATAGAATTTCAAGTACTGGACCTTCCTCACCTTGCAGGCTTTATGACTAGTGTATAAATGACTCAAAAAACCCTAGACACCAAGACCTAGGACACTTATTGACAATTTTAATGACCTCATATATCATGACAATAACTATGAATAATTTTTTGAAGAATTTTTTTTTTAAAAAATAGCGCTGCAGGTATAGTATGAGGAAACACAAGATGACACAACCCTTCGTCAGTTTCGTGGCATGATCCTAGTGATATGCAAAGAAGTGAAACAAGTGAGACACCTAATAATGAATATGCAAAAGACGAAATGATCACTGACGGAGGGCAGCAAGGGCTGACTCTAACAGAAAGGCTACTCCATATTTAATGTGGAAAGCTTTGACGGATCTATTCCAGAGTAAGAGTGACCAAAGGAAGCTGGCGCTCAAAGATAAGCTCAGGAACATCAAGATGGAGAAGGGCGACAGTATCGCCAAATACCTCACGAAGTTCACTCAATGCAGAGATGAACTCGGAAGTGTGGGAGTTACTGTCGATGAAGAGGATATGGTCGACCTGGCTCTCCTTGGTCTTCCGAAGGCTTGGCACTCATATCAAGATAGTGTCAATGGTCGGGAGAAGCTGTCGGGATGGGAGCGCCTTTGGGCGGATCTCATGCAGGAGGAGATAAGGAGGACTACTCGAGATGGATCTTCATCAAAGGGAGCCGATGAAGAAAACTGCGCTTTGGTGTCCAAAGCTAAGAAAGGGAAGGGTAAGAAAACCTCTCATTCTGGAGCTAAGGGCAAGAAGCAGGATATGGCGAAAGTGAAGTGTTTTCACTGCCATGATCACGGACATTATGCTACAAATTGTCCAAAGAAAAAGAAGAACAAGCAAGCGGGAAGATCTGCAGATGGAGAAGCTTTGGCTTCACAGTTCGAGCTTGACTTTTCACTGATTGCATGCTTGGTTTCAAGTGTGATGGGATCGGTGTGGTTCTTGGACAGCGGTGCGTAATTTCATATGACGGGAGATCAGGAGTTGTTCTCAGATCTGGAGGACAAGGATTTGGGCATGCACATCGAGATGGGCGATGACGGTAGATACAATGCGACTGGTATCGGTACCGTATCCTTTCAGAGGGAGTCTGGTAAACCCTTTGTCTTAAAGGATGTCATGCATGTACTTGGATTGAAGAAGAACCTGATTTCAGTAGCGATGTTGGAGGATAAGGGGTATGATGTGGTCTTCAGCAAAGGAAAAGCCTTCCTGCGCAGTAAGACTACTGGAGAGACCCGGAAGATAGGGGTTCGAACTCAGAACCTTTATCAGTTGCAGGTAGATGACTGCGCAGCTATGGCATGCAAGGCGGGAGAAGTGGTGAGCCGAGATGATGAGGGCGAACTGTGGCACAGGAGATTGGGCCACCTTCACCATGGAGCTTTGAAGATCTTGCAGCAGATTTCTACTGGGCTTCCTAAGGGCACTCTTGCGCAGTCAGATCAGTGCAAGGGGTGTACTTTAGGGAAGTATGTGAAAGCCACCTTTCACGAGAAAGATAGTCGCGCCACGACGATCCTTGAGAGAGTTCACACAGACGTGTGTGGTCCTTTCTCAGTTGCTTCGACAGCAAAGAACAAGTATTATGTGATCTTTGTTGATGATTTCTCTTGAAAGTGTTGGATCTTCTTCATGCAGAAGAAGAGCGATACATTCACGAAGTTCTGTGAGTTTAAAGCACTGGTCGAGAAGGAGTCGGGGAAGAAGGTGATTGCTCTAAGGAGTGATAACGGTGGTGAATTCATCTCGGCTGAATTCAAGGAGTTCTGCAGCGCAGAAGGGATTCGGAGAGAGCTCATCGCACCCCATAACCCACAGCAGAACGGGGTGGCCGAGCGGAAGAACAGAACGATCGTGGGTGCTGCACGGGCGATGTTGCATGATCAGGGCCTACCCCTTCACTTGTGGGCTGAGGCATGCAATACAGCAGTGTATGTGCAGAACCGTTGTCCTCACAAGGTTCTTGGCATGAGTACACCAGAGGAGGCTTATTCTGGCAAGAGGCCGGATATTTCCCATTTGCGGATTTTCGGTTCTCCTGTCTACATGCATGTGACGAAGGATGCAAGGAGGAAGCTGGATCCAATTGCTGAAGTTGGAATCTTTGTGGGGTACACTGATACACCTCATAACTATCGAGTGTATGTGCCAGATAGTCGCAAGACTGTTGTGCGACGGGATATAAAATTCCAGGAGGAGAAAGCCATGCAGTGTTCGCTTGAGAGGGAGCTACACTTGCATGCAGATGAGGAGCTGTTAGTTCCTAAGGAGGAGCTTCTGGATGTGGATCAGCCACAAGAGGAGGTTCAGGAGGTGGAAGAAACCACCCAGGCAGCGCCAACCATCAGAGGGCGCATGCGCACTACAGAAGCTGAGCGACTGGCTCGGGATGCAGAAAAGGTTGTAGGACCACCTATAGCACAGCGCAGACAGAGACAGTCACCGGATCGGTACACTGGATACATGGCTCTTGTGAGTCAATGTGTTGTGACGGAGCCATCCTCTTTGAGGAAGCTGTGGAGGAACCCGCATGGGTTGATGCCATGATCGAAGAATATGATTCGATCGTCAGGAACAGTGCATGGGAGATTGTCCCAAGACCGGTTGGGAAATCAGTGGTAGGTTCGCGATGGATCTACAAGGTGAAGCAGGCGGCTGACGGGAGTGTGGAGAAGTACAAGGCGAGATTTGTCGCCCGTGGCTTCTCACAGATCGAGGGGATCGACTATGAGGAGAATTTTGCACCTGTCGCAAGGTACTCTTCCATACGGACGATCCTTGCTCTCTCAGCGCAGATGGGGTGGCACATTCATCAGATGGATGTGAAGACCGCGTTCCTCAATGGAGTTATTGAGGAGGAGGTGTACATAGAGCAGCCTGAAGGTTTCGAGATCTTCAGCAGTGAGTCGCATGTGTGCCGACTCAAGAGAGCACTGTACGGGCTGAAGCAAGCACCTCGTGCTTGGTACACTCGGATAGACAGCTACTTCAACGGGCTTGGATTCTCCAAGAGTGAGGCAGATCCAAACCTGTACCAGATTGTGGTGGAGGGGAAGCTGTTGATCATCATACTGTATGTAGATGATCTGATTTTGACTGGCGATGAGCAGTTGATACTTTCATGCAAGGAGGATCTTGCACGAGAGTTTGAGATGAAGGACTGGGGCATCCTTCATTATTTCCTGGGATTGGAGATTTGGCAACATAGTTGAAGATCATGAGCTGTGGCAAGTATGCCGGAGATTCCGAGAGGTTCAACATGCAAGGCCGCAAGCCCGTTGATACCCCTCTTCCCGGTGGATGGAGGAAGGAGATGCTACTTCCTGAGGATAGATGCCACCTTCTGTTCTACGTTGGTGGGGTCGTTGATGTATCCGGTCAATACTTCACCCGATATATGCTATGCAGCTTACCAAATTCCGCCTTCGCAAGCTATGGTTAAGCCTACCAAGCTCTTGGCGGTGCAAGCATGTATTGCGCTATATCGTGAGGCACATCGACGGATATGGTCTATGGTACCGACAGGAGGATGGAGGAAGCTGTCACTACGTGACAAGGTGGAGCCCAACAAGACCGAAGGAAAACCGCGGAGGAGTTTTCGCATTGGGTCGACAAGCCAGCTTCCCGGGGTAATACAGAGCGAGGATCCGTGGCACTCCCTGCCTAGCCAGGCCGAGTACATGGCAGCTAGCTTGGCTGCATGTGAGGCTATTTGATGAGGAAGATCCTCGCAGGTTTGTTCAGGTTGCATTTGGAGCCTACAGTGATCTACTGTGATAACCAGAGCTGCATCAAGCTCTCGGCTAATCCAGTTTTTCATGATAGGTCCAAACATATCGACATCAGGTACCATCATATCAGAGATTGTGTTCAGCGGAGAATCATGATGCTTTCATATGTTCCCACGGAGGATCAGGATGCCGACATCCTGACGAAGGCGCTCACCAGGAGCAAGTTCGAATTCCACAGAGGCAGGATAGGGGTTGCAGATAATCCATATCTTGCCGAGAGGGAGTGTTGAGAATGCAGCAAGATGATGGAGCTTAGTGAAATGAAGTCGCCTTCACTAAGTGGGCCCGCAGGCAAATTCTGGCGCAAAGTCTATTTTTAGACTATGTCTATTTTTAGACATATGGAGCATAATTTGGGAATTCTACTTGGAGATTCTTGAAGTATGCGACATGTCGGTAAAAATAGATGAGACCCTTATTTTTAGGACCCGGGCTATTTTTAGACTGATCTCCTAAAAACATGGAAGTCAAATATTATTTACCCTTAATAATATTTTGACTATAAACAGCAGTTTACTCTCTTGGCGCACTTCAGTTTGAGTCATGGAGGTGGCTCATGCAACTGACACAAGGAATCACGTGGTTCCTAGGGTTTGATGGCATCTTGCATGGTTGGCTTCAGTTAGACTTCAGTGGCAGGACTTTTGGAGGAGTTAACGGGACAGATAGTGGAGTTGTGTTCTGTTTGTTTTAGTTGAACTAGTTGGGATTAGTTAACTAACTAATCAACTAGATATGAGTGAAGTGAATTAAATAATATTTAATTCACTAAATATTAACTCATTAGTCAACTCAAGAACACTTCAGTTCACTACAGTGCATGATCAGTTCAGTGGAGACCGGTGGAAGAGGTAGATGAAATGGTGAGTAAAGCTATCAGTTGGAGGATCAGTTTTGCATGGGATTTGCATTACACTTGGAGGAATTGTCCATGACAATTGCGCAGTCAAGCCAAGGGGATTCGAACCTTGGATCTCTACATATACAAGCCATGATTGCGCAATAGAGGCAAGGCAATTGGCGGGGAGTTTTGAACCAGTGACTTGTTCAAAACTAAGCTAGATTGTGTGTGACTTTATGAGAAAGTACTGAGTACTTGTGAGGAGTATTGTACTTGGTTGGTTACATGATTTCTCCATTATAATATACACAATAGCTGCGGGGTTTTCAGCTATAGGCTTTCCCCATACATACTGAGTTAATGTGTGATTGATTTGATGTGAGATTGCTTCTGTTATTTCCGCATGTGACAATTAATTGTAGAAGAGATTATGTGTTATGCATGCAATTCGAAATTTATGTGTAATCGGGTTAATCTCCATTGAATAAGTGATTTATTCAGCTAATTTCTACATGCAGGACCCAAAATCATCAGAATATTATAAGAAGACAACCTTTGAAGTTCTCTCCAAATATGTGCATCCAATAGATTAGATTGAGTTTCACAAACAAGCTAGAGAAATGATCTATTCTACCATGACACACAAAGCTTTAAGTGTACAAAAGTTACATAATTCTCTAGAAAATATAAGGACACAGTTAAAGCTAGAGAAATCTTCTTCACAAGCAAAGGATAACAGGATAAAATCACTTGAATGTTTGGTTATGGAAGTAGGTTATAATCCAAAATATATGAAAGCAGCAGAAGAGCTTATCAAGAAGAAATCAAGAAGAAGAATGCAGACATAGCTACATTGAAGAAACAACTTAAGTTACCAACAATAGAGCATCCAAAAACTAGAGAATTTTTGTAAAATGAAAATGAGAAGGATGAAATGATGAATCTCATCATTCAGTTGACAACTCAACTGAAAGATATGGAAATTGAAATGGACAAAATTTTGCAGGAAAAGCAAGCCAACATGGAAGCAAGTCCCATTATTTCCATTCCTATAGCTTCTACATCAGCTCCATTGGCTACAACAGCTCCAGTATCAACAGAAGTTCCAGCTACTACATCAGCAACAGCAGCAGCAGTACCAACAGCCCATCCCACTGATGAGGCCAGCAAATTGATCAAGGCCACGCAGGATATGTCAATTCAAACAACCGAAATCAGTAAGCTCAAAGAACAAGTGAAAAGTTTAGAAGATGGCAAGAAATTAGCATATTAACTGGAAGAATCCACAAGTTGGAAAAAGAGCTATCAATGAAAGAACCTTTAGCCTAAGCCAAAAAAAATTTGTGGGCCAATATCATTAATTGTAGTACCCCACAAGATATCATATGCATCATAATGAAAATAGGTCCCTACCTTTATAAATTCAAATGTAGTTTCTAAAAATAATATACACATGGATAAAATTATGAAGCATCCTACATCAAAAGCTTCACCCATCTTGAGCTATTCACTTTCATGGAGGACCTTAAAATAAATAAAATTTTCTTAATGGACTATGATAGAGTTTTAACTCCAATTAATGACTTTTTTGTGTCCACAATAACCCTCTTATGTTTTGAGAAAAAATGGGCTCCTCCCTTGATTTTTCACTAGTCTGGATATGTTTATTTTTTATATACATTTACTAAATGATTCCTTGTTACTAAATCCTTGAAAATAACACAACACCATGGATAAAATTCATGTGGATCGCAGAACGTCTAGAAGAAAGGGAGCACAAACTAGAAGCCAAAGCAGTGTCACCCATCCTTCACCAACAATGCACCAACCACCAACTTGGCACTCTCTACTAGAAATGCACCATATTCCATCTAGGAAACCTTCGCGAATTGAGCACCCTTTTCTTGATGACGATGACTACTATAGAAAAATACCAGTGGAATGGGAATATCCTCCCGAGTTCAATCATGGGGAGCACCCCAAAAAGTAGATTTTCACATTGCTTAAGATGCCAATGTGACTCGTGGAATTTTTAGGCTTATCAAGACATTTAATCAAGGAAAATCGTAGTGGAGGGTTATTAGGACATTTTGTGACTGAAAATACCTTATCTCTGTTAAATTATTTTTATTATTTGGTTAGTATGGATGAATTCATGCAAAATAGAGAGTTATGACCATTGCCTATTCTAAGCTGGCCTTGGGATTCTATCAATATGGATCTTATCATCAGATTACCTTTCATAAATGTGCATATAAGGAAGTTGTGCATATATACAAGATATGCACATATACGAAAGTTGCATATATACAAAATATATGCACATATACGAAATTTGTGCATATACAATGGCTTGAATTTAACATATATTAGGTATATGTGTATCTTCGATATATGTGTAGCTTTTTTATATGTGCATCCACTGTGTATGCACAACTTCCTTATATATGCATATCTTCCATATATGCGTGACTTCCGTATATGCACATACACGAAATTTGTGCATATACGAAAGATATGCACATATATGGAAGTTGCGCATATACGAATGATATATGATACAAAATATGTGCATATATAGAAGTTGCGTGACTTTCTTATATGCACATGTCTTCCGTATATGCACAAATTTTGTATATATGCATATCTTTTGTATATGCACTTCTTTTGTATATGTTCATATCCTCCATATATGTGTATGTCTAGAAGTTATGCATGTATAGTAGATGCACATATATAAAGGATATGTGCATATACAAAAGATATGCACATATGAAAAAGATATACGCATGTACATAAGTTGTGTATATATGGAGACTGTTATATATGAATATTATGGAAGTTGCACAAAGCTTATGTATATGTGCATATACAGAAGTTGCACATATTTTTTTTGCACATATATGAAAGATATGCGCATATACAAAAGTTGCACATATACAGAAAATATGCTCATATATGGAATTTGCACATATACAAAACTTGTGCATATATGAACGATATGTGTAACTTCTATATATGCGCAGATTTTGTATATTTGCATCTAATGCATATGCACAACTTCCTTATATGCTCATATACAAAAGTTGTGAACAACTTCAACCTCCATATATACGCACCCTTCGTATATGCGCAACTTATATACTATTGGTTGACATCATCATATTGAATCCTATTGGTTCTTATCAAGTTGATTTTGGTTGTATATTTTTGTTTTGATGCCCATTTTATTCCTCAAAATTTCTCTAATGATGTTAGCCTTTTGGTGGCCAATTATATTCACTTACAGGATGATGAGTTAGATTTCCTTTATTGGTAAAAGAATCTTCAAACCATGGAATTTACAACTAAATCATAAGAGGGTTGTTGTGGACAAAAAAAATCACAAGGGGGTTGTTTTGGACACAAAAAAATCATTGATTGGAGCTAAAAATTGAGAATTTTCCATCAAGAACATTCGATTTATTTTACGGTTCTCCATGAAAGTGAGTAGCTCAAGATGGGTGAAGATTTTGATGTAGGAGGCTTCTTAATTTGATCTCTGTGTATATTATTTTTAGCAACTACAAGTGGGTGAAAGATTGGAGCTGGGTTACACCTTATGAAAAGAGGGTGCATTTAGGTGGAAAAAATATCGCTCGATCGAGCCATTTAAGAGATCAATCGTGCCTTTTTTAAGTGCTTCAATCGAGCTCCTTGGGGAATAAAATATTAGCTGGGTCGAGGGTTAAAAACAAACCCTCGATCGAACTGTATGGCTCAATCGAGAATTATGGATCGGTCGAGCATTATGGATCTATCGAGCCATTCTTTTTTATTAAATACCTTGCCCTCGGCCTACTCACGTCATTTGCACAGACCATGAGACATTAGAGAGATTGACTGGGAGTGTTTAGGTATATAATCGAGAGTATTGGAGCTCAATCAAGCAATTGAAGCATGGCGCATTCAAATCAATCTTACCAACGACCCTGCCAACATCCCAGAAGCTGAAACGAAAGTAGGTATTTTATCTTTTTTTTTGAAAAAATAAACAAATTAATTAAAGGAGTTTAATCAATTCCATTTTCTTGAGGATATGAATACATAGGTTGAACTGGTAGGTCTATTGGAATATGACTAAAAGAACACATAGCTGATATATCTAAGAATAGGTCGGAAAATTATGCCCTTGTTGAAAAAGCTTGCTCCTACTGTCACTACATTTGTATAGAAAATGCTAAGTTATTTCATAAAGAAGACCACTATCTAAAAATAAGAATAAAAGAAACCATTGCAATAGAAAAAATACCTAATATGATGAACATGGAAGATGACCTAAAGCTCAACAACAACAATACATGAAAACCTATTTTAAACAATATAAAAAATAATAAACTTTAATTTTTGGCACTATTACCTATCTTTCATTTCAAGTGAATTTATTCAATTAAACATTTCTTTATTTTTTCCAGTCACTTCTATTTACAATATATCCTTATCAATACACTCCATATCCCTAGAAACCTAAATTATCTAAACCAATTATTAAATTTTATTGATTAAAATTATAAATTATTAAATTAAACTATTATGAGTCAGAATAAGTTCTTTTACCCTTTCTCAAGGCTATTAATATGCTATTATATTCATATGTTCATCTCAACTTGTGATTTTCAATTTCCTTGAAAAGTTGGATAAAAAGGATAAAAAACAAGCCACATATTCTTCCACATACTATTCAAGTCAACTAACCTGTATAAATTCACTTTTTTCTTAAAAAATTATATATATATATATATAACTAAACATTTAACTTAGTTATATATAATATTTAACTATATATATATATAATTATAACATATATAGATATATATAAAACCATAACCTAACACTACTAAGTATTATTAGTAGTGTTAAATAAGTGAACATCCAAATTAGTATGAGAAGTATTGGTGTATTATTTCAAAGTTTTAACATAATCTAACACTACTAGTAGTAAAATAAGTGAACATCCAAATTAGTATGAGAATTATTGGTGTATTATTTCAAAGTTTTAACATAAAGAATATATATTTCTTTTATTATTTAGAGGTATTTTTCTAAACATGGGAATTAAAAAGTTATAGGAGAAACATCAACCTTTTTTTTTTGCACTAAGAATTTTTTGAAAAAAATTCTTAAAAATTAGATATTTGTAATCTAATTATTCATGTGTAAGTTTGCAATTTCATTAACTATGACTATCATGTGCACTCATTAAAACAATATATTATGAATTATGCCTTTTAAACTATAAATTTGGTTAGGTTGAATGTATGCATGGCATAAAAATATAAGATGAGATATAAGTATAGGCTATATAGTTGTGTTTGTGCATCATTTTAGTAGCTAATTGATGTTCATACCACATAAAAACATAAAAACTTGTTAATATATAAAGAATAAGCAGATCAAATGGATGTTATTTGTTAAAAAAATGTTTTAAATTTTTTTTTTTTTTTGGTTTATTTCTTCTTCTTTTTTTTGTGGTAAAATAGTAAAATCAATGAACATAGAAATTAGTTTATCAAGTATTGGTGCATTACTTGAAATTCCTAACATAACAAATATAGTTTTCTATTATTATTTAGAGGTAAGTTTCTAAACATGAGAATTAAAAAGTTATAGAAAAAACATTATCCATTTTTTTTCACTCATAAATTATATAATAAAGAAATTAAAAAAAAAAATCTTAAAAAAAAAATATTTGTAATCTAATTATAAATATCAGTTTGTAATTTCATTAACTATGAGTGTTATGTGTATAATGGTGTAGAGCTCCTAGCAAGTCGAGCGTGTGCCACAACTAGTTCGCCAGCGGACAACAACTGAAGAGACTGGAGATTTTTTTGGGATACAATGAGTACAATATGGAATCACGATGCAAGATTTGAATCTGACTCTATGGTTGACGAGAGGTATTAGCTGAAATGAGTTGATAGTTCTGGAACTAACCCACAAGCCACCGCTATGATGTTGAGCAATTAATATTAAATAATATCTCTCCATCTTATTATATTAATTTATTTAAAAAAAAAATTATACTCTTTGTGAAATACGTTTTGAATTTCACCTTATCACCTAATTTATTTATACATTTCTTAATCCTATAACACAACTTTAGTCTTTAATAATTATTATTATGTAAATTAAATATTAAAAATAAAAAATAGTTTTTACAATTCATAAAATTTTGTTGTGTCCATACTTTCAATATGGGAGAGATGTTGTGAAGTAACGTTACAAAAGAAATAAAATAATAACTACATTAAAGAATAAAAATATTAATAAAAAATTTATTTCAATATTGATCATAAATATTAATTAAAAAAGAAAATATTTCAATGTTGGCCATAACCAAATAACATCACTGTCCACCCTAAATAAGCTAATTTCATGAAATATTTTCCACTTTTTAATAAAAAAGAGATGTGTAATTCATTCATTACTCAACATGGAGATTACACATAACATCTAGAATAATAATTGATATTACAACCAACTATGAAGAAGATGTGAAATTCATTTCTTTCTCAACATAGAGTTGACATTATATTATTCAATGTGTACTTTAAATAAAATTTTTGAACATCCCTATTAACTAATATTTCAATATCACTTTATGTACATATACATATATAAAATATTCCAATGCCTACCTTCAATACTTAATATGGAGTTGACTTGTAGTATTTTACAATAATGTTAATAACAAAAAATAAAATTAGATGTGTGTGTGTATATATATATATATAGAGAGAGAGAGAGAGAGAGAGAGAGAGAGAGTAGCTATTACATGCTTTCTAATTCCCAACATGATGGAAAATCTCTTTACAATTATTTCAATGTCAACTATATATAAATAAATTTAAAATAAAGAAATTCTTATGATTCAAGCATTTTGTTTGTGTGTTCCTCAAAATCAAAGAGATATGGAATTATTTTTATGCCTACTAAGGAGTTGACACATGGCATATATATATATAAAGAACCAGCATACATCCGTCTTAACTTGGAACTATGAAGTGTAGAGAAGGATTAAATTTATGGAGGTGCAAACATTTTCTCAAGTTTTGCACTATAAAAGAGGTTTTCACATCAAGAGATATGATCCCTCTGGACTCTTGGTAGATTGGAGCTAAGATGGATCTATGCTGGTTAACTATAAAAAACTGTAAATAGTCATCATAAACCATAAAAATCTGATTAAGTAGGAAAATGACATGCTGCACTTTCTCATTAAAATTACTTATTAAATTTAGCAAAATAATTATTTTTCAAAGTAAAATGACTATTTGTATTAAATACACATCTTCCTCGTAAATGTTTGCACATTAAAAATGATTAAAAATTTAAAATGCTAGCATATTCTCCTCCTATACCCTATATAAATGGATGGAGTTTTCAATAAATTTACTATTTGACTTGTTGATAACCATGTATCACATTTGTGACAAGTGGAATACCTAACTATTCTCCTGTCCTCATTGTTCTCATGAAACATTCACTAGTTCTTGTTGGAATCACTATTGGAAACTGAATTCAATTCGTACTAAAATATTGTACATATAAATACAAGTTGAAACAATTAGATTCAATTTCCAGGGTTTCTTGGACTTTAGTAACTAATTACATAACACACCATAACCCTAATGGATTAAGTGTTCAACATTACCCCCCCTTAATCCGAAGGGGTGTATATGAGTATAAGAAGATAGCTAAAATGCAAAAGTGCATGACATCCAATGGTTGAATGAGCTCTCCGAAATAGTGGTTTAAGAAAAAACCACAAACCCATTAGGGCAATTTTGAGGTATAAAATGGGCCTCCTAAAGAAATTATAAAATAATAGTGGAAATAATAAAATAAGATTTGATTACATCATCATATTTTAGAGCGAAAAAAGAAAAAACTACTTTTTCAACTCGTATTTTAAACTTATCTCCCAAAGTTTTTACTCAAATTTCGAGCGAGAGTACTCGTTGGATCAAAAAATTAATTCCTAATCCAAGGAGTACCCATGTTGCATACTTTCGATGGATCCTGCTACACAAAAAATGTCCATCAAAAGTATGCAACATGGGTACTCCTTTGATGAGGAATTAAATTTTGCATCCAACGAATACTCCTGCTTGAAATTTGAGTAAAAACGTTGGGAAATAAGTTGAAAATACAAGTTGAAAAAGTAGTTTTATTATTTTATTAGTTTTTAATCTTTTTACCTTTTTACTTAAAAAATGGTGAATTATCCTTCATGGTTGATATCATCATCTTGAATCCTATTGGTTCTTATAAAGTTTATTTTTGTTGTACATTTTTCTTAGGAGGCCCAATTTAGACCTCAAAATTCCCCTAATGCAAAAAGTGGGAGAACTCGAGGTCTCAAGTGGTGGTGGTTTAAGGAAGACCACCAACCAAAGGAATTAAAACTCAAAGAAGTTCCTTGAATAATTCAAAAATTGGCTAGAAGCTGAAGTCTTCTTCTAAAGAAAGTGCTCCCTAATAGTGGTTTGAAGATGACCACAAACTGTAGCAAAAACCAAAATATTTTGAAAGTGGTGGTTTTAGGCATGCCACAAACCAAAAAAGAATGCTCATGGAGCATGAATCTATTTTTGGATAGAACTCTAAATCTAGCTATGGCTATCTCTAGTTGTAGGCTTAGACAACAAGTTCAGGCTGTGACTTAGGCTCTCTTGATAAATATTTGAATGATAAATCTTTGAATCTCGTAACTGACCATCAATTTCTCTCCATCAAATACAAGGTGAGAAGATGAAAAAAACTTCCCTGCAAGACTAGTCAATACTCTAGAACAAAATTTTTGGTATGATCGATATACCTTCTTGGTTGTTAAAGACCATTGCAAAGAAGCGATCCATCCAAGGTGAATTTTCGTTCTTGTAGGAGCTTTGTTTTTGGAACATTTGCCTGAATGATGAGTGTTCTTACCACAATGCACATAAGGGTGAAGATCAAAACATTGATATTTCATATGGCCGACTCAATCACAATGTTGGCATTTGACAATATGTGGTTGTGGAACAGAAGCAAGTGAAGATGGATCATCTTGAAGAAATCCAACGTTGTGAAACTGGATGGGCTTGGAATATTCTGGAAGATAAAAGGACACACCCTTTTCATATTTGAGACCAGTTTATTCTTGTTGTTCACAACTTATTCCCAAGATCTGATGAAGATCTTGGGAAGTACATGTTGAACCTCCACATCTACACGCAAATCTGCTCCTAAATGGATCCATTATTCTAATCAATCTTCGACTGCTGATGGGAGTTAGGCTCAAACAAGGAGTTGTTATAAACAATAACTAATTTAGAATTACAACTCTTCTTTTGTAGTTCATCTCTTTGTGGTTGAGACTCAAGTTGGAAAATCTCAACTCTCTCTTGTGCATGATGTGGATAGATTCTGATATCAATAAGGATGATTTGATGATATTTATCATTTTCTCAGCAATAGAAAATGTGATATTGTTCAATAGCTCTAAAACACTATTAATTTGAGCCACTTTACAATCGGAAAATTGAGAGTGTCGATTTCCACTGAGAATGCACCCATTTATAATATAATTCAACAAATAAATTATGAATAATCATCAATACAATATAAAGACAAACCTTCAATGTGAGAATAACACTTATACCAAGATTAAAACCCTATGAATTTTTAGTTGCTTTAAATCTCAACAACCCATTAGCCCATTTAAAGCCTTTTTCACATAAATCAAATATGTCTACCTCTAAAATTATGAACACTTTACTTCAGAAAAATGGATTTAAATCAATTTTCACATAAATCAAATATACCCGCCGATAAAATTATTAATATTTTACTTTACAAAAATGCTTCAAAATGTCACTAGTACTTTCATCTTGACACTCGTTAAAAAAACCAAAGTTATTTATGCACTTTAGCCTTTAAAATTGAACCATTATTGAATTTATTGTTGGAAGTAATGGAGAAACCTAAACTTAGCTGCTTGTTATTATGAGGATAGGTTTGAGAATCTAATCTTAGACGTCATATTATAATATCTAGGGAGTGGTTGAAACCATCCCGTTAGTGTGAAAGCCTATATATTTGAGGCTCATCTGACTCAGTTGTCAGAGCTTGCATGAGTGTGTGTACACTCTCCAGGTATCTCACCTGGAGAGCCATTTAATTAATAGTTAATATATTCAGTTTTTAACATGGTATCAGAGCATTAGGCTGAAGCTGAGAGGACCTTCACTGTGTGTAGAATTTGAGGACGTAAGGATTCATGGAATATCGTTGCTGTTGCGTGAATGCGTGAAGTGATCTAAGAGGTAGAGATTTTGCTGCAACGTTCTGTGTTTGTTGCATGACAGCGTATTATTATTATTATTATTAGGATACTTGCGATAACTTATTATTTTATGGGAAGAACATAGTAGTTCATACACGCTGTGAAGAAGGAAGTACATATAATTTATTTGTGGAGAAACATAAGCGCATTTCGAATTGAAATAATATGCCAAAAATCAAGAAAAAAAATTTGGAATTTCCAATCTGATTAACTGTCGGTAACTCTACAGTTGGTGTGGAATATTCCTTGCATGCCAGTCAATATGCTAATCTCTCCCATTTTTTAATCATTGTAGCATATTTTTTTCTTCTTTCTCTCAAATATACACTGCGATGGTTTAAGCCGAGATTGGGTAGATCTTAGCCTGCTCAGAATTATTTTTTCACTCGATGGCGGAGTGACAGATTTTGAACTGGATTGGATCTTCTCACCTGTCTGCGTGGCAGAAGGAACCTACATGAGTCAAGCTCGGCACTGGTAACCTGGGATTCTTCAACGATGTCACCAAGACGATCAGTTTCTCCATGAGCAGATGTGTGGATCACAGTGGAGGTTCATTGCTAGTCTAGTGAGCTTGATCTGTGGCTGTGTGGATCTGTAGAAGCGTGGTCGGGTTGTGGAGGCAGATTGGACTTCATGCCCACGCATGTGCAGACCGAAGAATGGCTCAACGCTTAACATGAACTTTTTTGTTTTGTATGATCAACATTGATCTATTGTTATGTGGCTTCCTTCCCCATTATTGCATTATCTGGAGAGCGCAGAGGATGAGTTTTCTTGTGTGATCTAGTAGATTCATCCTGAAATTTTATTGTTTGACAAATTTAGAAGTTGTAGGTTGTGGAGATCCCAAAATTATTTGGGTAAATTTTCTTCTAATTTATTATATGCCATAATAAAATGTGAAAGTTCTTACTGATTTGAATCCATATTCATAAATATGTATCATTAGCAATTTCTAATTACATGCATCAAAATTGGATATCGATAGTGTTTCCAACTTGTTGAGAGGTTTTTTTGTTGCTCGTCGTAAGAGCCGAGGGCACTGAGACCTGCGTGGCATAGAAGCCACAGTCTACAAGGTTCTACAGTTGAAGAGCTTCCAAAGGGAGAAGTTTCCCGCCTGCATGGTAACGGGGTTGTTGGAGCTCGTTAGAGGACCGAGTGGAGTTGAAAAGAAATCTTGAAGCAAGATAAAGTGAGATAAGTTGGACTTTAACAACATGTCTATATTTTTAGATATTTTTGATTCTAATGATGATGATTTTCTCATGTGGACATTTAGAGGTATTAGCATGGGTAGTATTTTTGAGTCTGAAGAAATTTCAGAAAAATAATGTAGTTCCTTTGATGGCCACGAGAATCAAGAGGCACAGTCTGTTGTGCAAGATATTGATATTGAAGAGTCACGAGCTGATCTTCAAGAAGGATGTAAAGAGGAAAAAATTGGTGAAGATAAATTGGACGAGCCACATGAAGCTGATTGCGAAAACATGGCAGAAAAAGACAAAGATGGAGAGAATTTAAATTGTGATGATCTCATGCATATTTCTGTGTGTGCAGATGTTAGCAACAACAACAAGGAAAAAGAAACGAAGTTTGAAGAGCAATTAAATTTTCTTGAAGCATGGCTAGAAACACCATGTCTTTATGAAATCAACACAGAAGTTGCATCAATAAATAATGAAGACATTATCATTGATGTTCAGATGGTTGACACCGAAAATAGTGAGAGGGAAAATTCTCCTATCGAGCCTATCATAATTTTGAGAAGGGCGAGAATAAGAATTCAAGATTTCCATCACTGGAGAAGAAATGAGGTGAAAATACATCACTACCTCATGACGAGAAAAGTGAAGATGAAGCTTCACCTCAGAATGAACAAGTATGGAGTCACGAGCATAAAGACCAAAATGAAAACCTCTGTTAACAAGTTTTTCATGTTTTTTATTGTAAGCCTAGCTGAGACTAGACCAGCAGGTGTATGTTATTGTTCAGTACCATTTCTCCATTAAGGGAGAGTGTTGGAAGTAATGGAGAAACCTAAAATTATATTGTTGTTATGATGAGGATAGGTTTGAGAATCTAATCTTAGACCTCATATCCTAATATCTAGGGAGTGGTTGAAACCATCCCGTTAGTGTGAAAGCCTATATATTTGAGGCTTATCTGACTCAATTATCAAAGCTTGCATGAGTGTGTGTACATTTATTTAATAGTTATCATATTCACTTTTTAACATTTATCTCATATGTTTCGAACATATGCTTTGCCTCTGCCCAAACCCACAGAACTACGATCCAAAAAGGTTATATTTCCTCGTCGAATGGTACACTTTTATTTATTTAGAAAATTTATTATTTTTTTGAAATAAATTAAAATTTTTATTGTTATTATTATTTTATGAAAATTGCGAGAAAATCTTGATTTATTAGTGTAAGAAATGAAGACAGACATGGCAGAGACATACTAAAATGTTTTTTAGTTTACTAGCTATATTGAAGTCATAAATAGTACCCTAAAGGAATCAGAGATTCTAAGGACAACCATGGTAAGCAAACTATCTTTCAAAGGAATAAGCAGTGTGCTTTAAAGATAGAAGAATAGGTTAAAGTTTATAGTATTTAAATTTATTAAATTATTATTTTTTAAATAAATTTTATTTGTAATGAAGTTTTTTTTTTCTTTATTAATTTTAAAATTACAATTAAAAGTACAAATATTATATTCTAAATCGAAATAAATTTAATGGCATGATAATTTTTATTAAAATTAAAATTTTATAAATTAAGTTATATCGTGAACATCAATTCATGATAACAATCAAAATACATACATTTTATATTACCTAGATTAGGATAGATCCATCTTAAGTATATAAGAGGGATCAAATTTTTTCACTTGCTTTTAGAATGCAAAATACAATGTGTTATTTTTCATTGTTTAAATTGTATTTTTTAATGTTTTCACCATAAAAACTTAATTTTATTTTCTATATATAGATATATATGAAGTTGACTTACACATTCCCTCATATTGAGTTGTAGAATGAACCTCTCTGCTCAATTAAAAAAACCATAAAAATTAATTTAACAATCCACCCAAGGTACCTACCTTGAGATAGTGTTGTTAAGTATGTTATTAATAAGTGGCCTACATCTAACCAAGACACTAGTATTCATGGGCTTGACAACAATATTGTGGACTATTGATTCTAAGCAGAAACCTCTATCCTTATCCCTAAACCTGAATATACACACCAACCACATGCGAAAAAATGGTAAGAGCCAAAAACACATTGGCTTAAAATAAAATAAAATAGATCTCTTCTTAAGAGATTTAACAAGATATCTGAGCAATGCATAGAGTTGTGTTACACCTTTATAAAGTAAAGGCTAAAATTTGATTTAAGCCTCCTCGTGAGAGGACCAAATAATTTTCACATTGAAATGTTATCCCTACCACCCAATTCCAAATTCCATTAAGAAACTATAACTCATCATAGTAAGACTAGAAAAATAAGTGTCTAGACCTGTGTAAAAAACACAAAATCGAATTTCATAAAATACATCCATTTATTACCCGTTAAAAATTGAACACGAGCGGGCACTAATTACACTACAGTACATCCATATCGTCATAAATTTGAGTCCCTCAACTTCGAATTTCATAAAATACATCCATTTATTACCCGTTAAAAATTGAACACGAGCGGGCACTAATTACACTACAGTACATCCATATCGTCATAAATTTGAGTCCCTCAACTCCAAATCTTCCATTTGTCACATTGGTTTTCTTCTTTCTATCAACGTTTCTATTCTCTCTCATAATTTCTGCATCTGCCACCTCTGCATTTTACCTCCTTAGGAGGCATGCCCCTAACACACGGCTGTGAAACCCTGGCCTACAGGGGGACACTACCTTTTAACTTCAGGCGTTTATAGGTAAAGGTAAGAGCAGAGTTATCCTCTCTTCTTTGATTCTGTAACCGGATTCATTGGACATTGAATGCGAAATTTATGGTGCGGATACCTGGAAATTGTTCGACAGTATAATGAAAAACTTAGTAAACCCCGCTTATTCTAGGATGTAAAACTGAGAGAGATTAGGAAATTTAGTTTAAAAAATCGGAGAATTTAATAATAATATGAAAATATGTCAGAGCTTGGTATCAGAGGCTCTGGCTACGCCTGCCATGGCTGAGACCATGCCTGTATTTGAAGCATTTGTACAGGAGTTACCTGCTCCTGTCAATCTGCTTTGTCTATGATGGCGCCGGCCTGACGAGGCTAAATCAGCATAGTGTGCATGTGTAATGTGCCTAAATTAATATGAATGAATGATTTGTTTTGTTTTGGTAGACTTACTGGTGACTGCTTCATGTGATACGAAGCTCCTCGATTTCGTGCAGGTAAAACAGATTCATTCCAAGTTTTCTGTAAATTATTTATTGTTTATGACATGAAATAAGCGGAGAACTAGTTTAGAGCTCCCGAACGATGGCTGTGGCTGGAAATGGGATTTCCGCGTGGTCGGATTGGAGAATTTCTTGAAAGAGACGGTCTCTTCAGTCGGAGACGGATATGGCGACGGGCATGGTGTTACATGTTGAATCCCCTGTGATTCCGCGACAAATTTCATTCTTTGGCTTTGCATTGCAGTCTTATGGTTTTACAGGCAAAAGGTTGAGGTATTGTACAGTTCTTTGAGCGATCTTTGAATTTTTGCTCGGAGTTCACGGAACATTTTGCATTTTAATTTCCAGCCAGGAATGGACTTAAATCAAGTCTTTTTGCAGTGTATTGAGGTATCTTATCATTAGATATTGAATCTTTAAGGTGTTAAAGTTGGAGTTCCAACATATAAATATTTATTTAAAGTATCTGGAGTTGGAGCTACATAGAAGAGACACACTAATATTTTTTCTGAAAGTATTTGGAGTTAAAGCTACATAGGAGAGATAAATCTACAGAGCATACTCAAAACATAAGCGATGTGTTTTTTCAGTGTTGTTTTGACTGATATGAACTGAGTCTGTAAATACAGTTAAAAACAATTAAAATTTAATAAACAAAATTTCGTGAAATTCCAATAAGAAGTTACACAGCGCCATTCTTAGCTTTTCTGGGCTTTTGTAGGCGAAGGTAAGAGCAGAGTTAATTGGCATTTGACTCTGTTACGAGATTCGTTGGACACTGAATGCGAAATTTATGGCGCTGATAATTATGAAGTGTTCGACGGTAAAGTAAAAACCGTCCTAATTCTGGGAGATAACACGGAGACAAATTAGGAAATTTAGTTTAAAGAGTCAAAGAAATTAATCTTAAAACGGTAAGTCTAAAAAATTAACAGAATGATTTAGAATTTGGTAAAGATTTTGAAAAAATTTGGTAAAGATTTATTAGAATCTTGTTCACAGTTGTTAAATTTCAGTATTTTGAGTGCCTTAAAATTTTTTGAGGGGATTGAATTCATTTCCACTATCAAAAATGCAATTCAAACACTCCAACTACCTAATATTTTTTGAATTTTATTTTATCGGATAAATTTCAAAAAAAAAAAAAACAATCCAAATTAATCCAAATTATTCTATATACTGAGTAGACAACTTCATACTAAAATGAAAACATGGTTGAGCTTGGTATCCGAGGCTCTGCTCCGCCTCGGATACCTGCTGCTGTCAGTACGCTTGGTGTATTATGGCGCCAATATAAAGAGGGTAAAGCCCATTGGGCCCAAGGGAAGGAATAGGAAATAGTTTTAGAATGGTTAGGCAGCAGAGCGTATCTGTAAAGTAATCTCACTTCCACGTTCCAGGTCTCCTCTGGCAGAATTTACGGACTATATCACTTATTTTTGGCGGTTTTTGAGAGCACTTATAAACATTTACGAAACTAAAATAAAGTATAACCATCTTAACTTCGAGGATCAAAGAGAATTGAAATACAAATATGAAGTGATTATATATATATATATGAAAGAGACTGCTGTAAATTTTTATATGTTTAATTGATTAACCATTTTAACTTTGAAGATTAAAGAGAATTGAAATACAAATATGAAGTGATTATCTATATATATATATGAAAGAGTTTCTGAACTTTTGAACTCGTACATAATATATATATGACTAGGAGTTTTCTCTGTTTTGAATAAAAATATGAAAGAAACAGCGACATAAATTTTTATATTTTTAATTGATATTAGATTAAGATGAATTTATATATATAAAGTTTTATTAGTACAATTAGTTGAGGATAAATTTTTTTTTAGGAAAGCAACTCAAATTTCAGAAAGTGGTTATGCCTTAGACTGAAGAAAAAAACTTGCTAAAAAATTATTCCAGTTAGCTAAAAGCTAATCTAAATATTTACATATCCTTGAATTGCAACTCCTACCACAAATCAACTCTAGAAAATCACAAACAACTTAAAACATAAAAAAAATGATGAATTTATATATCTATATTAATTCTCCATAATATGGTATGTTGCTCACTCTTGACTTGTAATTTGATAAAAATTGAAGAGGAAAAAACAGTGTGATTTTTTCGGAACGAAGTACGGTTCTCTCCCTGCAATGAATGATATTGTAATTTTGTATCGTGATTCTTAATTTGTTTTGTTTTAATTTGCTTACAAATGTTTAATTTGATAAAAATTAAAGAAGAAAAAATGGTGTGTGATCTTTTGGTAACGAAGTATAGTTCTCTCCCTGCAGTATCTAAACCGATGGTTAGGGTGATAAATTGGATTTTCCAGTGTTCCAGTTGTTGCTGTTTGAGAAGGCGTATATATTTTAATTTTTTTCGTTTTGAAAAAACACATACTTAATTATTAAACCTACTCAAATTAAATATATTGATTAGACTATTAGAAAAACAAAAATATCATTCTCCAACTTGGTAAACTGGTCAGTTCTTATTGAAAATCTAAAACAAGCCTTCACGAGTATCTTTTTCAACCTGTGTTCAGGGAATTAAATATTGTGGCGAATGAGATGTCTAAGAAAGAACTGCTTGGATGAGACTCGGGTTTGTTCACTACAGTTCAAAATATGATGGTAGGGTGATGTCTCTATGTTGATAATTTTTTGAGCAAGGATGGTGGATTTCTCTTGATTATTCATTTTCGGGTCTTAGTTCTCTTTATTTGGATATATATGAACTTTAATATGTCCAATACAGCGTTTTTAGGATTGTTGAAATTAGATATGCCCCAACTTGAGGTACAGGTGTATATGTTTTTTGTTTTTTTGGGGACTGAAGTATTTAGATTGGCATATGCTGAATATGATGGGTGATATATAAATTAGTTTTTATATTTAATTGAATTATTTGCGATTTTTTTTCTTGTTGAATTTTTTTTTTTTTTTTTTTTATAAAAGGTGTTGTTTGTTTTGGAGTTTTTGGTTGTAATTTAGTTAAAATTTTTCTGTATAAATAGATTTAAGATTTTAATTTTTTTTTTGAAACATTTTAATTATAAAATTCAAAATTAAATGTTCATTAAATTCTCATTAGATTTAAGGCAAATTTGATAAAAAGATGTTCTTAGAAAAGTTCTAAAAGCTATAACAAATAGATTACAGGTTTTGTAAAATGGTTGTGAGAAATAATCGGGATCTGTTTTTTTCTCATAAGTTTGAATAAGTTGATTGATTTTGTCAGATGTAACATTAAGAGAAGAAAATTTGGTAAATATTAAAAAATGTTAAAGTTTTAAAATAATTGTAAAAAAGTTTAATAGGATTTGAAGAGCTTTTTTTATTTTATTTTTAATTAAACTCTAAAAGATTTGATCAATAATGCCATTAATGTAAGAAAACAAATTTCGGTTAAGAAAAATGAAGCTTATTAACTTTTAAGTGGAGAATACTAAAAAAATTGAGAGATAGAATAAGTGAAGTGGGTTTTTTCCTTTTTAAGTGGAGAATACTAAAAAAATTGAGAGATAGAATAAGTGAAGTGGGTTTTATTTATTTATTTCAGTGTTACAAATGCTGGATAAAAAAAGAAATTAAAATACTTCATTTTAAAATTAAGTGGGTGGGATTGCATATTAAAACATATTATGATATTTATAATATTATAAAAAAACCTTATTAGTAAAAAAAAATTATTAACTATGACAAAGATATTTACATATTTTATGTATTTAATTATTATTGGGTTTGTAAATTTTTAAGATTTTATGTTGTTTTTATGTATTATATATGCTAGTTTAATTAATATAAGAAATTATCCTTTTTCATTATTATTTTTTGTCAATTTTATTTAAAAAATACTTTAGATTAATTTTTTTTTTTAAGTTGTTTAATTTGCAAAGATTTGGTACTGTGTTGAATCCATTTATGTATTCAAAAGTCTATGTTAAATAATAAAAAAATCACAATGTCCTCGATCAAAAAACCATTTAGTCTACTAGTTACACTATACTTTCTTTATGTTATTCCTTTCATTCAATATTTGATTTAATTTTATAACTTTTACTAATTCTATAATTAATACCAAAGAAAAGTAATAATCAAGACAAACAAAAGAAATCCTACATAAAATAATTAAGTCATACATCTTGCCATTCTAGGTATAAAGGTCTCTTATCACTTTAAATATATAAAAAACTAGTAGAATCCTCTCATCTTCCTAATCCTAAGAATTTCATCTTTCATTATTGAGATAAATGATATTTTTCTTCCCAACCAATCATCAACAATGATATGTCCATGAGGTCTTCGATAAACAGTGATCGAGTGCAAAGATAAGTCACTGGTTCAATTCCATGCCATATTCAGGTATTATTCTTGGACATGACCATGATGTAGCTTCATTGTTGCAAAAATTACCAAAAAAAAAAAAAATCATTGACAATGATCCTATTTTTAATGATCTATGGATCCCTAACCCATAGATAGAATTATTGGACAATATATATGCCACTTTGATAGCATGGGAGTAATGGATCCCATAATTGACATAGCTTTATCCATTTTTGTTTAAATTAAAACAAAGAAAATTATTTTTATAAATTTTGTATTAATTCATGGATTTGTGTGTTTTTGATAGTTTCTTTTATCAAATGAAAACTAGAAACATTGAGTCAAGGGATCTTAGTTCATGTAGTATAGTCAAGAATTCGTTTTCTAAGTTGTGTGGGTCTAAGTCTCTGGAAACATGTTGTAACTCGTATGTTTGTAGCATTTATGAAATAGTTGTATCTAGTGTAATAGTGGCAAATATTCAATCAAAGTTACTAATTCTCCAAAAATTCTTGTAGTAAAGTAGAGCAAACAAATTCTTTAAGAAAAAGGAAAAAAATGGCACACCCATATGATATATGGAGGTTTACCCCCATAACTCTTAGATTAGAGCTCCACCTCTCTTTTCTCCATTATTTTGCCAAGTCAAATTAGATTACAATTCTATTACCTTAATCATAATTAGATTATAGTGGGTTGAAAAGAAAATTGGCAAAAAAAACACACAAAAAGGTTAGCCATGGCTCAATATCATGGATAAGTGTATATTCCAGTTGCCACAAATAACACTTTATGCATGAATGCACACTCTACATGTAAAGAATACAACTAATCTCCAACATTCTCTCCTCAGCTCATGTATAAGTGTATAGTCCACTTGCCACAACTAACGCTTTGTGCATGAATGCACACTCTACATGTAAAGAATATAACAAATCTCCAACATTATCTTTTTTTTTTTTTTGCAAAACAGAAGCACAAGATTTATAAAATCACCTATTCAAGATAGAAATGCCCATTAATTCTTTAAACCAAGAAAAATTCTTGATAGTAACAAAATATAAAAACATAGATCTCATATATAAATATATGTACATATCTTTTGTTAGCCCTCTTAATCACCTAATGAATATGAACATACCTATATACTTAATAAACATGCATGCATATGTACTTAATAAACATGATTTAAAAAAGAGACATATTGTCATTGTTATTTTTGGTTTATCTTAGCTTTCTTAATCACCAATTAAATATGAACACCTATATATCTACCTTATAAACCTGATTTGATAAAGAGATATACCTTATAAACATGACTTGATAAAAAGATATATTGTCATTATTATTTTTGGTTTATCTTTATTTCATTAATTTTTGTTTCCAACTCATTTTAAGTTAGCTCTTTATTCATCCCAAAATATTTAAAAAAAACGACATAAATTTTAAATATCCTTAAATTGTCATGAGAAGAAATTTGGTTTTTCCCCTTTCAATAACATTCTTTTATGATCCTCGGATGTGGGTTCCTGACACGCTTAATATAGGCTGCCACCTGGCCACTCAACATAGGGGCACCTGGCTGAACCACGTGGAGGCACATTCCTACCGCGTATAGACCATAAATAAGCATGACAGGGGAGGACGCTGGCACTCCACAGCATTCACTCCCCATCCCTCGGCCTTCACTCCTACTAGCTATCCATTAATGGATGTTGGCTCCCAGAATTTTCTTATCAGTCTTCAGATTTCCTTCCCTGCAGAGCTCCTTTGTCATGCCTCCTCTACTAGTCACTTTTCTCTTCGCTTGCCTCCCTCTGTGCATTCGACCTCTGCCCAATGGACTCTCCTCCCTGTCGAGACCATGTTGCGATGCCACAGAATGCGATGCCATCGTGGAGGTGGAAGAGGCACCCCCTTCCGCGTTCCGACCCCTGGCTCGTCTACACGCAATTTGTCCCTCTCTGTAGCTCTTGAAGAACCGAAGTTTCTCGACCCTTTATCTGACCCTCAAACGCTCTCTGTCTAGCTTCTGGTTCACCTCCCGGATGAGCAACAACATGACATTGGCTCAAGAGACTGGAAAAGTCCTTGCAAGTCAAAAATCTCATGCTCCTCTTCCCCTCTATCTCAAAAATTTGTTAGAATCCTTGTCAAAAACTCGGAGGATGACTCAGACAGTGGCTGGAGCTGCCCTTCGGATGGCACCCAAAAAAGAGAAGCAGCGGTGGACAATGCTGCTCGAACGACTATGGCCAAGCAGACCAAGACAATCTCCTCTTCTACTCCGGAGTCAGACCCCTAGCTCACAAAGGAGGACATAGAGACCATGTCTGAATATGGTTGCTTAATAATTGAGAAAAATCCGCAACAGGTGGAAAATGATGCCCAGAATCGATAGTTGCAACTCCTTGGCTCTCTTTTATTTCAGTTCACATAGGCTCATTTATGGTTTTTATGCCTATTTTTTCTTCTTCCTGCAAAACTGGTTACTCTTGAACACGTTAATGGTTGGTTTCCCCTTGAAGGGCAACCCAATTTTTGAATTTTTGAACAGCCCTTACTGAACAGGGTTTGCTAGTCCAACAATCACCTGTATTGAAGCATGATGTGTATCTCTGTATATTTTAATAGAAATGAGCCTAATTTAGAAAAAAAAAAACATTGTTTTATGATTGGTAACATTCTCTTTTAAAAGTGCCTCAAAGTACTATAAACATTTACAGATATGATCTTATTAATGCAAAGGAGTTTCCTTAGACCATCTTTAGTTTCATGTTAAAGATATAAATATGTTCATGCTCACTACATGTGATTGTTATAAACCTTATAGTAAATTAGACCATATTAGCAACTTCTATAATTCATATGGGTGTATATGGTAATTTTCTAATTAAATTCATTAGCTTTTAAATATTGGTGAGCATTATTGAGCTTTGAAATTATTTAGATAGAGGCACATTAGAGGAAATAGATTGAACGGAAATTGATTGAAAAATGTATATAGTGTAGTTAGATATTTGCCATATTTCAATCAATTATTCTTGGAATTTCGTAGTGAGTTTGAGTAGATATTTATACTTGGAATTTTATAGTGAGTTTGAATGAGATATTTTATATGTTATGAGTTTAAATATTTGATGGCATCATCATGTTTGAAAGTAGTTTTTGTAGATGTAAGTACTTTAATGTGAATTATTGACCCCAAAAAAGTTAAAACCACATTAGGTACCTAAAAATTATTAGCAAACTCTATAATATGCAACAATAAATTTCAAAGAAATTTACAAAAAAAAAATAAAAAACCTACCAATAAATTGTTGGATGGGTTGGGGAATAATAGAGGCCAATAACAGACTCGTTAAGGATTATGAATAATCAAGGCTCTCTCTCCTTTTCTTTTGAGGCACCATGATTCTCAAGTAGCATCTCTAGATTTGAAGTCATATTATTTATTAAATTATTCATTTTCATTTGACTTGTGATGAGGTGGTTATGATGACATTATTATTCCGATAGTCATTTTTTTATGAATTTATTTATAGTGACACTGTTGAGATTTGTTGTCCAACAGTTATCCCGAATCTCAATAATGTGGCCTTTACACCCGCCATATGAAAAATCAAGGATGAAGTACCCTGACGCCCTGCCTCGCTTGAGTTTGATGCTCTCCTCTACCTAAAGGTGGGTTTCACACACTTTTCCTAGCACAGTTAACCACCTGTCTCCTATCTCTATGAAGTCATACCATTAGTAGCAAAGAATACCAATGCAACACTTACCTCCTCATAGTTTACATTTACTACGCAATATATATATATATATATATTTTATAAACATATACATGCTAACCATACATAATCTAAGTTATGTACTTTTACTTTATGCCATTTAATTTATTCACTGGCAATTATTCAAAACATAAACAGATTAACAAAGTTTATAATTCGCATTCACACTTGTTAACTAACTTAACCTTAGGATTTTGGCATTATGATATTGTATCAATGAGACTGACATATTTTGTATAAACGTTACATCCTTGGGTACATATTTGGTCTTTATGCATTCGCCAAATGGCTTAAACAAATCACACCATTCCCAAAGTGATCTACTCATATTTGCACTTAATGTTTTAAAAGACATTATATATTGTTTATTTGTTTTGTCCGTTCAAACTCATTACGCTGAAGATTAATGCCAAGCCTGGGTGGTGCTACGGTCTCCATCTGGCATGGTTGGCGGTCACCTCCTATGTCGTCGGATTATCCTTCCTCACGATCGACGGTGATCTGGCGTAAGGAATGGGTTAGGGTAACTACCCCTTCCCCCAATCCCCGCACCATTGTTCCATTGTAATTTCATGCTGGAGAGGTGAGCTTGACTCTGCCTCTGCAAGTTCCGGGGGTTTATTCTATGGCCCTGCATCCGCCACGAGAGATCCATTAACACCAGGTGATAGGAGTTACTGTCCTTGCCCTACACATTTCTTTGTTGATAGAAAGAGCTGGTTTTTTATGTGGCATAACCCATCGGTGCCTCTGGATGGCTCTGCAGGTCGATTTGCAACATAGCAGGTCCTTGCCCGTCTTCCATCTCGACTGATGGCTTTCACTTATTTTCGCATCTTCATGGCTCGAACAAGCCTGGTTCTAGTAAGAATTTACATGCTTGCATCTCTCAGTAATTTATACATAATTTTTAAGAACTTGGACTTCTTCTTTTTTTGTTTTATGTTCTGGGTTTTTTGAGGTTTATAACTCAATGACACTTATTTCTTTTTGTTGGATTATGGCTAGGCTCTGTTTGGTGCTCGAGAGACATTCCGGCTTGAAGACTCAATGTCGGCTTGACTCTCCTTGTTGCCAGTAAGAGCCTCTAACGCTTCTTTAAGACACTGTGCCTATGAAATTCACTCTGTAATTCTCTGCCTTCTCATGCTTAATCTGCAGGCAAGGGCTTTAGATTTCTGGTGCATGAGGCCCAGTTAAGCATTTAATTGTTATTAAGGTTTTATTTAAGCCATTTGTTGTTTTTGGGCTCGACCTTGTTTCAATATAAGTCCATCGAATTTTATTCTTGGTGACTTCTGAGTTGTTTCATGAGGCTTATGTTTCCGAGCTACATCTCTGTTTCTTTTACAAATTTGCAAATGTAGCTATGGATATTTTCAGTTATGAAAATTGTGCCTACACAGTTGAATTTTATTATTTTATGGTTCTTCAGTGTTTGCTCTGGTTTGGCTATAAGATTCATTAAAATCCACTATTAACTTTGTATGATAAGCCGCAGTAATTTCACTGGAATATTTTGTTTCTTTGGGCTCTAATAGATTATTATTTACACGATTTTGGTAACAACCTTTGTTCTCATTCTTGAAGCATTCTTGTTTAGTTATTGTATGCAAATTTCTCATTTATTACTCACTGTGGCCTCCCATAGATCCGACAGAGGTTTATCATTAGGATCGGAGCCATGACCCTGTTACTAGGTTCTGGTTCTAAACCCTCAACCAGCTTCTTCTCCCATACCCTGCATGCTTTCTCTCGTGCTTAGAAATTAACTAGTTTCTACAGTTTCTCGAATTTTACATTAAATTCATTTACAGGGGTTTGGTATTTTCTCATTTTCCTTGTGGTAGCATATGTTCCACATTGAACAATACTATAACATGTGTTAATTGTTCACATAGTTTCCTACATTAGTATATATCTACATATGCATCAGAGTACCTGTATGTTTTCCTCGGCACTGCTATATTCACATGTATTCTACAGTTTTTCTTTCCAATAATATGTAATTTTATGCATATTTTAGCACAGTAATCTGACTCTACTTTATTACTACTGTAGCATGTGTTCATTAGTCATTATGCACCGATAGTAGGAATGTTAAGGAAAGGAAATCTGCTACTTCATCTTTTGTTTCCACATAGAGAATAATAAAAAGAACAGTGTTTAGTTCCTTCCTGTATCTTTCTTTTTCTATGTATATGTATCATGCATATTCAACTGTTTCATAGAATGTTTTTCTAGGTGCATTTTCTGTTCTTGTTTAGGTAAATAGAAACTTAGACGTATGTTCCTATAATTTCATTTTTTCTTTACTTTTCTATAAAATTTACATCATAAATTCAAAACATTAAACAATAATTTAAATGTCTTATGTGCCTACTTCAGAGTACAGGTTTTGCCTCATTAACTGTTGGTCCACCCAACCTTGAGCGAGGTGATTACGTCCTCTGTTCCCCAGGTTGAAGATAATTGTATGGGACAAGAAGGCTGACCCCAGGATTGGAAAATCTAGTCTTGCTTCTCTAGGGTGTGTTCCTTGAGTTCCTATAGTACTCCCACCAGCTTTGGAAAACTCAAAACCAACATTCACGGCTTAAACCTCTATCTCTTCTGCACATAACCCCATTCCATCCTAGGATTTTTCCTTAAATCCTTTTTGGGAAGGCAACTGTCAAAACTGTCTCAACCTCTTCTTGGGTTTCTTGTAATATTTTACCACACACTTACTGTCACCTTTTACTCAAATAAATTATATTTTAATTAAATCTTTGAAATAAAAGTCATGTGTTAATGTCATTAACGAATGCCTCATTCGTTTCTAATTCTGAATGTGTCGTAACAACTCATGTAACAACAAGTAAAAAGTAAAAGAATAAAAACAAGAAGTTACATCTTCCCCCACTGAAAGAAACATCGTCCTCAGTGTTACTCGTTTCCTGAGAAAAACTCCAGGTAAGCCTCATACATAACTTTTCCGTCTTCCTCCTCCGGGCCAAAGTGCTTCCACTGCACTTTAACTTGGGGGATGACTCACTTCCATAGCGTTATTTCTCTTTGATCTAGGATATGCTGTGGTTATACTAGGAACTCGTTGTCCAGTTCTAGATGTATACCTTGCCAATGTATTATGTGCTTGGAATCGTGTACATAGCGCTTCAATAAAGACACGTGAAATATATTGTGCACTAATATATGGCTTGGTAAAGCCAAAAAATAGGCCACCGACCCCATTCTCTCTGAGACCTCGAGGGTTCTGCAGTAGCGAGGAGCCAACTTGGCACAAGCATTTCATCGCAAAGTTCTCTTCTTTGGTTTAATCCTCACATATACATGGTCCCCCACTGCAAATTTCTAAAAGTTTCTTTTCTTGTCCACGTAAACCTTTTTCCGGTCTTGTGCCGCCTTCAAATTCTGTCTAATTTTCTTGACTTCCTGCTCCATCTCTTCCAACGTATCTGGACCAAGCATCATCTTATTCTCTGGGCTACTCCAGTTTATAGGAGTTCAACATTGTCTTCCATACAATGCTTCGAAAGGGCTCATCTTAAGAGATTCTTGATAACTGTTATTGTATGCAAACTCAACCAAATGTAGGTACATTGGTTGTTGCATCACATACATGCACAACATGTCCTCTAAAACTTGATTTACCGTCTCTGTTTTCCCATCCATTTGCAGGTGGTAGGCAGTGCTAAATTGTATCTGTGTTCCTAACCCACTTAATAACGTCTTTCAGAATGCTGATGCAAACTTTACATCATGATCTGAAATGATTTCTCGGGGTATACCATGCAATCTGAAGATCCCCTTCATAAAAATGTTAGCAATTTGCACTGTCTTATAGGTAGATTGTACAGGAATAAAGTGTGCCACTTTGCTAAGTCTATTGAATATCACCGTAATCGAATCATTATTATTTTTGTTTCTAGGTAGCCCAGTGATAAAGTCAAGGGAAAAGACTTCCCACTTTCATTCAGGCACTGGGATTGGTTGAAGAAATCCTGTAGGGTGCTAATGCTCCACCATAATTTGCTGACACTCTAGACACTTAGTCAAATATTCTGCTATGTCGCTTCGCATTCCCAACCAGGTGTATTATTTTATGATTGTTGTGAACATCTATTGATATCCCGGATGCCCGACATAGGTGCTCCTATGATACTCATCCAAAATATTTTTTTTTAGACTATTCTGATTGGGAATATATATCCTCTTCCGAAAAACAAGAAGTTGTTTTTCATTGAACTCATATTTGGACTGCTTCCCTTGTCCTTCATCATATTTTACTTGCTGCCACAATTTTTGATATTCCGGGTCCTCCCTTGTTGCTTCCAAAATCTAGCCTTGAAAATTAAATTCATTATGGTTGAAATAAAGTTCATAAATGCCATGTAGTTTTCTACTTAAGGAATCCGCCACCTTGTTCTCTTTCCCTTTCACATGCTGAATATCGAAATCAAATTCACTAAGAAATGCATTCCATCTGGATTGGTGGGCATTCAAATCAGTCTGCTTAAAGAAACTGGTTAAACTACTATGATCGGTCCTCAACACGAATATTTTTCCTAGCAGATAATGCCTCCATATCCGCAAGGCATGCACAACTGCAGTTAGCTCCAAATCATATGCTGAATATCTCTGCTCGTGATCCTTCAACTTCCTAGACTCATATTATATGACTCTTCCTTCTTGAGTCAACACTGCTCCTACACCCTCCTTGCATGCATTAATACATACTTCGAATTATTTACTTGGATCTACTACCTTCAAGACATGAGCAACAGTTAACAGCTCTTTTAATAACTCAAAACTGTTTTAACATTCTTGAGTCCATTTAAAAACCCATCCTTTCATTTGCAAGGAGGTAATAGGATAAGCTATTTTGGAAAAACCATTTATAAATCGTCAGTAGTATCTAGCCAAACCCATAAACGAACATATATCTACTACATTCTTTGGGACCCTCCATTCCATAATTGTCTTGATCTTTTCCGAGTCCACAACTATCCCTTTAGCTAAAATTACATGCCCTAGGTATTGGATCTGCTCCTTAAAGAAAACACATTTACTAAACTTGGCATAGAGCTGATGCTTCCTTAGCATTTTCAGCACAATGCAATGATGTTCCTTATGCTCCTCCATATTCTTGGAGTAAATTAGTATATCATCAATGAAAATTAACATGAATTTATCCAAATATGAGTGAAAGATTCCATGCATTAAACTCATAAATGTTGTTGGAGCATTGGTTAACCCAAACGGTAACTACACAAACTCATAATGTCCATACTTGGTATGAAAAGTGGTCTTGCTTATATCTTCATCCTTGATACAGATCTGATTGTAGCCTGACCTTAAGTCAATTTTGGAGAATATTGTAGCTCCTTTGACTTGATCAAACAAATCATCGATGCGTGGTAGAGGGTACTTGTTTTTAACAATAAAATTATTGAGCTGACGATAATCCATGCACGTACGCATAGTACCATCCTTCTTCCTTACGAACAACACCGGTGCTCCCCATGGGGACACACTTGGCCAAATATAGCCCTTATCCATTAATTCATGCAATTGCGTCTTTAACTTTGTTAATTCCACTATACTCATTCTATAAGGAGTCTGGGACACAGGTGCTGCTCCGGGTATCAATTGAATAGTGAAATGTATATCTCTTTTTGGTGGCAGCCCTAGAATCTCCTCAGGGAAAAAAACTTGGAATTCTTGTACAATAGGAATATTTTCCAACATAGCAGTCTTATGTTTTGTGTTGGTGAATCCAACTTGAATTGCATAAAGCTGGAAACCCTTCCTTATACATTTACTTAACTGTGATGCAGTAATGGGTCGCAACTTCAAAGGATTTTTGATGCTTTGCAGTTCTTGTTTGGTTCCATCATTAGACTTAAAATGTATGACCATATTATTGCAGTTCACTAAGGACCAATGTTTCTCCAGCTAGTCCATCCCCAACAATATATCATAAGACCCTATTGGTAGAACATTGAGCTCCACATTTATATGCTGGTCCCTAATTCTTAACTCACAATAGGGTACCTTAGTATGAAGCCACCTTCTAGTCCCTGTAGCCAACTGGACCAGCCATGCGTTTTTAAATTTATGGTCTTGTAACCTATTGCTTTCTACTACACGAGGGTATATGTAACTCAAGCTGGCACCAGGATCAACTAAAATAGAAACGGATCGGGTTTGAATCTTACCTTCTAATTCTATCATGGCTGGTTGGTAATTTGCTTGGCGATCCTCTAGTGTTGCATTGATTTTGGGTATGTTTTGAGCTACATCTCCCACTGTGGATGCTTCTTGTAGATTTTCTGCCACCTCATTCCTTCCTCGATGTGGGAAGTTCTTGAAATAATATGCTTCTCCACATCCCCAGCATTATAACAGAGGTTTCTGGGGTTGCTCGATATTAGGTCTACTAGAAGCTTCATTAGGCCTTTCCTCCCCTATCCACTTGGTTCTGGTATGGATTTTGCCATTATGTTTGTTGAGTGGATGTCTTGCAGCATTCTTGAAATTTCTTGATCTGCTATTTCTGTTATTGGTAAAAATTTTCTACCCCTTTCGAGGTGGCCAACTTTTCCCAACTTCTCTCTTCGCCTTGGACTGCTGATAACAAATTCGCGCTTTCCTAATCGCTTCATCCATGGTTTTTGGATTTACGAACTCAATTATTTCCTTCATATGAATTGGAAAAGTGCTAAAAAAAATGATACACCTTGGCTTTTTCATCACGCAGGTAAGGTACATATCTTAATAAGACGTGAATTTGGTAATAAATTCATCCATAGTCATTTGGCCCAGTTTTAGATCATGAAACTCTCGGGATTTATCATCGTAAAATATTTTAGTCAGATACTTGTCTTTAAAGTACTGCTGAAACTCATCCCAAGTTACATTTTGATCTTCCACTCCTCGTAGATCCTTCACTTCCTCCCACCACAATGTTGTTTTCTCTCACAGTTGGTAAATGGCTAGGCGAGCTTTAAGTTTTCTGTTATACTCATACACTTGAAAGTACTTATTCATATTTATTATCCATGCTTCCACCATTTCCTCCGCCTCTCCATCAAAGGTAGGAGGCTTGATCTTCCGAAATTATCCCTGTAGTTCTACTTTCTGCTTTTTCAGCTCTTGCTCTTCCACGACATTTCCTGATTCTGCTTCATTATATGTTCGAATTTTATGACTTCTTGGCATTCGACTATCTTCCACATGGTCATGTACTACTTGGCGTTGTTCTCTGTTTTCCTGAGTGTTCCTCTCAGGGCTAGGTTGTCCAATGGGAGGATTCTATCTATCTGACCGACTTTTTAATATCCTCTCTTGTTCCCTCATCAACCTTTCATTGCCACTATGAACTTTAAGCATTTCTATTTGTAACTATTGTAGAGTATCTAGCAATTTGTTTTTCTACCGTTGCTATTCTTCTAGCATTCTGCTTGTTTGTTGGTGCTGGTCCACATTTAGCTGCACCCACATTTCGGGACTGACTTCAGGATTGGTCACAAGTTGGGTCTCTCCCATGTTTCTGGGTGGGTGTTGACTTGATCCTCTTCTCATGGCTGATTGCAGAAACCTGTTCTTGACTTAATCACAATATTATGTCATTAATTTTAATAGAATTAATAACAACAAAATATATTATGGTTTTGGACCATTTGGCCCCAGTTTGTAAACTTGGCTCTGATATCACTTGTAACACTTACCTCCTCATAGTTTACATTTACTACAGAATATAAAAAAAATTCATAAACATATACATGCTAACCATACATAATCTAAGTTATGTAATTTTAATTTATGTAGTTTAATTTATTCACTGGAAATTATTCAAAACATAAACAAATTAGCAAAGTTTATAATTCGCATTCACACCTGTTAACTAACTTAACCTTAGGATATCAAAATTATGATATTGTATCAATGAGGCGGAAATATTTTGTACAAATGTTACATCCTTGGGTACATATTTGGTCTTTATATGATTGCCAAAAGGCTTTAAAAAATCACACCATTCCTAAAGTGATCAACCTGTATTTTTACTTAATGTTTTAATAGATATTATATATTGTTTATTTGTTTTGTCTGTTCAAACTCATTACGCCGAAGATTAATGCCAAGCCTGGGTGGTGCTACAGTCTCCATCTGGCATGGTTGGCTATCACCTCCTACGTCATCGGATTATCCTTCCTTGTGATCAACAGTGATCTGGCATAAGGAATGGGTTAGGGTAACTACCCCTTCCCCCAATACCCATGCCATTGTTCCATTGTAATTTAATGTCGGAGCGGTGAGCTTGGCTCTGCCTCTGCAAGTTCCGAGGGTTTATTATATGGCCCTGCCTCTGCCACGAGAGCTCCATTAACACCAGGTGCTAGGAGTTACTGTCCTTGCCTTACACATTTCTTCGTTGATAGACAGAGTTGGTCTTTATGTGGCGTAACCCATCGGTGCCTCTAGATGGCTCCGCAGGTCGATTTGCAATAGAGCAAGTCCTTGCCCGTCTTCCGTCTCGACTGATGGATTTCACTTGTTTTTGCGGCTTCATGGCTCGAACAAGCCCGATTCTAGTAAGAATTTACATGCCTTCATCTCTTAGTAATTTATACAGAATTTTTAAGAACTTGGACTTCTTCTTTTTTGTTTTGTGTTCTACGTTTTCTGAGGTTTCTAACTCAACGACACTTATTTCTTTTTGTTGGATTGTGGATTCTTGAGAGATGCTTCAGATTGAAAACTCGATGTCAAATTGACTCTCCTTGTTGCTGGTAAGAGCCTCTCATGCTTCTTCAAGATACTTTGCCTATGAAATTCACTCTGTAATGCTCTGCCTTCTCATGCTTAATCTGCAGGCAAGGGCTTCTCTGGCATTCGGGTGCATGAGGCCCAGTTAGGTGTTTAATTGTTATTAAAATTTTAGTTAAGTTTTTTATTGCTTTTGGGCTTGGCCCTGTTTCAATATAAGTCCACCGAATTTTATTCCTGGTGACTTCTGAACTGTTTCATGAGGGTTATGTTTTTGAGCTACATCTCTATTTCTTTTACAAATTTGCAAATGTAGCTATGGATATTTTCAGTTATGAAAATTGTGCCTACACAATCGAATTTTATTATTTTATGGTTCTTCAGCATTTTCTCTGGTTTGGCTCTATAATTCATTAAAACTCCATTGTTAACTTTGTATGATAAGCTACAACGATTTTGCTGGAAGATTTTGTTTCTTTGGGCTCTAATAGTTTATTATTTGCACGGTTTTGGTAACAATCTTCGTTCTCATTCTTGAAGCATTCTTGTTTAGTTATTGTATGCAAATTTCTCATTTATTACTCACTGTGGCCTCCCATAGATCCAGCAGAGGTTTATCATTGGGACTGGAGCCGGGACCCTGTTACTAGGTTCTGGTTCTAAAACCTCAACCAATCGGTTCTCCCATACCCTGCATGCTTTCTCTCGTGCTTAGAAATTAACTAGTTTCTATAGTTTCTGGAATTTTACATTAAATTCATTTACAGAGGTTTGGTATTTTCTCATTTTCCTTATGGTAGCATATGTTCCACATTGAACACTGCTATAACATGTATTAATTGGTCACATAGTTTCCTACAGTAGTATATATCTACATATGCATCACAGTACCTGTATGTTTTCCTCAGCACCACTATATTCACATGTATTCTACAGTTTTTCTTTCCAATAGTATGTAATTTTATGGTTATTTTAGCACAATCAGCTAAATCTACTTTATTACTACTATAACATGCGTTCATTAGTCATTATGCACCGATAGTAGGAATGTTAAGGAAATGAAATCTACTACTTCATCTTTTGTTTCCACTCAGAGAATAATAAAAAGAACAATGTTTAGTTCCTTCCTCTAGCTTTCTTTTTCTATGTATATGTATCATGAATATTCAACTGTTTCATAGAATGTTTTGCTAGGTGCATTTTCTGTTCTTGTTCAGGTAAATAGAAACTCAGACCTATGTTCCTATAATTTCATTTTTACTTTACTCTGCTATAAAATTTGCATCATAAATTCAAAACATTAAACAATAACTTAAGTGCCTTATGTACTTCTTCAGAGTACAGTTTTTGCCTCAGTAACTGTCGGTCCACCCAACCTTGAGCGAGGTGATTACGTCCTCTGCTCCCCCTTTGCTCCACACCAGGTCGGAGGTAATTTTCTGAGACAAGAAGTCTGACCTCGGGATTGGAAAATCTAGTCTTGCTTCTCTAGGGTGTGTTCCTTGAGTTCCACTGGTACTCCCACCAACTCTGGACAACTTAGAACCAGCAGTCACTGCTTAACCCTCTAACTCTTCTGCACAGAACCCCATTCCCTCCTAGGATTTTTCCTTAAATCCTTTTTCGAAAGGTAACTGTCAGAACTGTCTCAACCTCTTCTTGGGTTTCTTGGAATATTTTTCCACACAGTTACTTTCACCTTTTACTCAAATAAATTATCTTTTAATTAAATTTTTGAAATAAAATTCATGTGTTAATGTCATTAACGAATGCCTCTTTCATTTCTAATTCTGAATGTGTCGTAACAACTCATGTAAAAACAAGTAAAAAGTAAAAGAATAAAAACAAGAAGTTACAACCAACTATTCAATTTTTAGTTGCGCAACCACTGGCAGAGGAAACCCATCAATTAAGATTTCCACTGGAGTTGGTAAAGGCCTTTTCCACTAAATTATCTGGAATTTTATTTGTGCTCCAAATCCTTCTTAATGTCTAACTTGAACACTTCTGGAGCATCGGCGCAGGGAGAGAATCAGGCGGAGGAAGTAGTAATATATTTGAGCAATCCATCCAAAGTACATAGAGGAGTTGTTGAGGAAGAAGAATAAACGGGATATGATGAGATTTTTGCAGAGGTTCGGGTGTTGGGAGTACATGCAACTTCTCATCATTATGAGGATTTCCCACCCAAATCATCCTGCTAATGCACGTCGCATATATACAAGGCCAAACAAGATTGTGTTGTTTTCTGAGTACAAGTAAGGTGTGGTGGGAAGAAGAGGCAAGTGCACAAGGTTTTGTTTATGGGAAGTTGGTATCACCCAACTCAAGTTCCAAATACTAATCTCATGGTTTTACATTTGCCTCTTATTGTTGTTTTTTTTGCTTCTGTAAACCCCTTACAAATGATTGAAATAGATTCGTTTGATACACCATTTGGTTCTCCCCATAATCCTTTCTTCTAGTCAAAGAAATAAGTCGATAACAGAACCAATAATTACATTAATAGGTTGATAACATATAACCTCAGAAATAAAAGATTCATTATAAGACTAACAAGCAACATGATCATATGAGTGTCAATTAAGTAATAATATGATCAACTAGGTTAGTTAAGGAGTTAGATATTTGAATCTTTGCATTGTAATTTTATTCCTAATAATTATTGAAAGATAGATGTCGTTTTAAGCATTCATATTTGCATGCTTTTTGTACATATTACCAATATTATGTGTTTGTAGATTAATATACTCTATAACTGCTAATTGTATTGGTGTTTTTAGTTTTAAGCAAATATAGAATTTACATTAACTTCCTGAGTGCACAATTTTCTTATCATGTGATTATTAATTTCATTAATTATCTTCCTAATTGGTACTTGGCCCTTCTCTCCTTCCAATAGACCAGGGAATGCTCATGCCTAATCGTGTGCCGCTTAGTTCGAAATTATAACATTGATTCTCCATGGTTCAACTATAAAATGATAGGGCCCCACACTTCTCATCTCATTTTAAACCCTCTTTGTCATCGACCAACTGAGATCTCAAGTGAGAATTGAGCTTCCAAAAATATTTCCCAAGTTGATTGCTCACTCCTACACTCTCAAGGAGGGATGCTAGCAATATTGATTTTCCCACCATTAATTCTCTGGCTACAACAAGTCGTAATTTCAAGCGAGCATCTTGGCTTCTGGCTTTGGATTCCAAGCTTGAAAAAAAATTTCTCATTCCTTTTCGAGATATCAAGGTAATTGGCACCAAAATTTGGTTCTGGGTCTTTGCTTAGATTTGGAATTTTCGTCTATAATCTGGTTGGTGGGTTTCCCTAGTTCTTTAATTTTTAGTAATGGGTCTTTTTGTTTCGAAGTGGATTAACTATCTATTCTTTAATTTAACCAAAACTAATTGATTAAATCTCAATCAAGATCACTAGCAAGGTCATGAAGGTTAGTATGATTCAGATTACATATGTTCAACATTTTAACTAATTTTGAATTTTTTTGAATCCCAACTAGTTCCCTCAAGGGTTCCACCATGTTTTTTGGGGAATAAGCTACCTAAAACCATATTCTCAAGTGGTGGCCTTTAATGATCCTCATTAGTTGAGCCTTTTTCTAGGTCTCGCATATGCTCTACAGTATCATTATCCCCCATTGCTTGTATTTTTATAAAGTAGCATGGTGACCATTGATCATTTTGAGGTGAATTTTTGGGACTATAATTCCAAGGTACATTCATTTGGTTGGATTGATTGATGTAAGGTGTTAACAATTCTAAAAATTTCCACTAACTTCAATTCTAAGATGATGTCCACAATTTTGATTAATATAATCTTCCTGAATGTTGATGCAAGTTTAATTAAGTTAGCTTAACATAAAGGTCATTGAAGAAACCCCAAGTCAAATTTATATTGGGGTATTAGTAGGATGAATGGTGAGTAAAAGGATTTCTTTGTGTAGTTCAACAATATTGGGTATAGATATTTGTTAGTTTCCAATTCTAGGGTGAACAAAAAGCAGGAAGGGGGTTTTATAGCATGTAACTATGCTGAGAACATTGTTCAAATGTAGTGTATTTAAAAACCGCCATGTGAAGAAATATGGATGCATTTTAGGGTAGTGATATTTCAATGCTGCTCAAACCACAGGTTAACTCTATGACCTAGACTCTGTCTGATAACTTTGGTTTAATCCTCTCTCATAAGATCAAGGGAATTTTCAATTCATCTAAATCCATGGTTTTCATCGGGCATAAAATATTTCTTCTTTAGCTCTATAGGAGTGGGTTTGATCTAGTAGTTCATGGCTACGTGTGCTAATTGGTAGTTACAAGACTTCGATTGTTGTATCAGTTGCAGATGCAACATAGCATAAACAATACTTGAAATGATTTGATTGAGGAGCTCAAGCTTAGTGTGTATCCTTTGGTTTAGATATTCTTTAAATATCCCTTTTAGGACGAACTTTTGAACTTCATAGTTGAATTTCTTATCTATTAGTGCATGGATCTTAACAAATTATCTTCTTCTTTTTCATAATAGGGAACCACTGTGATCTGAGCTTCCAGATAAATTTAGATCTTAGTTCTGTATTTTGGGTACATTTGTTGTGTATGAGGTCCATATACAATAGTCCATGTAATTTTTGCAACTCATCGATTGAACTTCTGATTCCTCAATGTGATAAGTACAATCATAAGCGATACTTTTTGGGATGCTACATCCTTATTTTGTTAACACATATACAATATATCCTTTCTTTCTTTAATTGAAAATTTTTGTATTATGTGAATTTCATTCTCCATACGTCTATTTTTTATTACTTGAAATTCCGGACTCTACATATCCTTTAAAGGAATTTTTTGTTGTTTCGTCTTAGCTCATTTTCTTGCTTTTGGAATTTTGAGGGGTTTTAAAGTGATTATTTCGACTGATTTTCTCATTTGTAAACTGGACCTCAGGTTGAGTGCACCATTCCTAAATATGATGGAACTTTAGCCTAATATGTAGGCTTTAGGGTGCAACATGATAACTCCTAAGGACCCATGAAGGGAGGGATACGCTACCATCGAGAGGTGAGTTTATGATCGCTGATATGTAGTAACTGCTAACAATTGGAAATATATGCATGTGAGATATTTTATGTCTCTCCTAGTGAGGAAACTACATCTATCATTGAGTTGCTTGATGTTACATCTATCTCTAGTATGATTTTTTAGAAACATATATGGTTTCATGTCGACTGAAATTGCTATAGTGGAAACCTAATATTTTTATAGTACTTTTTCTGATTCTAAAGGTGCCTTTCTTCTTGTTTAACATTTAGTAATATGGGAAGTATGAAGCACAAGGAAAATTTTGAATTTTACTTCATTTTTGAGATAGTAGTACTTTAACCTATTAAAATAACCCTTTTTGCAATTCATCCAGTTTGAAATAATCATTTTAGAGAATGCTATGAATAACCTATTTATCATTGGGGTATGCAGGTTGATCCAGATGAGGTAAATGCCTAAGCATAACTAATGACATGGAATAATTTCGTAGCTAACATACCATATGGGGGAGAAAAGGGTGGTATTGGTTGTGACCCATGGAGTTTAAGTTTCAGTGAGTTAGAAAGGCTTACTCCTGTCTTTACTCATAAGATCCATGATTTGATTGGAGTCCACATAGATGTTCCAACACTTGACATGGGAACTAATTCACAGGTTTTTTCCATGATTCCTATGCAAAGAGTTAGATTTATTAGCTCTGAGATTTAATACATATTTCTTCAATATCCACTATACTTACACAATTGATGTGAATAGAAAATGGCCTCGATATTAGATGACTATTCAAAATTCCACGGATACTCACCTGCAATTGTTACTGGAAAACCTGTTGCAAGTATATAAAACTTTATTCCAAAATACCTCACTAACTTCTTGATTGTGTTATAATTTACATAACTTTTTGATGTTAGAAATATTATTTTGTGATGGGTAGGATCTAGGTGGATCCCTTGGAAGGGATGTTGCAACTGGTAGAGGTGTTATGTATGTAACAGAAGATTTGTCAGCTGAGTATGGTAAAAAAATTTCAGGTCAATGTTTTGTAATCTAGGTAGACTATTTTTCTCTTAAACCTTTATTGTGAATGTAAGTCTAGCTGCAAAAACAAAACAATGTCTTGGTTGCCTTTCTTTGAATTTACTCTTGCAATAATTGCATCAAGGAAACTCATTACCGTGCTTTTTCTTTACTCGAAGGATATCTATGGACACTAAATGAAATAAAATTGGCTACATTAATATGGAAATAACATCAATTTGAGGGGATTCAAACCATTATAGACTAAAATAAATTATTCTTGAAACAAAACCTCTCTAGCGTTTTCAGGGTTTTGGAGATATCGATTATTAGGTAGCTGAACTTGTCCATGAAAATGGCAGAAATATTGTAGCAGCGAGTGAAATTTCAGGAGCTCTAAAGAAAAAAATGGCCTTGAAATTCCATGTTTAATGAATCACACAAAGACTATTGGTGTTGTTAAAGGATTTGAAGCAACATATTCTTGATCCCAAAACCCTCTTGCTTGAAGATTGTGACATGCTCATCCCTGTCAACTCATTCAGAATGAAAGTTTGATTTACCTTCAAATGGGAAGAAGATTTCACCAACAAATATCATGGAAAATGGGTGGGAAAAAAATGCAGATTAAGTCTTTGTTGAAATCAACCTTAACTCTATTGTGAATTAGCTTTTCATATTCACTCCACCAAGCTCAGGTGAATGTTACATCTCCAAGTTTTTTTAAATGAACACAATGTGAAAATTAAATTACATCAATCAAAGCTTCATTTCAAAAGGCTTAATGTATATGAAATTTCACTTCTTCACATTAGTTAGGTAACTAAAGAAAACACTTGTTCTTAAGCTTTTTTTCCACAACTATATTTCATTTGAAGACAACGAAGAAATATTTATTTCAACACTGTCTAGCAGCGTAAAATAGAAAAAATATTCACATTGCCTACGAGCCAGTTGTAAAAAATCATATTTAGCCTCATATTCCTCATAAGGGTCATTGGAAGATGGTGTTTGGGAGCTAGAAATCACAAGTTGTTGTGGTAAAGGAGACACTAAGGCTGTAGCGTCATGTTTTGCAAGCATGCTTTGAAATTCATCATTTAATAAAATACCTTGCTGAAGAAGTTCGTCATCTGTATGGTCAAAATCAATAATATATTGCCAATAAATAAAATTAAAATTTCCCATAAACAAACTTAAAGAACTCAAAAAACTTCATACAATGTCTCAAGACCCATATGGTTTCAAGCTTGCCTCTTAATAACATTTCTATGTACTACAGTCATTTTAATAACTAAATGAAAAATATATAATACTCATTTCATGGACTTGAATGTAAAGAGAAGAAAACAAAAAAATAAGGCATTCATAATAAGATTAGCTTTTGAAAGAAGTTGAGATTGATATCAAACAAAGATTTCAATGGTTGTTCCATCAAAAATAGTACTTATAACGTGAGTATGGACCTTAATTTAGTTTATGATACAAAGTCCATTTTCATTCCAGATTATAACCCTATATGGAGTTGAAATTAATAACAGAAGAAAATAATATTATTAAAAATTAATAACTAACAGTAGAAGATGCTCATATAGTCTAAAAAAATTCAATTAATGCTGATGGTGCACAATATTAAAAGTAAAAAAACTCAAATCTTAACTGATAATGCACCGTGTGATATAAATTTTGAATCGAGCCAACATATAATCGCTCCACCTCAACCGAGACCCACCAGTGCTCAAAAACATAGATGTACTAACACCAATGCAGGTGCATATGAGCAGTTTAAATGGTTGACCCTACAAAGTCGGAGTCCGGAACAAGTTGGACACAATATGTTGAGTATTCCTTGAGATTGAAAAATACCCTTTCAAGCTCTTCAAAGAATTGATCAAATCTCGTCTTCCAATCTCTAATTTAGGTTCACATCTTGGGGCTGTGGAGGGAACAACAACCGAGACACCATGGTTTTTGCAAGGCACAAATGATCAAGTGATCAAACTCTCAAAGGGAATGGAACATTCTTTTTAAAATTTTTGGATGGGCCCTGTGAGCATTCTCTGTTGCTTTTGGAATTGAATTGAATTTCAATATGGCGAAAAAAATATCCAAATGGGTGAAGTCAATATCGAGATCACCAAGCTCATAATTGAAGCCTAATCCACTGAAAAAAATCTAAGGCTTACTATTTAAGGTGAGCTCTTGAACATTGAATTTCCTTAGAGTCTGGAACATATATCACTACATTTGGAATGAAAAATATAGTAGGCTACAAGATCTTGGCTGTCTCAACTGAATTTCAGATAGACTGATATGTCAGAGCACTGCAGCAAATTAAATAAAACTAGGAATAATAAGTTTCTTAAGAGTGACTCGAGAGAAACTTTAAGAGAGTGTTGAAATTTTCACAACTTTGGTTTAGTTGACATTGCTCCTAACTGATAACATTAACATAATTCTATGCAATGTAGATCTTGTCATAGAGGAGCCTATTTTCATATATAGAAGAAAGGTGTATTCGACAACCTGAGTGAGTGTGGTCACTAGCACATTTGGCCCAATTTCTGACGGCCAATTCATCGCTATTCCGACACATAGGCATTGCAAGAGCGACAGTTTGAGGCAGGGCAAAACGTGGTTAGACATTATGTCGCAATTTCGACACTTCAATAAAGTGTCAGAATAGCGACACTATTTCCGACATTTTCCAAACTGTTTCTCTTCCGATGTTTTTTAAATCGTCGCAATTCCAACATTCTTCAAACCGTCGCTCTTCCGACGTCGTCCAAACCGTCGCTCTTCCGAAATTTTCCAAAACGTCGCTCTTCCGAAGTTTTCACACTAACATCACAATTCCGACGATATGTATTCCGAAGTTTAAAGCATCACTCTTCCGACACTTATGAAACATCACTTTTCCAACATAAAAGTAAAAATAATTAAAAAAAAAACCGTCGCTCTTTCGACGCAAATTTCTTCCTATGCTTATGAAACATCGCTCTTCCAACGCTTATGAAACGTTGCACTTTCGATCCTTATGAAACATCGCTCTTCCAACGTCTAAAGTGTCAGTCTTATGACGCTTTGATAAAAATATTTAAAAAAAATTAAATATACCAATCATCGGTCTTCTAAAGCGTCGGTCTTATCACATTGGTTGTTCAATCTATATCCTTAAGCCAAGCATATGTGCTTCTAACCAAGTGCTATCGCTTTGTGATCTCCTAGCCTCTAGATCATTAAATCAATGTTTCTAACCCATGTGCTCAGTTTCTAGGTACCTGTAATCTTTAGTATATTAGTGTATCATCTTCTACTAAGAGAATGCATCTAGTCACAAGGAAATGAATTATAAGAGAGATAATTGAAAGCAGTATTGAAGGCATGGCGAATAGTCTATATATAGACTCAAGCTAGTAGAAGATAAACTGGAATCTATCCCTCAAATAACTTTACAACCTCTCCAAAGAGGGGCTACTGATGGTACTCTGACCTTTTGCTAAAAAGGCATGCTTCTACTTTTTGTGGGGTTTTCTCCAGGATTCATAGCCCATAGCATAGCTCTTCATTTTCGCGAGCAACAAAATAATTATTAGCCCATGGTATTCCATTAGAGTTTTCAATAAACTACTTATGCTCTATACTCTTGAATTTTTATGTGGGGCTTAAAGCTCTAGAATTTCAGACAACAACTGAAATGAAAGAATAAGCATTCACATATATAACCTTATGGCTGTAAGAATGACAAGTATCATTCAAAAATCTAGATGACAACTCTGCCTCAAATTGCTTCAAAAGTACGAAACATCTTTCTTCAATGTTTCAATTCATAAACTCAATTTTCAAATGCACCCGACATCTATTTTTCCAACTCTATAAAGATAGCAGCAATTTTTTCAATTTGGAACCAGTCTGGAACACACAACCTGAGAAAAATTCGACTAACAGAGCTTTCAGTTAGACCTGAAAAATTAATTTAAGAGAGAAAAAATGTTCGAACACTCTCATACAAAAGCTATCCACTATTTTGAGAGAAGAAGCCTTTGAACATCTTCGGTTGCAACTAGAATTAGTCACGAAAAAAAAAAAATGAGAAAAAAGAGGTCCACACAGAAATACACCCAGCTGCGAATCTAAAATTTCTCACAGCTGTGACTTGAAGTTGTAGACATTGAAATAATACAACAAACAAGTAAGTCAATGGCATTCCATCTGAAGCTTTTGCAAGAAAATTTAGGAAAAAAAATACTCAAATTTGGCCACAATCAACTTTTCTTACAAGTAATGCTTCCTTATATGAATATTTTTCAACATAAACCATCGCAGCTAGTTTATTTTTAAGAAAAATGATCTAGAACTAAACTATATGATAGGACATACAATCATCAAAGATACCCAGTTAGTAGTACCCCCTATAATCCTCTGAGCGCATGCTGATTTTCTATAGAGAGCTCCACACTTCCCATGACAACAAAGTATCATAGTTGAGACATTTTCCCCCATATCAATCCTGAGCTAAGATAGATGACAGTGAATGCCCTTTGAATTTATTTCTGAATACCGACATCCTGCTGCAACATCCTATAATGACATAAATGATAGTGGCTCACTTGATATTGCCATCTGACTGAAATACATCTGGCTTGGATCCTAGCTTCATAAACTTCATTCTGAAGTATATATCTTGCACTTTCTTCTGCCAATGATGTTCTTCCAAAGACAGGACGAAAAATAACTGGATATTATGCATGTCATTCCACCCCTTCAAAGTTCAAACTGTAGACCCCTGGAACACTGAGGAATTTAGGATTTAGAGATCAAACATGAACTTGGGTGTTGGAAAACTCTGTCAAAACGAGATGGGTGGAGATGTGAATGCAAAGAAAAAGTTGGTCAGGACAAAGAAATAAACAAATGATCGGCTTTGTTTTCTTTATAGCTCCCTTCTCCCTCCCCTCAAACAATAGTGAGTTTTGTAGATTTTGTTTTTATGGGCTTGTTTCCCAAGGCTCAAACAAAGCCCCTCAGAGTCCGGCCAAATAGTTAGCAACCTCAAGTATTTCCATCCTATTAAAATAATAATAATGCATAATAAATGCATAAACTCAGAGGCAATAACAATGACATTAACAAATTCCTATAGCAAGCTTTTCTTCCATTTTGCTTCAACAAATAACGTCCATCCCATTTAAAGCAAACTCAACACATGTCCCTAAATTTATAAAACCCTTCAATAAAATGAAGGAAGAATGCATTGCTGGCAATTTAGAGAGCAGTAAGTATCCCTTATTATAGTTATCCATATGATTTTCGTTGATTTGTAAGAAATGTCAAAAATTTAATATTTACATAGAATTACAAGTTTGTTACAAGTCAAAAATTTAATATTTACATAGAATTACAAGTCTGTTAGAACCTAGAATTACAAGTATGTTACAAGTCTGTTTCACATGTTTTCTTGTTTACAACTTGCTCTATTATTCTAATTTCTACTCACTGATGCTTCTCTTGGCTTGCAGTGCCTATCTTTTTTTGTGCAATTAGAATAAAAATCAATTGGATTACTATTGCTTTCGACCAGATCATGGGATTGATATCAGAGGGAGGCTCCAATTGAAGTAGAAGGATGAGGAGGCTTTGGAGAAGGCGTGAAGGATGAACAAATCCCTTTGTTTTTAATTGTACTATTATTTCTTCCTCATCAAAGAATACACTACAAAAAATAAATAAATTCATTATGATCCCTTTCTCAGATCAATGAAGAAATTAAGGACTTAGTTATGCTCCTTTCAAACATCCTTAGACTGTGTTTGGAGACTTGTTAGGGCATCGAACCTAAATTTTGTTTATATGACCTAATCTGAAATAGTAATTCTTATCTTTGTGACATCAGTAACATATCAAAATGAGTCTTGTGACTTGCGACGGCCATGAGCCCTCTTTTAATACTTACAGTTATGAACATCACTCAGCCCTCTAGGATACTGAACCTTGGGCAGAAAAGTTCTTTGAGTTGTGGCTTAGTAAACAAGGATTTGTTTGGAGTGTTTGTAAGATTTTGAAAGAAATTTTAATGCAGTCACCTTCGACCATCCTTAGGGTATCATTATGATCATAATTCAAGCACAAAACACCTTAATCTCATTAACAAATGTATAGTCCCTTAAAGCTCCCTGTATACAATTATGGTGTAAACATTGACAACAGTTTAACAATGACACTTTGAGGTGTGACCTCACTTAACAAAATTAAATTTGACAACACTTGACAACATTATTCTACCTATAACAATATGTCCTCTTATTAACATTGATATGGAAACAACATTGATGTTTGATAGTAATTGAGCCTCAGATATATATTAATGATTATTTTACAGTACATTGGATTTGATCTGAGTTAAACTGACCAGGAAACCTTAGGCAACAGGTAACTCTGCTCATGGTTGCAAAGATCAGGTGGTTCAAGTCACCAACTGCATGGACACATAGATCAATATAATGTCAATTATGGGTTTTTTTCCCCAAAATAATCACTCCCCTGTATCCATCATGAACGCATTGAAAATAAACAAAACAAAACCTTAAAGTAGACCATTTTTCCAAAAAATGTTTCAACAACTCAGATATCATGTCCCACATGAATCAAGATAAACTTCAAAACTAAATACAAACAAAATCCCATGAATCTGACATTGATATGTAGTGTTTCCTGCGATTTAGATCCCTTGCTATTTCAAGAGCAGCGCCGACAGGGGAGGCAACAACTATCAGTTGAATCCCTTTTCTCACCGAGAGAATGCCACCAGCTTCTTTAGCAGCAATGCGACCCAATAATCCGTTGATTCACCAGCGTTAGAGGCCCTCACCAACATCTCATATAGCATCTAAGCTCTCATTTCCATAAAATGAAGCATCCAACAGTTTATGATGCCAGTAATTCATAACCCATTGACCCAACAAAGGTAGATTTTTCATTTGGAGTTTCACCAGAACTCAGATACAGATCACATTTAGTTAACCGAAAAGCAACATACATACTGCTCGTTTGGAGGGTAAAACACATCAACCCTAATATCTTCATCAAAAAACTTCTCACGCCGAGAATTTTTCGCAGACGAAGAAATATCACAAGGCAGAAAATTTTATAAGATACATTTGACATATTAACTAAAAATCTAATTGGTGATAAAAATACGAAATCTAGGAAATCTAAAACCCACACAACAAAAACACTTTACACAACAAAAACCCACATCATTTTAGCAAATGAAATCCTACATTTCAAAAACAAAAGGTCAAGGATTCGAATATGAAAAAGACACATACCTTCCAGGAAATCACAGTTCTCAGCCTCCTTCCTAACGACATCAAGCACAAAATCAATGAGCTCGGCTCCTTCCGTGTAATGCTCCTTGGCCCAGTTGTTTCCAGCCTCGGATTGGCCAAAAACGAAGTTATCAGGTCTGAAGACCTGTTCATAAGGCCTGGTCCTCACACAGCCCATGGTGCCAGGCTCTAGATCCATGAGCACGGCTCAGGGCACAAATATCCCACAGCTCGCCTCATTGTAGTAAACATTAACCCTTTCAAGCTATAGATTTGAGGTGCCCTGATGTCTCTCAGTAGGATCAATCCCGTGTTCTTCACAGACCACTTCCTAGAATTTGGAGCTGATCTAGTTGCCACATTTTCCCCCCTGAATGTGAAGGATCTCTCGCATTTTTGCTATTGACCCAACTTAGATTTGGATAACATCCTCCCTCCTTCCCTGGACAAACCATGCAACCGGAGGGAAATGAATGAGGGAAATTAAAACTTTTGATATTTGAAATTTTTTGACATTTTGAAATGAAACACGTGTGTTTTTTTTAAGGCCACTCAAATTAATTTAAAGATAAATATTTTTTAACAATTATAATAATTTTTAAATAATTAAAATAATTTCTAAATAATTAAATGTTTGTTTATTTTGATTGTTTAAAAATATTTACAATAAAAAAATAAAACATATATTTTTGAGAAGCAATTAAAGTTATATGAGTAAATAATGGACTGATTTTTGCATATAGTAATCCTTCTACGTTACTAAATCATCATGCTTTATTAAAAGGAGTTTTAAACTTTACACTATTAAATTATGTTGTATTTTAAATATTTGGAGTTTTAATCTCTCTCTTTTTTTATATATTTTTTCTTTATAATTTATGTATTATTTTTTCCTTATTTTTAAGTATTACTTTAAAAGTGAAATTTACATTTTTTTCTTTAATGATAGTAATCTATGTATTCATTCATTCAAATTAGATACATTTTCTATATTAAATAATAGTGTAGTCTAATTAATAGATGAAATGGTTTTTTTTTATTGAAACCTAACAATATCAAGATTCTGATTTCTTATTGTTTGTAATCAATTTTTGAATACATAAATGAATTAAACACCTTAAAAATCTCTTTAGAAATTAAAACTTAATAAATTAAATAATTTAAACTAGTTTGGGTAAACGAGTGGTATTGTTGATTATAAATAATTATTAATGAGATTAAATCTAAGACATTTATTTAAATTATTAATTATATAAAATTGTTGAATTTTTATTTCATAAACTAAGGATTTTGGTTGATTTTTTAATCTAATTATGTGATATTAAAGATGAATTATGGTAACTTAAAAATAAGTTTTATGTGGTTAAAAGGGAAGTAGTAATGTTATGGTATGAATGATTATTTTCAATGAAATTTTTGGTTTAGTAAGGATAACTCATCTATGGAAATTTTCCACGATTTTAAGACAGAGTCAATATAGGAAAGGTGATACTAGAGCTAAGTTTTTTCCAACTTAGCTATATCTTGAACAAAAAATTGTTTTCGATATCAAGGATATGATAAAAAATTGGTGGGTTATAGGGTAGTCTTGTCATGAAATAATTGTAATGTAGTTACTAGGTAGGTAAGGGGAACCATTGTGGTGGAACTTGGCCATAAATGGGATATTAGTGAAACCCACAAAAGTATTATAGGTGCTTTTATATAAATAGGTGTTCTTGTGTTCTCATTGGTTAGTTATGGGCAAATGAAAATAAACTAAGAGAAGTTATAGGTGCTCTTATAGAAATAGGTGTTCTTGTGCTCTCATTAGTTAGGTATGGGCAAATGACAATAAAGTAAGAGAAGGATTTGACTACTAGACAATTAGAGGAATGATTCCACACAAAACCAAGCGTGGTGCTGCAACACTTTCTAGGCTAAGGGATTTTGAAGGGGTTCTCCCACCATATGACCGGAAGACGAGAATGGTCATTCCAGATGCTCTGAAAGTGTTGAGGCTTCAGTCAGGCACAAGTATTGTCTGCTAGGAAGGCTTTCCAAAGAAGTTGGCTGGCATCACTAAGACACTATTACGGAATTAGAAGGGAAGAGAAAGGCAAAGGCTCAAGTATCATATGAGAGAAGAAATAAATTGGCAAAATTGAGATCAAAAGCAGTGGAGTTAGCCGAAAAGCAGCTTGCCCCAAAGATCGATCTCTTAGCTTCAATAAAGTATTAGATAAGCTGCATGTTGTGCTCAATGAAGCAATCAATTTTTAAAATGACAAGAAAATATTTCCGAAGATGAGGTTTTTGACTAGAAATATATAACAAAACATAAATAATTACACTGTTGGTATAATAATAATATAATCCGCAAACAACCTTCTCACTTTCATGATCTGAGTATATAGTGAATTAGACAAAAGTAAGAACCTGATAAGTAGCAAGGAAATGAACGATTTGGGGTCTCTTCAGCAAACCCTTGAAGCAGCAAATACTCGTATAGATAATGAGCTTCAAGATAAAAATCCCATAGACATGAAGAGTTTCATACGCCTTGTTCAAAAATTAGTAAATGAAACTGTGGATCTAAAAAGGTACTCTAGAGAAGATACCTCTATTTAAATAGCTTACAAACTATATTGCAGAAAACAATTACTTCTTCAAAGCTAATTCGTTGAATTTGGAGGGCTTAGGGGATTGGGGGTTAGGGGTTAGGGGATTTAGGTTCATTTAGGGTTAGGGGTCGAATAATGAGTTAATAGTTTAGGGATTAGGGATTGGGGGCTTAGGGGGGCTGACCTGAATGCGTTTGGGCAGGCGCACTCAACCGAAACGACTTGACCTGAACGGGTTTGGGCGAGCGCCCTCAAACGAAACGACACGACGCACCCAACCGAAAGAAGACACAAGGGAGCAAACGAAAAATGGGCCGCACAGATGTGCACAAGGCACCCATGCAGTCACAATTTAGCAAATTTGATACAGCCGCCCTCAAACGAAATGACCCAACCTGAACGCGTTTGGGCAGGCGCCCTCACACGACGCGACACGATGCACATGACCGAATGAAGGCACAAGGGAGAAAACGGAAAATGGGCTACAAAAACATGAAAAAGGCACTCGTGCTATCAAAAATTAGCAAATTTTATACAGCCACCCTCAAATGAAACGACCCGACCCGACCCGAACACGTTTGGGCGAGTGCCCTCGCAATATGGCCTGCCCAACCAAACAAAGGAACAAGGGAGCAAAAAGAAAATGGTTCACACGAATATGCACTAGGCACCCATGCGGTCACAAGAGGTACTTAAGGAGTGTGACAGATTTGGTCGGGCACCCTCACACAGCATGCACGACCGAACGAAAGCACAAGGGAGAAACTGACAAATAGGGGTTAAAAGGGTTAGGGTTGGGAAATAGGGTTTAAGGGGTTAGGGGTTAAGGGTTTAGAGGTTTATGTTTTAGGGGGTTAAATGGGTTAGGGGTTTAGGGGGTTAAATGGGTTAGGGGTTAAGGGTTTAAGGGTTAGTGGTTAAGGGTTTAGAGGTTTAGGGTTTAGGGGTTAAATGGGTTAGGGGTTTAGAGTTTTATGGTTTAGGGGGTTAAATGGGTTAGGGGTTGGGAGTTAGGGTTTAATGGGTTAGGGGTTAAAGGGTTATAGGCTTAGGGTTTATGGGGTTAAATGGGTTAGGGGATTTAGCAGTTAAGGATTTTAGGGGTTAGAAATTACAGGCTAATGGGGTTAGTTTTTAGGGGGTTAGATGGGTTAGGGGTCGAGAATTAGGTTTTAAGGGGTTAGGGCTAAGGGTTTAATGGTTTAGGGTTGAAGGGGTTAAGGGTTTAGGGGGTTAAATGGGTTAGGGGTTTACTAGGGGTTTAGGGGGTTAAATTGGTTAGGGGTTAAGGGTTAAGGGTTTAGAGGTTTATGGTTTAGGGGTTAAATGGGTTAGGGGTTAAATTAGTTGTTTATTCTTTGCATCTCAATGTAAAAATTTTGTAAGTATTGTTGCTTGTTTCCATGTCTTCTTCATTTATTAATTTATAGTATTTGTTAGCCATTGCTTGACATTTATTGATGAAAATGTCTATTGCAATCAAACCAAATCTATGTTCAATCTCCAGTTTCAAACTTAGCCACAGTGTTGTCACACAATTTAAGTCTGGAGAATGGCCATTTGATGAAGTCTTAATAACCAGACTGCACCTCATGACTAGTCCAGAAACCATACCCATGTACTGATGGCGCTCAAGGAAACATGTTAGAACGAAACAACCCGACCCGAGAAAACAGAGCGAACAGGGGAGATTGTTTAAACATGCCTCCCAGGATGAGCATGACCAACATTACCGCTCATATGCTACCGAGTGGAGATGGAGAGAAGAAATTTGACGACCCTAAAAATGACCCAAGGCCATTCTTCAGGCACACTCGAACAAAAAAACTCAATTACCAACCCACCTTTCACATGAAAATCCAACCCCTACCCCCGACCAGAAAGGGATAGATGAACGACCGAATGATTCCACAAGGGAGAAAATGGAAAACGAGCTGCCCGAATGTGCACAAGGCACCTGGGTGGTCACAACTTAGAAAAACTGATACATGCGCCCTCGAATGAAACAACCCGACCCGAATGCGCCCAGTCGGGCGAACTCGCATGACGTGACATGGTGCACCTGACCGAATGATGCCAGAAGGGAGAAAAAGGAAAACGGGTTGCTCGAATGTGCACAAGGCACTCGACAGTCACAACTTAGAAAAACTGATGCGAGCGCCCTCGAACGAAATATCCTGACCCGAACGCACCCGGTTGGGTGACCTCGCATGGCGCGACACGACACACCTGACCGAACGATGCGACAAGGGAGAAAACGGAAAATGGGCTTCCTGAACGTGCACAAGGTATCTAGGCGGTTACAACTTAGCAAAACGGATACATGCGCCCTCGAACGAAATGGCCCGACCTGAATGTGCCCGGTCGGGTGACCTCACACGACACGACATCGCGTGCCCAATCGAACGATGCCACAAGGGAGAAAACGGAAAACGAGCTGCCCGAATGTGCACAAGGCACCCGGGTGGTCACAACCTAGCAAAACTGATACGGGTGCCCTTGAACGAAATGACCCGACCCGAACGCGCCCGGTCGGGCAACCTCGCACAGCTCGTCACGGCACGCCCGACTGAATGATGCCACAAGGGAGAAAAAGGAAAACGGGCTGCCCGAATGTGCACAAGGCACCCAGGTGGTCAAAACTTAGCAAAACTGATACGGGCACCCTCGAATGAAATGGCCTGACCCGAACACGCCCAGTCAAGCGACCTCGCACGGCGCAACACAACGCGCCCGACCAAACGATGCCACAAGTGAACAAATGGAAAACGAGCTTCCCGAACGTGCATAAGGCACCCAGGCGGTCACAACTTAGCAAAACTGATACGGGCACCCTTGAACGAAATGACCCGGCCCGAACGTGCCCGGTCGGGCGACCTTGCACAACGCGACATGACGCGCCCGACTGAATGATTCCACAAGGGAGAAAACGGCAAACAAGTTTATCGAATGTGCACAAGGCACCTAGGGCTTCACAACTTAGCAAAACTGGTACGGGCACCCTCGAACGAAATGGCCCGAACCGAATGCACTCGATTAAGCAACCTCACACGGTGCGACACGGCGCACCTGACCGAACGATGCCACAAGCTGGAAGCAAACGGAAAACGGGCCACCTAAACGTGCACAATGCACCCGAGTGGTCAAAACTTAGCAAAACTAATACGGGCGCCCTTGAATGAAACGATGCGACTCGAACGCGCTTGGTCAGGCGACCTCCCACGGCGCGACACGGCGTGTCCAACCGAATGATGCCATAAGGGAGCAAATAGAAAACGGGCCTCCCGAACATGCACAAGGAACCCGGGTGGTCACAACTTAACAAAACTGATACGAGCACCCTCGAACGAAACGGCCCGACTCGAACGCGCTCGGTCAGGCGACCTTGCACGACGCGACATGACACGCCCGACCGAATGATGCCACAAGGGAGAAAACAAAAAACGAGCCACCTGAATGTGAACAAGGCACTCAGGTGGTCACAACTTAGCAAAAATGATATGGGCACCCTCAAATGAAACGACCCGACCCAAACGTGCCCGGTCGGGCAACCTAACATGACGCGACATGGCGCACCCGACCGAACGATGCCACAAGGGAAAAAATGGAAAATGGGCCGCCCGAATGTGCACAAGTCAACTGGGCAGTCACAACTTAACAAAACTAATACGGGCATCCTCGAACAAAACGGCCCGACCCGAATGCGCTCGGTTAGGTGACCTCGCACATCATGACATGGCGCGCCCAACCGAACGATGCCATAAGGGAGAAAATGGAAAATGGGCTGCCCGAACGTGAACAAGGCACCCAGGCAGTCACAACTTAGCAAAACTAATACGGGCGCCCTCGAACGAAACGGCCCGACCCGAATGTGCCTGGTCGGGCGACCTCACACGGCGCGACACGACGCGCTCGACCGAACGATGCCACAAGGGAGAAAATAGCAAACGGGCCACCAGAATGTGCACAAGGCACCCGGGTGGTCACAACTTAGCAAAACTGATACGTGCACCCTCAAACGAAACACCTTGAGCGAACACGTCCAGTCGAGCGACCTCACACGGCGCGATACGACACGCCCGACCAAACGATGCCACAAGCTGGGAGCAAATGGAAAACGGGCCACCCAAATGTGCACAAGGCACTCGGGCGGTCACAACTTAGCAAAACTAATACGGGAGCCCTCGAACGAAATGGCCCGACCCGAACGCGCCCAGTCGAGCAACCTCCCACGGCGCGACACGGTGCGCCCGACCGAACGATGCCACAAGAGAGAAAATAGAAAAAGGACCGCCCAAACATGCACAAGGCACCCAGGCAGTCACAACTTAGCAAAACTAATACAGGCGCCCTCGAATGAAATGACCCGACCCGAACGCGCTCGGTCGGGTGACCTCCCACGGCACGATATGGTGCGCTCGACCGAATGATGCCACACGGGAGCAAACGGAAAATGGGCCGCCCAAACGTGCACAAGGCATCTAGGTAGTCACAACTTAGCAAAACTTATACAGGTGCACTCGAACGAAACGACTCGACCTGAACGCGCTTGGTTGGGCGACCTTGCATGGCGCAACATGATGTGCCCGACCAAACGATGCCACAAGGGAGAAAAAAACAAACGGGCCACCTGAATGTGCACAAGGCACCCGGGCGGTCACAATTTAGCAAAACTGATACGGGCGCCCTTGAACGAAATGGCCCAAACCGAATGTGCCCGGTCGAGCAACCTCACATGGCGCGACATGACATGCCCGACCGAACGATGCCACAGGGGAGCATTAAACAACAAACGGGCTGCCCAAATGTGCACAAGGCACCTGGGCGGTCACAACTTAGCAAAACTAATACGGGTGCCCTCGAACGAAACGACCTGACCCGAATGCGCCCGGTCAGGCGACCTCCCACGACGCGACACGACGCGCCTGACCGAACGAATATGTCACAAGGGAGCAAACAGAAAACGGGCCGCTCGAACATGCACAAGGCACCCAGGAGATCACAACTTAGAAAAATTGATACGGGCACCCTCGAACGAAACGGCCTGAACCGAATGCGCCCAGTTGGGCGACCTCACAGTGTGAGACGACGCGCCCGACTGAACGATCCCACAAGGGAGAAAATGGAAAACTGGCCGCCTGAACGTGCACAAGGCACCCAGGCGGTCACAACTTAGCAAAACTGATACGGGCTTCCTCGAACAAAATGGCCTGACTTGAATGTGCCCGGTCGAGAGACCTCACATGGCACGCCCGGTCGAACACCTCACATTCAGACCTAATTTATCTACGTCTCCTCTATATATGAGCATCCCTGAAGAATAACACTCCATGTGGGGAAAAAGACATGGATATGTATATACATATACATATACATATACATATCCATTTCTTTTTCCCCACATGGAGTGTTATTCTTCAGGGATGCTCATATATAGAGGAGACATAGATAAATCAGGTCCGAACACCTCACATTCAGACCTGATTTATCTACGTCTCCTCTATATATGAGCATCCCTGAAGAATAACACTCCATGTGGGGAAAAAGAAATGGATATGTATATGTATATGTATATGTGTATATATATATATATATATACACATATATATATATATACATATATATATATATAGATATAGATATACATATAAATATACATATATATATATATATATATACATATACATATACATATATATATATATATGTGTGTGTGTGTGTGTGTGTATATATATGTATATATGTATATATATATATATATACATATATATATACATATATACATAAACATATACATATACATATATATACATATATATGTATGTATGTATATGTGTATGTATGTATGTATATGTATGTATGTATGTATATATATATATGTATATATATATATATATATATATATATGTATATGAATATATATATATATATATATATATATATGTAAATTATTTATGTAGATATATATATATATATGTGTGTGTGTGTGTGTGTGTGTGTGTGTGTGTGTGTGTGTGTATGTATGCATACACATACATACATACATATTTATATATATATATATATATATATATATATATATATATATATATATATATATATATGAGAAGGGATAAAGGTAGCAGTTGCCTCTCACATGTGCATACTATAGATATGGAACATGATATGAAAAATGTTTAAATCGTTAAAAAAGAGCATTTCATTGTATATAAGGAATTCAACATAGAAGCCATGATGTTTGATATGATGTTAATATTATTCCTAAAGATTGGATCTTCAACCTTGATTCAAGTACAAGACATAGACCCATATATATGGAGGATATATTTGTGAATATATATCAGAAACTTTGTGAAGTATATATCATTTTTTTAGTATACAAGTTTCATTCGTGTTATCAAACTGTTTTTACTTGAAATTTTTGTGTCTTTCATAGAAAAATATGGTTGATATTTCAAGTTGATTCTCATCATGTTAATATCTGAAATAAGTATCTTTCATATAAACATATGGTTAATGAATTGGTCAATTTATCAATGTTACAAAACAACGTCAATAATAATATATTTGGATCAATTTTATAAACATACGAAATATCCTACAAAACTAAGATTCTTCTTAATATCCTTTTCATATTTCATTCGTTATAACCAAAAAAAAAATTATGAAGCTTATGATATACTATCAACATGAACACATAAAGTTGAAGTTAATGATCGGTTGAGGTGAAATAAAATTACACTTTTTATTTCGGTATTGCGACGCTTTGGAAAACACGTTGGAAAAGCGACGTTTTTCAAATAAAAATTCGGTCTTTCGACATTTGGCTTCAACACGTCGCAAGACCAACGTTTATTTGAGAAACGTCGCTTTTTCGACGTTTTCTCCAAAGCGTCGCAATACCGACGAATGTGTAATAGACGTCGCAATTCCAACGTTGCATCCCATAAACATCATGAGACCGAAGAAGAGTTTAAAATGTCACACTTCTGACGAAAAACATAAATGTCGCAAAAGCGACGATGTCCCTAAACGTCGGTATAGCGCCGGTTTTTGGTGGGATTTGAAAAATTGATAGAAATTGGGGAAATTTCCGACAATACGACAAAAGTATCGGAACTAAAGTGTCGAAATTTCCACCAAATGTACTAGTGGGTGATACATCAACTCTTTGAACTTGTGAAATAATTCATTTAATTTTGATGGTACAATGGGCATTATTGAATATGCACACAAACCTAGACACATCTAAACCCATATTCAATAAGCAACATGTGAAACTTGATTTTACATCTCTTGAGTTTGTACCAACCAATGGATCTTGAGCTCATACAAACAAATAACTAATATATCAAATAATGTAACTCAGGTATGCAACCTAAAGGTGCCTATCAGATCTAAGATTAGATGGTTCTAGGTTAGATTAGTTCCCTGTCCTACTTCAGAATTCAACTTCCTGAAGTGGAATTGTAACTCCACAATTTTTTTTTTTTAAATTTTGAGTTGACTAAGCTCGGGGCTCAAACACAACTCATGGTTATTAGGCATCCACATTCTCACCATAGATTGAGAGGTCCACATCTACGATTTAATAAGATATCTTACAAAAGGCATGGAAGTATAGATCTCAAATTGATCAACATAAACAAAGGTGCAGCATTTAAAACTTCAATTCAATTTTTCGGGGTTTAAATTGAACACAAGAGATTTTAAAAAAATTGGCCCAAAAATTCTGATCAAATGACGTCGATATTTTGAAATCCTGGCATGTGAGGAAATTCAAATCCATTTTAAGGAATAAAAAATCCCAAAAATCTGGAAGAAAACCAATGGGATGAAATAAATATTGTTAAATTTGCAAGCGCATTCACCTTTCAACGATTGAAGGGTGAAATTGAAATCCATATTAAGGATTAAAAAGACAAAAATTAATAAACATATTGGAGGAAAACAATTGCCATGCAATATAGATTCTCTACTGTAAAATTCATAAGCATATTCATGATTTAGGGATTCAAGGGTGAAATTTAAATCTATATTAAGGATTAAAAAGATCAAAATAAATAAACATATTGGAAGAAAACAAATGGCATGCAAGAAATGCTCTTAAATTCACAAGCATATTCACCCTTCATCATGAGAAAATACATTAAAATAACAGAATAAAAGAGGAACAAAAGAACATCATTAAAAAAATCTTGATTTGTATCCTTTTCATTAGATGCACCGAAAATAAATATACAACTCATTTGTACAGAGGCTTCTATCAGCACATCTTTGCACCCTTTTGGTGCAAATTCTAGTTTTAATCTCTTTAATGTTGCAACCTTTATGATTTCAAAAGAATATGCTTTATCTAGAGTTAAGATGGTATAAAGAAAAAAAAAAAACAACTCAATGCCAAGTTACATAATTTTATGAATATCCCATTAATGGTAAAGAAATATATGGTATTGCTTGATCACGTGTAGCATCACAGATATTTGTAACTTCTTTTTTTCCTAAGTTCAAACATAGGAAATGACATGAGTAATGAACCTCATTTTGAGATGAGGTGAAAAAATATTAAAAGGTTTCATTGTAGAGATAATTTTTTTACATATTATTGTTAATAGGTTTACTTTGAATTGTTGGGAGGAATTTGTGATCCTCTCCGCCCAGATTCAATTCCCAGAAGTAACATGATGAGCTTTGATATAATGGCTTTGAGCCTTGTTTTTGAGAATGAATAGCCCCTCGGGGATCAAAATATGTATATTCTTCATATGGAATATAAATATATTTTCCATGTGAATAATACTAAGAATAATAGTTCACATACTCTCTAATGAGAAATTTTTGATAAATAGATAATATATGATTAGATTTACATGTCAAGTAATAGAAAAGACAACCACTTGATTCTTGTATTCTCAACATAAAGGGCGATGACTAATAAGTAAAACTATAATTAAATAAATAAATTAAAGAAAAATTGAGGTAAAAAAATAGACCTCAAAACAAATAAATAAAATTCTATCAACATCAACTTAAAAGGAAAAATTCAATTTTGACTATAATATTACGACTTAGGGGCATCTAAGCCAACAAAATAATTTGATGATCGCACCTAGCCTCGGTCACATTAACATTTAACAAGGCTATATTTTTTGTAACCACAAGGTTTAGAACCAGTAACCTTTAAAGAAGGAATGCCTTGATAAAATATTGTATAATTAACATCTCCACCTTTCATAACTTTTATATAACCCATTTTAAAACTAAAAATTTATTTAATCTAAATTTACAACAAATTAATATAAAATAATGCATTATCATTATATATATATATATATGAAAAATGTAAATATATTTAAATTTCATTGATATTATAATCTCAACTAACATCCACTAAATGAATCTGCTATATAATTATAGCTTTAAGTGATAAAATAAAACCCCCAATGGGGGTGACAATTCGCTTGTTAATGAGGCATCCTTTTAAGGAGTGCCCTCTCTCTAGGTGTCTCTCTTCTCATTATGGTGCGACGAACAAATACATATCGACGTTGGGGGGTGTACTATAAGCTGGGGCATTTTAAATGATGGTTTATTGCTCTAGGGTGGTAGAGGTTTGTATCTCGTGGAAAAGGAGGAGAGGTGGTTCCCTCGTCTTCCTTAACCTAATATTGCTTTATCTTATTGCTAGTTATGGGTAGTTTGTATGTTGGTGCGATTAGATTCCTTCTAGTTCAGACATCCATCTCTTCAATTTTGTTTGGTTAGGAATCATTGTTCAACTGTAGTGAGGTATTTTGTCTTGTGTTTTAACTATTGTCTCTAGTTACTGTTACTTTGATTTTGTTTCAGTTTGTTCTATTATCTAGCAAGGTTAGTGTTTGGTATGCTATTATTCGAAATTTCAAAAGTGTTTTATGGGGTTTTCGATGGTTCACACTCTAGGTATCTTTGAGTCTTTAATAATTTTTTTTTAATTATAGGACTGTTAGTGTCTCGAGTTTTAATTTAGTTATATTCTGGGAATTACTTGTCCCATAGTTCATGCTAGGAAATCTCTTGATAATTTGGTTGCTTCTGGAATTATGTGGGTTGATCATTGTTGCAGGGAAGGGAAGTGCTCTTATTGAGTCTTTGGGTACTAGGATATCTCTCTATTTTATCTTTCCCTGGGGGTTTTGGAATATTATTTCATTTATTTTCCTTGAACTGGGGGTATTTTGTTGAGTTTTTCCTCTAGTGTGGTGCCAGGGATATGATTTATTGGTTTTGCAATGAGGATTGCAAAGATTTGTTGTTCGTCTGACTTCTTCTTTTGTTGGATGTGGATTGTGTACATGTATTCATTTTTCTCCTATTAGAGTCACTATGGCCCCTCATGTATAAAATCTACAAACATGATTCAAACTTATCTTGTAATGTATTAAAACAAAAATACTAAATCCTTCTACAATTTGCATAAACCAAATACGGCGCAATCACATAACAAGCAAGAGAAAGAAGTAAATCAATCACAAAACACAAGATGTACATGGGGAAAGAAACTGCTCAAAACCCCTCTATCTCTATATTTTATATGGTCAAGATCATGAGCAATACAATACTCTTTCTATTCCTGAGAAACCTTTGAACTCACCTAACTGTCTCACTATGATCTAGCTCATATTTCGCTTGTGATATAAGCAAAATTGGTCAAGTATTTAACCTTTTTACTTGCTTCTCCTGACCCTCCTTCCTTATGCATTATTGGGCTAATTGAGCCCCTATTAATTAGGAAAATAATAGTTAATGATTTTGCAATCCTTCAAGGTCTTACCAATGATTTCATGCATGACCTATACAAATTTCTAATAGTACAAATGATAGATATCTTCCCTTTAACCTCAGTCTCAACTGGACCTTCCTTATAACAGACATGAAACAAATATTTATAACAAATTATCAGTTAGCTGATTGATCACTACTTGTGAATTAAATCATATTTAATTCACTTAACCTCTCAGTAGCTCATCACTCAATTAGAACTAGTTAAACTGATTTTAACTCAATTTCTTGAGTTAACTAATTACAACTCACAAATAACTGTAACTAGACCCCCTAAAATCATAGGAGAAATCTACACGCCTCATATTTGACCTCTAACTAAAATTTCCTAAGCTAACTAAGTCTTCCTAACTCAGTTAACTAATACAAGTTTTCATGAGATGAAATTACAAAATTTTCTTCTAATTTAATTAAGGGAAAATTAAATTAGAAGCCTCATATGGTGCCATTTCTGGGTGCCATTTTCTATATTCCATTTCTGGTTTCCATTTTCAATGTTTCTTGTTGCAAATTTCAACACTTCCTCTCACACAAGAAAGAAATTCAATCTATGTTGATCTCGTACCTTTGGAATGTTCTACATGCAACACTTGTCTAGAGTTGTTTGCTCCTGCAACTTGTGAAACTGAATAGCCTCCTAATCAGTATGATGCATCTGTCATCAGAGTCTCTGACTACAACTAGCTACTACAATGTCTACTGGAAACTCTGCGCTACTTCTAACTTTGCATCTGTGCCCTTTTCACTGCTGCCAACTCTGATATGCGCTCCAGTTTCTAAAATTTCTCACTCTGATTTTTTTCTTCCTGACATTTGATTGCATCAATCCTACTGATCCTTCATTCCATTGTGTACCGTGGGCTCCTCATAGCCAGGTCTGATCCATGAGAGAAGCCATCTCAATAGATCCTACCTAAATTTCTTCACTTGGGATTATGTTTGCATATCGCCCCACCTCTCACCTAGAGGTATGGCTGCATGTGCTCCCTCTACCCAGCTAGATTGAAATTACCCCTCCTTGAGGTCTCTACTTGAGTGGAAGCCTCCACTCGATCTCCTTTATGCTTCTCAAATTGTGGCTACTCCATAATTTTTTGAGACTGCTTCTGAGGCTGCATGTTGAGAGGTGTTTTATGCTCCCTCTCAACTGCCAAGTCACTAACCTTTGCTTTTCTCCTCAAATATTTGCATGGATCTTCGACCTCGAGAGAACATAGGTTCTTGAATCTTATATCGATCTGTTTCACATGTCCTGTGGCGATGTGTCTTAGGAACACCTTTCATTTTCTAAATATGATACACTACTACATTTGGGGGAAATTCTGACACTTGGTTCCGACGCTTTTGACCAAATGTCGGAAATTTCCCCAAATTTTTTCAATCCTGCCCGAAACCGTCACTATACCGACATTTATAGAAAAGTGTCGCAATACTGACACTTAGACAACGTGTCACAATTGCAACGTTTGGAGGAATACGTCGCAATTGCGATACTATGCCCCAAAGCGTCGCTATTACGACGGCTACCTCCAAACGTCGCAAGTGCGACACAATGTCTAAGTGTCGCAATTGCGACGTTTGGAGGCATCTGTCAAAATAGTGACACTTTTTCCGCCGTCGATATAACGACACTTATATGCGTGCTACATAAAAATACGAAACTTATATGCGCGCTACATAAAAATGATTTTTTTAAAAATATGAAACTTATATCCGTCGCAATAGCTACATTAACGTCTGATATCACACGTGCATTTGCCCTCTGCTCTTGCAGAACAACATTCACCCTCAGCATTCGCCCTCAGCTCTTGTAGAACAACATTTTCCCTCAGCATTCGCCCTCAGCTCTTGTAGAACAACATTCGCCCTCAGCATTTTCCCTTAGCTCTTGCAGAACAGCATTCACCCTCAGCATTCGCTCTGAGCTCTTGCAGAACAGCATTCGCCCTGAGCATTCACCCTGAGCTCTTGCAAAACAACATTCGACCTCAGCATTTGCCTTGAGCTCTTGCAGAACAGCATTCGCTCTGAATTCGTCCTCAGTGTTCTCCCTCAGCTCTTGCAGAACAGCATTCGCCCTCAGCTCTTGCAAAATGGTAAGTTCTTACTGCAGGCCCTTCCTCCTATAGTAGGGTTGACTCTATTTGGGTTTTTTTAGTCAATTCCATTGGATTGTGTTAGGTTGTAGGGTTCTCTCTAGATGTCAAGAATCAAGATTCAATACCCTCTATTATCTTCATCACCCAATACAAGATTTAAATTTTTCCCAAAGAAACGCTTATTAATTTGGCAGCCATTATTTCTCCCTGCCTTAAAAACCCTACATTTAAATGAAAACAAGCATTGTATTTCAACTACAAAAATCTATTAGTGTTCAAATGTACATGTGTGCATCACTTGTGTAGGGTATTCCTTTTCCACTTTCACATTATCCAAGAATGTGTACAGTATAGTTCATATTTTTTGTGATTTAGACTATCTTGAAAAAGGAAAGGTAAATTATTTCCCATGGAAAAATAAGGTTTTCCCTTTTTACTACTCGAAATGGTACAACAAAGTTCCATTTCTACCTGAAACTCCTATGAAACAGGGACCAAATAAAGGCCACGTCCTCAATGGACATCATTTGGCTTTGAAAATGGCCATTGCACCGTGTTGTTTCTTATATTACAACACGATAGTTTCTTAGATAATTTCTTGTTTCTTGAGATGAAAAACAACCAAAGAAATCGTGAAGATACTTTCAAGAAATAAATGACCATTTCTCAATCACATCTCAACTATTTTTTATTTTATTCAGTGGTTGCTTACTTTGAGAGAAATTTGACACTTTTATAAGGAATATAACATAAAAACACAAAATGGGAAGGAATTGATGAGGTAGATGTCCTTTAGTTGTTGTCAATTAAGAATTCATAATACACGATGCATGTTCTGTACTACAAACTAGATTCCTTCCTGGAGTTAGGACACAGAGTATTGAATCAAAGTTGTAGTTTCTAACTTCTTGTATTGGTTCATCAATCTTGAAATTCAGACATTGCATGTCTTCATTGCTTCATGTTTGAGTAATTTGCATCATATCGTACAATAGGAAATTAGGAATTATGATTATTATTACTTTATGGATCTGTTAAGTTACTTTTAAGTTTGCATGGTTTAGTGTGAAATTATTCTAGTGTGCCCCTAGGCCCAGGTGAAGGAATGCCAAGGACTGAGAACCCTATTTTTTAAATGGTATTGTTTCTAACTATTTTTTAAAACATACAAATTACAATTAAATTTTAAAACTTAAGAGTTAAAACTTAAATGATTCAAATGAATTGGTATGCTATTTGGATGAATTGGTCTGGCATATTTAGAAAGATCAAACCTCAGAAATAAACATGTCTGTTTTTTAATGGTAAAGAAGTCTTAGACATTAAAGTTACAGCTCTGTTATAGTAGATGTATAAAATGCTTCCTACAGGTTTATTGGCATGGGGTTGATCGAATACAATCTGGACATACACAGCCTAATTTCTAAGAGGGATTATTTGTTCACACCAAAGGTGTTGTAGCTACTATGACTATGATGCAAAACTGGAAAAATAGCATATCTATCATACTAGGCATGGCTTAGACAGGGTAGTTACTGGTGAAGAAATTTCTACTGGCTTTGACTTTAAATGTAACAGAAATTTAATCTCTTAACCAGAGGCTTCCTGGATCTTAATTCTGTGAATTTTCTGCCTTGGGACTACTATGAAATATTATACAAAACAACAGTGGAAGTGAACAGTATTCCAATTGTAATGTTCTCTTATAATTAAATTTCCCAAGGGAGGACAAAGTAGCCTATCCAACCCCATAGGCTATAGTCAATTATAAAGGGGGAAGTTAAAACTTAAAATAAAAATAAAAAATAAAACCTTAAAACATACCTACCTATCTATGAATCATAAGTTCATAACTTAGCCAGCGAAAGCGTAGACTTACCACAAACATTCATCCTCAAATTGCTATGGATGAGCCAGAGCCTCAAGATGAGAGTGATTCCTACTTGGAGAGCATGCTAAGTGAAGATCTAAGTGATGCTGATGACATGGATGCTGATGATATGGTTTGAGGAAGCCATTGCTCACTATTAGGCTTTAGCTATTTTTATTTTAGTATATCAAAATTTCCTAGTTCATGTTTACAGTTTGCCATTTGGAGATGCCTTGAGGAAAATTTTGAATTTAGTATGACAATGGACATATATTTTGAAATTTTGAATCATGATTCTAATTTCTTATAAGTTATTAATATGTAAACTGAGCTCCAATTTTCACTTGATATCATATATGAATCATGATATTATCAAACTAGAAATTTTTAAATTTCAATGACAAATGTCACATGTGAATGTTGCAACTTGAATGTTGAATGATGTGCATGTTTAAATCTTTAAAGTTTAAAGTTTATAAATTATTAGTAATTTACAAATTAATATATAAGTGTCATTAAATTTATAATTTATAAATTATAATTTAGAAAATATAGTATTATATATGATATATAAATTATAATATATATTAATATAAAAATACCCAGACGAACCCACGCACCCTGTTTCAAAAAATGCCGTCCCCATCCCCGTCCCCGTCCCCGAACCCACGTTTCCTGGAAACATAGTTTCAAACATTAAATATCAACAAAATCTTTTAAAGGATATTGAAAGGAAAAAGGTGATGGAAGATAGAAAGTGCCTTACTTAAATGCTCTAAGGATTTTTCAATAGTTGCTCCAAAAGCTTCACTTCAAGGCCCTTCAAGATCATCTCCAACAATGCTATACCATTAGCTTCAACAATGTTGCCCCAAAAATGTCCTCAAGGTCTTCACAACAAGTTTACTAGAAGTTGCTCCAACAATATATTCAATAAGGTCTTCATTGTCAACTCGTCTCTTGTTTGGGTGCCTTAATGTGCAGTGACATGTTTCCAGGACTGAATTCAATGCAAGGCATATTTGAAACTCTAACTCTGTCTTCCGGTGTCTTATTAGAAATTATTTCAGTTTTCATTTTGTGTTTTCAAGTTAGATATTTTTTTCAAGTTTTTACATTTATAATTTTATTGCAATGTGGCAGACTGATCAGGGCAGTACAGGAACAACCCCGAGATGGGATGATCGCGAAAAGAGGCCAGCGGAAGAACATGTAAAGTGCCAGCATTGCTCTATCTTCAGGTATTTTAGTTATTTACATAATTGAAATAATATTAATTTTGTTCAAATATGCAGACACCTAGCCATGGTACGCATGATGATTCCCTCTTTGAGGAAGAGCTTTCTTCATCCCTATCTCCAGTGTTCTTGTTGCGAAAAAAGGCACGAGATGCAAGGTCGGAATTTAATACTTTGATAGACGCGCCTCAAACACCTGAAACAGAAGAGAGGATAAAACAACTTATGAGCCAACTAGAAACATATTAGGTAATAATAAAAAGTCAAAAGGATATTTTTTTTGTTCTGCATGAGATGAATTGTGATAGTTTGATTTTTAATTTTTACATTGACTAAACTAACAAAAAGTTCTTTTGTATGTAGCGTCTTCTGGCATTTGCTGAACCCGGTGTTGGTGGTAGTGGGACACAAGGGCAAGAGATTGCCCAACAACCCTTTCGTACACCTTCTACTCCTTTAGGTGCTAGCCAAGAAACACACCCTGCCCAAGCTGACACCCAGCCAACTACTGAACGTGTTGGCAATGATGAGGCTGATATGGCCAGCTACATTATTGCGTTTCCTGGAGCTACACGTGTCAGCTCCACAGGGACCATTAATGGCACGTTCTTGGTGAACGATGAGGGTGTCCCTATAAAGCATGTACAACTCCCAGGTAAATTTTAATATTTTAACTATTTCATGTACTTTATCTAAAACATATTTATCATGATTTTTATTTTTAAATTAATGATAATATATATTTTTTTCTGTGTAGGAAACAATGAGTTCTACAGGTTTTTGGAGAGCCATGCGTTGGTAATTTTTGGCCCAACCATACGCATAGGGTGGAATTCCCAGAATTCCAACCTGAAAAAAGAGCTTCTAGATTATCTAGAAGCCCTTTTTGGGGTCGGCACATTTGACAAAACAACGGTGGCTCGGGTAGCCGGTAAATATTTAAAATATACCAGGGACACCTATAGGACACAATTGCAATTTAACCCTAGATACGAGCATCCTCTCACAGTTCCAGAGAGTGAGTGGAGAGCACTCATCCATGACGGAAAAGAGAAAAGGGCAAAGAAAGAAGGAAAAATGCCAACTGGACCCGCAAGGTAAATTAAAAATTTAATTCAATAGCTTTAATTTTCTCTATGTCTAAAATAAAAGTGTGCTACGTCATATCTAACTTCAATCTTTTGATGCTAGGTTGCCTGACACCTCAAAGGCAACCAAAGCTAGGATTGAAAAAAAGGGCCATCACAAGCTAGGCCAGGGCGGCTACTTGAAATTAGCCGCAAGACTTGTAATTAAGTAGCTAAACATCTTATAATTAATTGTATTGCCTTCCAACGTTTTTGTAATCCTATCAAATATGATTAAAAATACACAATCATATGTAATGTAGGGTGATGAATTTGGAACAGAAACTACAGAGGAAGATAAAAATATCGCTTTCCATTTCGGCTATCAAGCCGTAGTTGAACGTCGCAGAAGCTTGGGGTAGGTCCTAAGATCCAGAATGCCTGATAAGGTAAAACATTAACCTTTCAATATGTTTGTTTTCGTCCATAAATTTAATGTCTAAATTTTTTTTTTAAATCAGGGGAGCAGCACTACCGACGAGGCAAATAACCCAGTTTTAGAGCCAGATGTAGATGATCCTCATGTGCAACCTGATCATTGTAGTGGGGACCAGGCCGACAATGCTACTATCAGTGAGGGCTGTGACGGTAATTAATTTCCACTTATAATTTTTTCTAATTATACCTTGATGGTTGTCCTTATAATGTTTTTTGTTTAAATGACAGAGAATGTTTCCCTTGAGGATCTTACCACCAGAGAGGAAGACAGGGAAATAGTCCCAACGATGACAATTGGTGCACTAGGTAAATAATCTCATTGCAAATTTTTTTATTAATATTACCAAACTAGTTCAATGATATTTAAAAAATGACAATTAAAATTTAATATTATCTGTTTTTGTAGGCGATGCCCCATCACTGGATGAGACCAGACATCGTGACTACACAACTAGGTTAGCGACGACAACTGGTGCACCAGGTAAATAATCTCATTGCAATTTTTTTTATTAATATTACCGAACTAGTTCAATGATATTTAAAAACTGACAATTAAAATTTAATATTATCTATTTTTGTAGGCGATGCCCCGTCACTGAATGAGACCAGACATCGTGACTACGCAACTAGGTCAGCGGCGACAACTGGTGCACCAGGTAAATAATATCATTGCAATTTTTTTATTAATATTACCGAACTAGTTCAATGATATTTATAAATTGACAATTAAAATTTAATATTATCTGTTTTTGTAGGCGATGCCCTGTCACTGGATGAGACCAGACATCGTGACTACGCAACTGGGTCAGCGACGACAACTGGTGCACCAGGTAAATAATCTCATTGCAATTTTTTTTATTAATATTACCGAACTAGTTCAATGATATTTAAAAACTGACAATTAAAATTTAATATTATCTGTTTTTGTAGGCGATGCCCCATCACTGGATGAGACCAGACATCGTGACTACGCAACTAGGTTAGCGGCGACAACTGGTGCACCAGGTAAATAATCTCATTGCAATTTTTTTTTATTAATATTACCGAACTAGTTCAATGATATTTAAAAACTGACAATTAAAATTTAATATTATCTGTTTTTGTAGGCGATGCCCCGTCACTGGATGAGCCCAGACATCGTGAATACGCAACTAGGTCAGCAGTGCGGGTTGAAAGGCACGAAACAGGAGCAGAGCACGATGATATTGATGATGTAATTAGGAGCTTTAAAAATAGGAAGAAAAAAAAGAAAATTTGACAATGTAAAATATTGTATTATTATAAGACAAACGTTACCATACTTGGAACGTTTTTTGCGTTATATAAAAAACTCATTTATCATACTATTTTTATATCAAGCATTAATTGCAATGTTTCCTTGCGTACTTTTTGTTGAATTGTTTTTTTATTAGTTATTGAATATTTTTTTTTATGCTCATGAAAGTAAAAAATGAAATATAGATTGGGTATTGGAGAATTGAGAGTGATGTGAGGGGGTGGGGGGAAGGGAGGGGCCATAAGAGCTTCCACCTTCACGTGGTTGGCCCTGTTTAGTAGAGAATAATTTATTGGAGCGATTTAATCTTGGAGAAAAAATCCCTCGATCCAGCGTAGCAACAAAAAAGTCACTGTTGACTTAGTTGCTACTCTTTCAGATCATGGGAGGCTTGTTTCGAGTTCATGCGACTCCAATAAATTGCTCTTGAAATGAAGAGGAGCTTATTCAGGTATGTTTTGACATTTTCAACATATGTTCTAACATTATCATAAGAATGCATCTTAGACTAAAAAATACTACATCAATTACTTGTATTTATTGTATAGATAATGATGGATTTTGATTGACTTGGTAGTGCAGGTACAAATCCTCTTGCATCATGAGCAATACAACTTGTCAACCAGGGTCATGTCTAGGATATTTTTGCTTGTGTGCTTGACCAGGTTCGTAATGTCACATTTTGTAAGTTCCTTTACAGTTCATAATTCAATATTAAGCTTATTCATGATTATTATCTAGGTTTTTTGTATGTGTTTCTTCATCTATTTGATTGTAAGCAACTCTGCATGTTTCCTGTTGTTCACTATGATTTCTCCCATTACCACTGCCAGGATGAATCTGAATTTATTGTTACATAGGTTACTTTATTGTTACTATGATTTCTCCATTTACGATTTCATAGGTTACATCATGTAAAGTTGTCAATCTCAAGTTGGTGATGAGCTTTAGTTCTCCAGATTTGGGGCTTTTATGATATTTTCTCCCTCATGTCATTCCTGCATCACCTCGTTGTTTGAGCATGCCAATTTTCTACCACTTGTACCAATTGGCACATGTCAATCTCTGAGTGGTGCCACATTTCACCTATTTTCGGTGAGAGTTTAGGGTTTCTCTAACATAGCTTCAGAAATCCGATTCAGTGCCTGCTTGAATATCGTCACATAATACTCATGGTTTGGATTGATGAGCATGTTCCGAATGGTTGGTTGATTCATAAGAACCACCCATATAGTCATCTTGAGATATTTTAGAAGTTTTCTCGGGTTTCCTTTTTCACCGTTTCTAGTGGGTGGGATGGTGTGGGGTGATCCATCAATATTGGTGCTCTTGTAGTAGGGAATTTGTTTTTGGGGATATAAAGGAGAATTTGATGTAGATATCCCATTGGATGCATTCATAGATGTGCACGAGAGGTCAAGAATTTAAATTAAAAATATGCAACCTCTAGCATGGCAACCTGAAGGCCGCGAGAGACACTGGTTAAAGATTGTTTTGTGCTGGCCTTAATATAGTCGTGATTTCTTTCTATTATCTTAATGCAAATATATAGTCCGGTCTCATTAAAATGAGGATTGTGGTTGTATTTCTCTTTGGTTGTTTCTCATTTAATGCTCCAGAAGTTTCCAAAAGTTGCGATAGTTGTTTAGTTTGCCTGTTACAACTTAAAAGTGGTTTTTAGCAATGGGAGTCATGTTTTTTAAGGGTCATACTAATATGAAGATCTTGTAATTCTATATTCAACATAAGAGAAGATGGCCTCTGCTTTGGGCAGTATGACAACAATTTCCACATCTACCTCATTGGGTAACAATGGAAAGGGGAAGAAGTTGGGTGAAATGTTTGATAATTATGGCAGACAATTGTCTTCTCTTTCAGTTTTTTCACCCATTTCCTTTAATCGCTCAAGCAGAAGAGGGACTCCGAGATTACGAGATAGAGAGAAGGTAGTTAATACAAGAGCTATGGAAAAGGAGTTGTACTTCAACAAGGATGGCTCAGGGACAAAAAAATTGCAGGTCAGAGAAAAAAATATGTTTAAAGGAAGGTCACCTGCACGTGAAACTTCACTGCGGTGGATCTTTCCTTGTCCACTTATATTCAATTTTAATGTGATATTTTAATTTTTCATGGAGGGTTGTTTTGGCATATGGTCTAGCATTCAATTGCACACTTACTAAAAGCATTGTCAATTTGTCTTGCAGGCGGCGTGAACAAACTTGCTGATCTTGTTGGAGTCACCCTTGGGGCGAAGGGAAAAATGTTGTCTTGGAGAGCAAGCATGGTTCTCCAAAAATAGTTAGTGATGGTGTGACAGTAGCTAAGGAGGTAATTTGTAGATGTGTGCTCTGGGTTTATTTTTAACGTTGTATGAGTTCCCCCTCTTAAATGTCTTAGATTTGGTAGGCATAATTTGAAAACTCAAAGGTGAAAGGAAACATATTTGTTACCTAGTGGTCTACTTGGCCTATGAACTAGCCACATTAGAGTAATGCATAAATCTTTTCACAAAAATAAAAGGAAAGGGTTATGGCTGAGTCAAATTTTATTGTTATTGACAGTGTAATGAAATGTATCTCAATGCTATGGTTTTGGCCTTTTTATTGGTTGAATTAGAGGACCCAATTGAAAATATTGGGGCCAAGTTGGTAAGGCAAGCTGCGGCAAAGACAAATGATTTAGCTGGGGATGGAACCACAACATCTGTTGTTCTTGCACATGTTGGAATATTTAAAAATTCTAGAACAATGAATGGAGAATAAATCTCCCTTCCTCTAACACATAGAAAATAAAAATTTCTTTGACAGGAGACAGAGTTTCAATACTTTGAAAACAAACTTCTATTCCCTTCAATAACTCAAAAAAAAACTATTACACTTTCTTGCCTCATGAGAGAAGGATTACAAAATTATGGTGCTACAAAACACGATTACATAAGAAAACAACTCAACATACATTTAAACAAACTTATCTCTCTAAAACACTCTGCTATTGTTTTCACTTTAACAACTACTGTGCATACACATAATTTTACTACCTCGGTCTTTCACTTTTTGTTATTGTAATAAAAAATTTACCTCACATACATAAAAAAACTATGAATTTTTGTCCTTTTCCTTTTTTAATATATATATATATAAAACATATTATAAACCTACTTTTAAAATAATAAAATTAAAACCTGATTCTGGCCACCTTTCATTTTCGCATATGATATATATATATAACATATATTTTAAAACATATGTATACATAACCCAATCATACATAAAATTAAACTATCTTAAAACATTAAAGAACCCTTTCGTTGGACTTCAAAGTACGAATAGATTGAATTTCAAACCAAATTTGTGTTCAAAATTGGATGCGTACACCTAATTTGTAACGTAGATTCTCAATCCAATGTACATGTAAAAAAATTAGGGTCCGGTTTCGGGTTTTCGGTTCCTTCAATTTCATGCGATCAATATTAATGTCCGCATATCCTCCTTTTGAATTTACAAAAGCGGGGGTAAATTTACATTTTGTTTAATTTTTTGGTTGGTGAATTGCGTTAATGCTAGTTGGTGTGTTTAAATACAATCATGCAATATGGTTACTGATAGTCTACAAAAAAAACTTGCAGGAATTTTAAATGCGAATTAAATTTAAGATGGCGTGTAAGCAACCTCCAAAAAAAAAAATGTTGTTCATCCGTCATACTGCTGCTGACGATTAGAGTTAAAATTCAACAACACGGGGTTTAATAAGTGAGGAATTAGCAAAGGTAACTTTTTTTTTTTTAGTACTACATTAAGATCATATATTCATTTTTGTAGGGTCTTATGGTGTTTGGTTTTTTAGTTTTAGGTTAGGCTTATTGAGTCTAAAGATAGTTTTTGAGTGAAAAAAATTGCTACCTCGATGCCAAAAATTTTCGTTCTTTGTCAAATTTATGAGCTTGTTAGAAACACAAAGCTGACAATGGTTGTATCTTAAGTTGTGGAAAATAATTAAAATGAAAACTTTTTGATTTGGGTTGTTACGGCGGTGCAAACCATTCAGGTCGGGGGCATTGACAAGATTATTAAAGGCCCTTGTTTGAACTCAAAATTTTGTCAAAGAAGGTAAACGCTTGCCTTTTGGGTAATTTGGTTTTCCTTTTTGCGGTAGTTTAGTGTATCTAATTGAATTAGTTGCTAAGGTATTTTGGTTGCAAACTCCTTTTCATTTTCATACGGTATTGGCCTTGTAGGAATACATTTGATTGTGTGGTCTTCTTGTTAGATCTACAGCATTTGTAGTTGTTTAGTCTTATGGCAGTGCACTTTATTATGGAAATAGTTGATGCAATATTGTCATTTAATCCCTTCTTGCGGGGTAGCATGTTGAGAAGTTTCTTGTGAAACATTTGGTATTCAAATGACATGATCTATCTTGACATCATACATTTGACTTAAAAATTCATGTTTAAGTATGCAGTTAATTCTTGCAAAATTTCAAATATGTATGTATTTGTTTTATTGTTATCTTTTTCATGTATTGGATCACAAAGTAACGACTTTAGTATAGAACAAACAGTGAATAATTTCCGGCAAAACAACCACTTCCAAGACATGATTTAAGTAGAGCATATGTATATGAAGCATGAAAGATATCCATCGAGTACATTGTCTGTTTGGCTACAGTTATTTTTGGAAAATAACTCCTTATTCCTAAGAATAGTGATCTTCAATACAAGTAAATGCGAGAGAAGAATCCATGGCTGTATTTTCAACTCTATGTAAAAACAAACGAGGCCAAGTTATTAATTATAGCATATAATTGTCGGTGGTTTGACTATTTATCTTTAACATATAAATATTAGAACCAAAACTTGTGTCATGGTTTGGCATCTGTAAGTTGACTAATTGTCCACCATGCTCATAATTTCATTGTTGTCAACTGTATCTATAAACAGGCGTTTCAAATAATAATAAAAAAGTTATAAGAAAATCTAGACCTCCCATCTTAGCATGTATAGAGCGATTAAAATTGCATTACAATACGACACACATAAGAATCTCCTATATCGGTGGTATGTATCAAAATTCTTATAATAGTGTCATAAGACTTATGTTGACATTAAGAAATGAAGATGAGTCTTATTCATTTTATATTATGACGTCTTATTAATATAAATATTGATGGTTTTTGTCTTTAGTAAATGTAAAATAATTTATTGTGGTCAATTGAAAGATTTTTTAAGCTTTTCATTATGGAAGAGCGACATAGATATGTATGCCCTTTAATTGAAATTCAGACACCTTCAAATTTGATCAACGTATGCAGGACACTTAACAAAAAATAAAACTATTACTTGGCATTATTTATATAAAGCAGGATAACAAAACCTTTGTCAAAACTTTAAGCGAACCCTTTTGTTATTATTACTAACAATTATTTCATCATAATTGATCATTTTACCATGTACCTTATTCTAAGGGAGATATTATTATGATTAGGTACTTTATAGCTGGTTATATGTCAAAGATACAAAATATTTATCTATAACTTTTTTGTGGTTCAAGACTCAACTTTCATTCTTCATCAAATTTTAAAGTTCTATTTACATTGGCATATTTTCCCAAAACCTTTTGGAAACTGCAGATGAAAAACCTTATGAATGCAAAAGAAAGGAAAACATAACTATGCCACTTGTGCGTCCTATGTGAATAATTATTTAGGGCCATAACATTTTTGAGCTAATTCTTTATTCTTCTTTTCTTGAATGAAGATTGCTTATAATGCTATAAAAAATACCCAATTACCCTCCTCAAATTATATCTTTCACTTCAATGTTGTTCCCCTTATTTGTTTATCATGTTTCATGTCATTTGAAGGTTTTCCATAATAATTTCAAAGTTTCTTTAGTATTTTCCATATGTGGAAATATTTCCTTTGGACTTGTCTTGCAAAAAGTATGAGATCTTAGGGTTAGATGTCCATAAAGGGTCTTAAATGGAAATTTTAGTAGATGTACGATAGGTAGTATCATATTGCATTCTTTATGACGAACCACTTCATCCATTAAGATTGCTTTTAAAGATAACATTGTAGATAACAGCAAAAACATTTTATTAGTATTTTTGTTTGACCATTTGATTTATGTTTGATATGTAGAACTCATGGCGACTAGTGTTTCTCCACTCATATTAAATAATTATTTTCAAAGTTTCTTGTTACTATTACTTTAAGAAAACCATGAAGACTATAATTTCTTTCACGGACATACACCCACTTAGTTATTCTTTTATGTACTTTGAGCTCTACAAAAAAAATCTACAAAATTTGTCTATGTAAATGACCACAAAAATGTAATACTTACCTTTATATTTCAGTAACCCTGTAATAAAGTCTATTGATATATCTTCTAGTCTTTGAATATGTATGTGGAATGGTTGAAGTAACCCTAGAGATTTTACTATCTCTCTTTTATTTATTATGCAAACCTGACCTTCTCTTACAAAATTTTGAATATCTTTCCTCATTCCTTCCAAAAATATATTTTTTGATCCTTTGAGATGTTTTAAGGAACCCTGCGTCCTACCATCAGAGAGACATGGGAATTCCTTAATATTTTTTTATTCAAATATGCTTGCGTGCATAAAAATATTCTACATTTGCACCAAAGTATATCTCTCTTTCACTCCCAATGCTCCATAGAGTTCGTCCCATCCTTTATAAATTTTAGTTTTTGTTTAGTACTATTGTCATTTTTCCATTATGGAAAGCTTCTTCTAGCCACCTAGGAATAGAAAATGTAATTGGATATAAATTTGAGGCCTCTTCTATTTTAGAAAGAGCATCATGTACTAAATTTTCCTTACACTTTTTGTAGATTATCTCAAAATTAAAACTTTGCATTTTTTCTCCTCATTTTTGTTAATATTCTAATGAAAATCATAGCTTCAAAAAATACTTTATGCTATCATGGTATATCTTGACTTTAAAGTACCTCCCAATGATATACTATCCCCCTTTTTTACTGCATCTAATATTGCTTCCATTTATTTTTCATACGTAGATTTCACCAAATATTTTCTTTGAATTCCTTGCTTTTAAAAGCCAATGATATCCCTTATTGTGTTAATGTTACGTAAATTCCTTGTCCTAGTGCCTCACACTCTACTATGAATGTTTTACCAAAAGCAGGTGCAACCGATGTTGGTGTAGAAGATATGGCATCCATTAAAAGAGAGAATGCCAAAGTAGCCTCATCATTCCATATAAATGATATTTTCTTCAAGAGATATGTGAGTGGACTTGAAATGCATGCATAATTCTTAACAAATTATCAATACTATCATGTAAGTCTAAAAAATCTTCTAAGAACCTTGATTTTCTTAGGAATAGGTCATTTTGTAATAGCTTGCATATTTTGAGGCTCCAACTTCACTCCTTCCCTTAAAACAATATGAACCAAATACTCGAATTCTTATTTCCCAAAAGCACATTTGGATATTTTTACATAAAAATGATTGTTCTCAATAATTTATATAACTTTTCCACATGTTTAGTGTGGTGTTCCCATGATTTATTATAAATATGTGTATTATCAAATAAAACCAACACAAATTTTATAAGATGGGATCAAACAAAATTGTTCTTAAGTCGAGCCCGCCGGACTTCAAACGTTGATAAACCATAATTCAAACCAAATTTGCGTTCCAAAATAGCCTGTTGACATCGGCCAATTTTGTGACGCGAAAACCAATTGAATTCCGCCCTAATTTTTTTCGGGTCCGAAGTTGGGCTGGCGTATGAAGGGAGAGTTGTGACGCAAATTTCTTATCAAATTCTCCCTAATCTTTTTCGGGTCTGGATTTCCACTGCACGAGCGACCCAAACAAAGATCCGCTCCAATCAATTTTTGCCATGTGTCCTCAATCAAATGTTGCCCTGTTCCCGGATGCGGGTGCATTCGATGGCGTTTAAGGCGATGGGACATGGATGTGGCGATTTCATATCAATCGCATTAAGTTTTAACGATGTTCAATTAAGTTCCAAGGTTTTCACATCTAATCGCATTAAGTTTTAACATTGTTCAAGATCAGACCTCCACTCCTGTTAGCGATTCCGCATGCTCCAATATGATCCGGCCTTCGGCTCTCATTAATGATCAGAGATTAATTATGACGGGCGTCCTTCGATTGCATTGCAGTCGGGTCGATAAAATGGCATTTCGCTATGGTTTTTCAGACGAGCCAGTTGCTGGGTTACACTGCCTGCTCACTGTGATGAGAAGGAGAAGTAGCCAGCTGAACTGTTGCTTAGACCTTGCTGCATATCTGCATTTCTCTCGGTTTGGTCCTTGTCTGTCTTCCTCTATTTCTTGGAATTCCGCTTCTCCGTCTCCTCTTGTGCCCACTGCTGAGACTGCACCCATGCCTCACCTGCGTCAAAGGATGCATTGCCGCAGGGGGAGCACTAGAGGTCAACCCCTCCGCGCTCCCTCTAGCCCCTCAACCGAGTCGTCTTCCCAGTCCAGTGATTATCACGCAGGTCGCTATCTAGATACTAGAAGTGGGCGGGGTCGGCTTCTAGGATCTGGCCACCATATGGGCTCCCCTGCTCCTCATTTCCCCACCGCTTCACCTTCTCCCACGACGCGCACTGCACTTTTTTCCTTTAATTTCTCTCTAAACCGCCCATGAATCACAGCTTCAATTACTGTGGTTTTCCATGAGGAGGCCCAAATGGAAGAACAATGCACACATCTGGCAGGTCTGAGCTCAGAAAAATCCGGCCAGCATTCGGGCCTTCAGGAGGGGAGCGGTGGCATGACTGTGGAGGTAGCACCTAGCGATCTTGGACCTTCCGAAGGATGGTGCCGAATCGTCGAGGAGCCGGAGGAGTAGTTTGGTTAATTTTCTTTTCTTGCTTCGCGGCCCACTTAATTGGGTTGCTTTTAGATTATATTACTGTGCTGGACCTCTGTAATATTTTTGAATTCTGTAAACGTTCAAGACTGGTTTCCCCGTATGAGGGCAGTCTTCTTAATTTTTTGATTTTTTGATGACAAATTTTCCATGAGTCTGGGCAATGTTTTTGACTTCGGTGTAATTTTATTCCCACTGTTAATAGATTAACTTTACTTAGAAAAAAAAATGTTGCCCTGTTTCTATTTTAAAACTGTTGTTTGAAATACGGAGCCATGTTTATATGATTGTGTATAGTCGAAGCGCTGCGGGGTGGTTTATTATATTAATATTTCATGGTCGAATTATGTTCATAAAAATTGGAAAAAAAAATGTTGCCCTGTTTCTATTTTAAACCTGTTTTTTTAAATACAGAGCCATGTTTATATGGTCTACGTATTATACTCTTTCTTTGTATATCTACAGGAACCTTTTTGCTATGAACAGGGTGGATGATGTAGCAGGCTACTAATGGAAACAAGCGAGCCTGAACCTTACATCTCGGATGCAACAGATGGTTACCAATTTTGGAATCAAGCGAGCCTGATCTTACAAGCGAGTCTGGGTTTCTGCAGATGGTTTTTATTTCCGGGAACAAGCGAGCCAGAACATACAATCGACCCTGGGTTTATACATATTTTTTCTCTATCATGGATGCTTTTTGTGTGAGGCGTATATCAATAGTACATGTCTCTGCACATTTCCTGTATCCGCTTTATGATACTATTTTATGTGTTGACAAGTTATCACTCTGCCTTCAAAACTAGCGATGCTGGTCTATGTTGCTGGTTTATTGATATGGTCCGATGGTCTTTTTATATTTTGGACATATCACACTCCTCACATGATTAGCGTTTTTCTCTGTTCAAGGATTTTGGGTACTTTAATTTGTATTTGGAACAATGGACGTCGATACTCTATCTGTTGCTTTACTATTCTACATACCGCTATTTCACTTTCTTATAGATGCCTCGGGCATATTTGGATGCTTTCTCAGATTGTCGATAATCTCCATGTGGACCGTTACTGGGTTTTATATCAAGTCCCCGTATGTGACATGGGGTATTTTTCTATCACTGTCTAGGGTGGGACTTCCACTTTTCTGGATGGATATTTGGGTTCCAATCTTCAGATGTGAAAATGTAATGATTTCATGGACTGTTTTACTTCATATAATATATTCAAAACAACGTTTTTTCTCTTGTGAAAAAATAAATGATTAATGTTTATCACTCTGCCTTCAAAACTAGCGATGCTGGTCTATGTTGCTGGTTTATTGATATGGTCTCATGGTCTTTTTATATTTGGGACATATCACACTCCTCACATGATTAGCGTTTTTCTCTGTTCAAGGTTTTTGGGTACTTTAATTTGTATTTGGAACAATGGACGTCGGTACTCTATCTGTTGCTTTACTATTCTACATACTGCTATTTCACTTTCTTATAGATGCCTCGGGCATATTTGGATGCTTTCTTACATTGTCGATAATCTCCATGTGGACCATTACTGGGTTTTATATCATGTCCCTGTATGTGACATGGGGTATTTTTCTATCATTGTCTGGGGTGGGACTTCCACTTTTATGGATGGATATTTGGGTTCCAATCTTCATATGTGAAAATGTAATGACTTCATGGACTGTTTTACTTCATATAATATATTCAAAACAACTTTTTTTCTCTTGTGAAAAAAAAATGATTGTTTATAGTCGAAGCGCTGCGGGGTGGTTTATTATATTAATATTTCACGTTCATTGGAACGCCCACAATTCATAACAAATATTGGAGATTTACTTTCCTGTTTTAAAGTTTCATTTTTTTAAAAAAAATTGAACTCACCGTCGATATACCGACGCCTTGTAAGCGTCGGAATTGCGACAGCTTAAAAATGTCGGAAGAGCGACAGTATAAAAACGTTGGACCACATTTCGTCAGAATTGCGACAGTTTACAAACGTCGGAAGAGTGACGTTCAAAGCATCGGACCACATTTCGTTGGAATTGCGACATTTTACAAACGTCGGAAGAGCGACGTCCAAAACGTCAGACCACATTGTGTCGGAATTGCGACTGTTTACAAACGTCGGAAGAGCGACGCTCAAAACGTCGGACCACATTTCGTCGGAATTGCGACAGTTTACAAACGTCGAAAGAGAGACATTCAAAACGTCGGACCACATTTCGTTGGAATTGTGATAGTTTACAAACGTCGGAAGAGCGACGGTTTGGGAAACGTCGGAAGAGCGACGCCTGTTTGGAAGCGACGGAAAAAGTTTCGGTAGTGCAACACTTTTTAAGTGCGTCGGAATTGCGATGGGATGGCAAACCACGTTTTGCCCGTCCTCGAAATTTCGCTCTTGCGACGACTATGTGTCGGAATAGCGACGCATTGGCCATCAGAAATTTCGCCAAATTTTCTAGTGATAGAATTGAAACATCGCCTCTATTTTGCCTCATTTCTCACATTACCAGACTTGCAACAACCATTTGAGATCAAGACAAATGCCTCTGACTATGCTATTGGGGTAGTTCTTACTCAACAGGGGCATCAAGTGGCATATCACAGTGAGACATTGTCTGACACAGTTTGCAAGTATCCCACTTATGACAAAGAAATGTATTCCATTGTGCAGGCTTGTCAAAAATGGAAGCATTATATTTTGGGGAAGGAAACAATCATCCACACAGACCACCGACCCCTGCAGTTCAAACGGACACAAGGGAAGTTGTAGAATGATCGCAATCAGAAGTGTTCCACATATCTGCCACAGTTTCATTTGAACATCAAGTACAAGAAGGGTAGCACCAATAATGTTGCAGACTGCCTCAGCCGACCACCGATCGTGGCACTAACCACCATTCTCAAATCTTGTGGGCACGATACTTCTGATTAGCTACTTCTCTACGAGAGAAATCTAGAATTTTTCCACACATACAAGGCACTCTTGGGGGGTACGCAAGTTCCAAATTTTCACCTCCAAGATGCATTGTTTTGTCACCTGGGACACCTTTGTGTTCCTTCAAGCGAGCATGCCAATATGATATGGGAAGCACACTACAGTCGAGTCGTTGGGAATTTCGGGGTCGAGAAAACAGTGGCAATATTGCAGAAGTATTTCTATTGGCTGAACCTTCAACAAGATGTCGGGAAGTACATCAAATCCTGCACTGCTTGCGCCATTGCCAAATCGACCATCAAGAATAAAGGCCTCTATACTGCGCTACCTACCCCTAGTCGACCTTGGGAATCCATCTCCATGGATTACATGTCGGGCCTTACTTCTACTAAGCATGGAAACGACTATGTTTTCGTGGTCTTCGACAAATTCTCGAAGATGGAAATTATGGCGACCTGCAAGAATAATATCACAGCAGAAGCCACTGTTTAACTCTTCTTTGAATGAGTGTGGGTGCACTTTGGGATCCCATAGTCTATCATATCAGATCAGGATAGCTGGTTCCTCAACACATTTTTTTCCAGCCTCTGGTCAATGTTGGACACCAAGCTCACCAAGTCCACAGCTTTCCATCCCCAAACTGATGGCCAGACAAAGGTCATCAACAGGATTATTGTACACATTCTATGCATGTACAATTCAAAGCATCTACGCACATGTGATGAGAACCTCCCCTATGTACAACATAGTTATAACCAGGCTCTCCACAGCTCAACCGGCCACAGCCCCTTTCAGGTGGGCTTGGGATTCCAACCACTATGTCCCATTGATGTATCCATGCCACTTGCGGCTACTCAAGCCAATTTGGATCATGTCCAGTCTAAAGCTAACAAAGAAAACAACTTCATCGAGCGCATTCAGCACATCCACCAATAGGTTCATGACATATTGGACAGAGCCAATGCTAAGTACAAGCAACGACATGATCAACATCGTGTGCCACACAACTTCTAGGTGGGCGACAAAGTGTGGTGAAAACCGGGAGCAACATGGGTCCATGGACCAATTTTTCTCATATCAAAATTTGTAGTCCTCGGATAGATATTTCTAACAAGGTATGGTGTGTTTCAAACGGAGATCATATGCCAAAGTTACATCCCCGGGAATTTGAAACACCAATTTACCCAAACGGGGCCCATAGTTTTGGAACTTCATCTCCTAGGGTTAGGGTTTTGGATGTTTAGGGTTTTCGATTATTTCTAAATAATAAATAGGTCCTCGAGCCTCATTTTAACACAGTTCAAAGGCCAGTAGCCGCCACATGTCTTCTCAGAGATAAGCTACCAGTGCCATAGCTAGTTTATTTCCATTCTATCTGTAAGCAAATTTCAGTTCTTTGATATCAATGAAATGAAGTGTTATTCCACTGCATCTTTGTATTTATGGTTATATGTGTATTCTCTTGCATTCCTGCATAAATCTGGATCAGTGGTATCATATCAGTCTGTTTTTTCTCGATCCTTCTTTGCATGTCCCCAACGAGGTCAGGGTATAAGGAGTTAGAGCTCAATCTAGTGAAACCTTTGCAATATCTACCTCGCAAACCTCGACGACCGCCCATGGGGGACGAGAAGAAAGATGAGGGAGCAAGAGATCCTATCAAAATATTTCTCAAGGAGGCCCTCGAAAAAAAAAGGAATGCGATGATGGATAAATTTTCCCCTGTCCTTCAACGACTGCCCACCGATGGCACATTTGCATCCAACAGCCACTCTGGAGGTGCGACTCCCTTTAAGGTACAAGTAAACTTTGACATTCCCATATTTGAGGGTCAAATAGATGCAGATGTCGTAGATAGATGGTTGAATCTATTAGAAGGATATTTCTCGGTTCATGACTTTTCCGACCAGGAGAAGATTATTTTTTCACTCCTCAAAGCTACCCCCCATGTCAAGGACTGGTAGGAAACCTACTGTGAGAAAAAGGACGAGACAGAACCCTCTTTTTTCTCAGCCATACCCACTTGGAATTCTTTCCGAGACGCCATCAAGGAACAATAATATCCCCTGGGGAGCTATGAGGGAAATTACATACAATGGAGCACTCTGCGGAAACAAAGGGATCAAGATGTGCATGAGCTGACGAATATGTTCCATACCCTGCGCACAAATTTGGGTATCAAAGATTCAGAGAAACATTTGGTGCTAAATTATCGCAGTTGTTTTCACATATAAATTCAGGAGGAAATGGAGTTCCTCGACATCTCCTCGCTCGGTATGGCATACTAGTATGCTGCCAAGATTAAGAAAAAATTCAAACAGAAGAAATGAGACTTTGGATCTGTGAATAAAAAGCAATGGAAAGGTGCCCCCAAACCGCAGAACAAAGGAAAAAGCCAAGGCATGGCGGTGCAAGACAACCTATCAAAGCCACAAGCAAATAACAACACCGCAAAGCCAAACAAGGACACAGGAAAGTGGTGTGAGTTCCATAAGAGCTCCACTCACAACACAAGTGAGTGTCGGGCCAAGTAGTCGTTGTGGATGAGATGAGGGCTTCTGAGTCAGATGCATGCTCAGACTCTGAATCAGAACTTTACAAGGGGAATGAAAAAGGGAAACATATTATTGATGTGGAGACCAACACCACTGTTGCCACTGCAAAGTTCCAGAATGAGGAATCGGAAGATCCAAAGTAGGAGGAGCGTCTCTTCCACTCTCAGATGTGGGTAAAGGTTTCCCCGCTACAGTTCATTGTCAACAATGGAAGCCAAAAGAACCTCATTTCAGCACACCCACAACCATACATTGGGTGGCTTCACCAAGGATGGTATCTCCATGTCAGCCAGCAGTGTCGCCTTCCCTATAGCATCAAGTCCTTCACGGATGAGGTATTATGTGACATTTCTCCTCTTGATGTTTCTGATGTATTATTAGGCTAACCATACTTGTGGAAGCAACATGTTTTGTATGAGTCTCAGCCTTGTGCTGTTATTTTTACTTTGGGAAATAAGATGTACAGAATACTAGATGCACCACCACCTGCTGTTATCTATTTGGTTACTGCAAAACAATGCAGTAAGCTCATTTCCCAAACCAGGAAATTTTCTTTCCTGATGATCTACCCCAGAGAAAGAAGAATATTGTGGCCACGACCTCCAGACAGTGCTCCTCTGCACGACAGAAACAAATGGACAAGTTTGTGGAGGAGTAATGGGACATCTTCACCTCACCCACAGGGGTTCCTCTGCACTGTCAGTCCAAGCACCCCATTGATCTGACCCCAGGTGCACCGCTACCCAATGGACCGAGCTATCGGCACTCTGTTCTAGAGAATGATGAAATCAAAAGGCAGATTCAGGAGCTGCTACAGAAAGGTCACATTCGGCCAAGTTCATCGCCCTGTGGGAGCTCGATCGTGTTGGTATAGAAGAAGGATGGGACTTGGAGACTATGTATTGACTATCAGGCATTGAACAAGATCACTGTCCAAAATAGGTACCCGATCCCACGGATTGATGACCTTTTGGACCAAATCAAAGGGGTGAAATATTTCAGCAGGATTGACTTGAAGTCTGGGTATCACCAGGTAACAATCGAACCCTCCGATGTGTGGAAGACTGCCTTCAAATCCAAGGAGGGCCTTTTTGAAAGGTTTTTCATGCCTTTCGGGTTGACAAATGCTCATTGCTCCTACAACCTTCATGAGGTTGATGGACGAAATCTTGCGGCCATTCACCAACTCATTTGTAGTGGTGTAATTGGATGACATTCTGATCTTTAGCCAGACTTGGGAAGAGCACCTCCACCACATCCGACAAGTCCTCCAAACACTGTGGCAACACAAGTTGTGTGCCAATTTGGAGAACTGCACTTTTGGCATGACCTAGGTTAAATATTTGGGATACATTATTCATAAAAGGGGGGTGCATGTGCATCCAACCAAGATCCAAGTCATTCGGGATTGGCCAGCCCCAACCACTCTAACAGAGCTTCGTGTTAGGATATTCTGACACATAGGAAATATTTTAGAATAACTTAGTCTAGTGTAGAGTTAGGTAAAGTGTGTTTCTTTACTATGTACATTTTTAACTTATGATCTAACGGTCACAATTTTTTGTGATCCGACGGTTCACTCTCTCCTCGGTATTAACGACACTAGATCCGTGGCTTAACACCCGATTGGTCCATGATCTCTATTTAAAGAGCATGGAGGGTCATTTTTCCGGTAATCGTTTATGAGAGAAACATATGTAAATTTTATTTTTATATTAATAAATTTTCTGAATTGCCTGCGTTGGCTCAGGCCGTGGATTGTTTCCCTCTCTAAGGGTTTTAACCACGTGATAATACTGGTGTACTGATTTGTGATCTGTTTGTGAGCGGTGACCTTTATTTCTTGATCTACGGAACTTACCCTGTAAATTCCTACATGGTATCGGAGCTATTTTGAGGGTTGCATCCGTTGTTGATCAAAATCTAAAGTCGGTTTGACTGCATGCAACTACCATTTTCTAGATCTACTATTTCTGAAAATTTTCAGGCTTGAATAACCACGTTGTTGTGTTCTAAGCTTCTGTTATAGTGAGGAACACCTTTCATTTCATGCGAAAAGGTTTCTGGTTGCCCCAGTTATGTTAGTTTAGATCTGGAAGTATAAAGTCTATGTTTTGCAGTGTTATTTGTTAAAAGTTTTTCTTATTTCTTGTTTTGGTTCCCTCTGTTTATTTCAGTTTTAGGTTTTATTTATTTGTTGGATCTATACCCTCTTCTCTGTGTATGTTATCTGCTCTGCGCTGTGTGCGATCTCGACAAATCAAAAACAAGAGGAAGGGATTTTTTTTGCTACATATGCTCTTTCCCCGCGTCCTTGTGCGATCTCGGGAAATCAGAAATAGTGAAAAAATAGATAGTTGCTTGTAAGGCTAAATGAAAATCTAATAATCTACTGTAAGGCTTGCATTTCTTTTTTTTGCTCAGATATTTGTGTTTTTTGTGCAGGAAAAGGCATGCACGCCAAAGAGTAAAAAAAAAAAAAAAAAACCTTTCCTCCTTTCAACAAATACAAAATCCTTTTACTATCTGACTTGGTGAGAAGTTAGTTTATAAGAATAGAAGTTTGGGTTCAAGTCTCATTCTCAAGCTTCTTTTGTAAAAAAAAATTGTTAAAGGGGCGGAATTTTTTTTAAAAGTAGAAATTCATCATCAAATTTCAAACCGTTCCTGTAACTATTCAGCATCTTCAACTCATTTTTTCAAAAAGGCATAAATTCTTCATCCGGAAGCTATTTTTCGAGTCATTTTTTTTAATCAGCCTAATTTTTCGAGATATTTCCATTGGAGCAGTTATTTTCAACTTTTCTCAACTTCAGTTTTTTTAAAATAGAAAGTGCATGCCCGATTATTCTTAACAGCGCCAATTATTTCCAATGGCTACCTCACATGGTAGATATACTTAGAAGTAAAGGGCTTTATAGAATAGCCACATGAATAGAAACTAAACTTTCCGATGATGATAAAGTCGTTAAATGTGAAAATAAACAAGATCAAGCACGAGGGTTGATAGGAATTTCCATTGCTCAAGATCTTCGATTTCATATCCTTGACCTTGACACCCCTCATGAAGCCCTGGACAAGCTAAATATTGTCTTTGGCATTCAAAATCAAATCAGGGCCCATCAGCTTGAAAATGAGTTGCTTACTTTGGACCCCAATAATTTCTCCTCTATTGAAGACTTTTTGTCCAAATTCAAGACCGTTAGACTTCTTTTAGAAGGTTGTAAGGTCAAAAAGGAAGATAGTAGCCACATCTATTGCATTCTTGCTAAGCTTGGCCATGCATACTCTGTATTTGTTTCCACCTTCCATTCCACTAGAGAAGTCATCATTTATTTAGGAACCACCTACAAGAATCCCTCTTTTGATTTCTTTTTTGATTCTTTGATAAGAGAACAAGAAAAACTCTTACACCTTGGTCTTATCACTCCTAGAAACGCTTACAGACGCGCGTTATCAATCATATCAAAATCCCCAAAAAGTATCCTAAAAAAGTATGGTCTAAGAAGCAAACAACCAAAGGTCCTAAGCAATTTTAACAACAAACTAAAAAAACAACTCACAAAATGATAAAACGACTCAAAATAGGAAAGAACAACTAGACATTGCTATATCTTGTTCATCGTGTGGAGTCCAAATGTTTTATGTGAAGATGGAAGCCTTGAAGAAGCAATGAAAAGCTGTATCCTTTTAGGGCTTGCTCTTCACCTTCATCTTTCGTTAACCTTTAAGTGTGGTTGTCAAGCATCAAGATCTGGTTATGCATTAAATGTATCTTCTTCTTCTCCTTCTCATGAGTGGCTCATTGATTCTGGAGCTTCTTACCACATGGCTAAAAATAAATCCATGTTTTCTTCTTTAAATGATTGTAACACCAAACATATTTATATTGGTGATGATAGATCTCTTAGTGTTGTAGGATCTGGAACCATTCATCTAGATAATGGTCAGTTTAATGCTGTAATATGTGTTCCTACCTTGTCATGCAACCTTCTCTCTGTTTATCAGATAACTCATTCAGGTGAAGGGAAAATAGTAGAATTCTCACCTCATGATGTTGTAATAAAGGACCTCAAAGATCCTAGACATATTTTAGCTACTAGCATTGCTGATGATTCCACAAGGTTGTATAATTTTGACAACTTTGGGTAATCCTGTCTTCCCTCCATTTTTGTTGCTCATAATGATGATGTGAGCAAACTTTGGCATGAGCGATTTGGTCACTTAAACTATTGCTCTCTTCAAACTCTATGTAAAGAAAATATGGTCACAGGTCTTCCTATGGTATCTTGCCGAGATGGTGTTTGCTCTAGATGTGTACTCGAAAAACATCATCGGGATAGTTTTGACAAACGTGCCTCTTGGCACGCTTCAGCCCCTTTGCAGCTTGTGCACAGTGATCTATGTGGTCCACTTCCTGTTGTTTCTTTCTCTGGTTGCAAGTACTTCTTAACTTGCATTGGTGATTTTTCCAGATGCACTTGGGTATACTTCCTAAAACTCAAGAGTGAATTTTTTAACATGTTCTTGGCCTTGAAGGCCTTTGTTGAGAAACAATCTGGACATCCAATTCTTAAGTTAAGATCAGACAATGGAGGAGAATATGTTAACAACAAATTTATCAACTTTTGCATTAAGAATGGCATTCAATTGCAACATACTATTCCATATACTCCACAACAAAATGGTGTAGCTGAAAGGAAGAATCACACCTTAAAAGAAATGGCTAATTGTATGCTTCAATCTGAAGGACTTGGTCTCAATTTTTGGGCAGATGCAATTAACTGTGCAAATTACATAGTAAATCGCACTCCTACTAAGGTTTTAAATAATATAACTCTAAAAGAAGCTTGGAGCTCAATCAAACCAGATGTAAGTCACTTTCATGTTTTTGGAAGTGATGCTTGGGCCCATATTCCAGATGCAAAACATAATGCCTTAGAACCTAACAGTGAAAAATGAAATTTGTTGGATATTTTGAAGATGTCAAAGGTTATAGACTTCTTCAACCAAAATCAAAAAATATAATCATTAGAAGAGATGTAAAATTTGATGAAAATATATCATCCTGCGAGCCTAGTTAGGTGGGTGTGCCACCTTTGGCCTGCGAGCCTGATTCGGCATATGTGCCACCTCTTTCTCTCTCTTCTATTTTTAATAGAATTCCTTCTAGTTTAGATGATGAAAGCGAGGATAAAAATCCTCCTCCACTTCTTTAAATGATTCCTTTTACTCCACAGCTTCCAAGATGGGTCCGCTCTACTTAGGATGCAGCAGGTTCTCTTGTAGGTGACCCTGTCAATCGACGACGTACATGTTCTCAGTTCGAAAGAGCCTCTTCCTTATTGGCTCAATTTCCAGAAATTCCTGATCTAGAAACCTTTGAAGAAGCCTCTGGTCATCCAGATTTGGATGAAGCTATGAATGAAGAGTATCGTTCCTTATTGGAAAACGATACTTGGAATCTTGTTTCTCTTCCAAAAGTAAGAAAACTTGTCAGATGAAGATGGGTTTACAAAACCAAGTTTGGACCAGATGGAAAAGTGGATAGACATAAAGCTCGTCTTGTTGCTAAAGGATTTTTGCATGTTTAAGGCATTGGCTATACTGAAACCTTCTCCCCTGTTGCAAAAATGAATTCTATCCGCCTTTTTCTCTCCCTTGCTGCCTCATTTAAATAGGAAGTCCATCATATGGATGTTAAATCCACCTTCTTACCTGGATATTTGCATGAATAAATCTACACAGAACATCCCCCTAGCTTTATCCAAAATGACTCCAACCTTTTTTGTTGCCTTAGGAAGTCTCTCTATGGTCTCAAACAAGCTCCTCGTGCTTGGTATGCCAAAATGGATAGATTTTTATTAGATAATGGCTTTTATAGGTGTCATTCTAACAACACTGTCTACATCAAGAAAGTGGGTAAGTCCTTCACCATCCTTGTTCTTTATGTTGATGATATTATCCTTACTAGTAGTGATCCCAACCATATAAACCATGTGAATTCTAGCCTCAAAAAGAGGTTTGAAATGATAGACTTGGGACACTTGCATTATTTCCTTGGTCTTCAAGTCTTGCAATACAAAGAAGGTATTACCCTTTCTCAGTCCAAGTATGCATGTGATATTCTATGTCAATTTCACATGGAATATTGTAAGCCAAACCCTTCTCCCTTTCAGTTTGGAGTCAAGATTTCAGTCACTTGTACTGCCCCTGAAGTTGATGCTACCTTATACCATAAACTTGTTGGTAAAATTTTGTATCTAACCCATACCCATCCTGACCTTTCCTTTGTCATTGGTCTTGTCGCTTGGTTTATGCACCAACCTCATGAAAGTCACTGGAAAACAGCTAAAAGAATAATTTGATATATTCGAGGTACAATTTAGTTTGGTATTCATTACAGTGTAGGGGCATCTCCATTGTTGATTGGTTTCATTGATTCTAATTGAGCTTGTGACCCTGATGATTGAAGGTCTACTGAAGGATATGTATTCACTCTTGGTTCAGGACCTATTACTTCATCTTGTAAGAAACAAAGTTCCATCTCTCTTTCTTTGGCTGAAGCATAGTATCGCGGTGCAGTTGAAACCAGCAAGGAAGACATGTGGCTTCGTCAGATCCTATCTGAATTTGGTCTTCATCAGTAGCATCCAACTACACTTTGGTGTGACAATCAGAGTGCCATTCATCTATGTAAAGATCCAATTCATAATTAGCGTATGAAACACATTGAACTCCACATACACTTTATCAGAAAGCTCATTCATGATCTTGTTCTTGAAGTGTAGTAGTGTCCAACCAATGATCAAGTAGTCAATATATATACGAAGGCTCTCACAGAAGCGAAGTTTACCAAACTTCGATCCATGCTTGGAGTTTAGGAAAGTTTTCATTAAGGGGGGATAGGCTCTAATGCCTCCTTCCTTCTCCTATTGTGTCACTTTTGTGAATCCTTCAATCCTATCCCAATTTGTTCTTAAGGGGGGATGTTAGGATATTTCGACACATAGGAAATAGGCTCCTTGTGTGTCACCTTTGTAAATCCTTCAATCCTATCCCAAGTTGTTCTTAAGGGGGGATGTTAGGATATTCTGACACATAGGAAATAGTTAAGAATAACTTAGTCTAGTGTAAAGTTAGGTAAATTGTGTTTCTTTACTATGTACATTTGTAACTTATGATCTGATGGTCACGATTTGTAGTGATCCGACATTTCACTCTCTCCTCGGTATTAATGACACTTGATTCGAGGCTTAACAACTTATTGGTCCATGATCTCTATCTAAAGAGCATGGAGGGTCATTTTTCCAGTAACTGTTTATGAGAGAAACATATGTAACTTTTCTTTTTATATTAATAAATTGACTGAAGTGGCCGCGTTGGCTCAGGTCGTGTATTGTTTCCCTCTTTGAGGGTTTTAACCACGTGATAATATTGGTGTACTGATTTGTGATATGTTTGTGAGCGGTGACCTTTGGTTCTTGATCTACATAACTTACCCTGTAAATTCCTACACTTCGTAGCTGTAATATTCCTAAATTAGCCATGAGCAAGTTGGAATATTAATTTTTTCTTTTTCTTTTTAATTTTCCGAATAAGAGGATATGGAGATCCATAAATCTCCTTATAATGAATAAATTCAATGCCAATGTGAAAGGAATACATCTTGGCAGCTTAATTGAGCACCCTTAGGTGTGAAAAGGGGCTGGAACACCTTGACTGGGTCAACTTTGACCAAATCAACAGCGTTGTCATGGAGTAGTGGCATTCAATGAGAGACAGCGCAGTTTTAGATGGAGACACATTGCATGGAAGTAGTTTCATAAATGAATGGGGCTTAGGGTTTGGAAGCTCATTTCTTATAAAACGAAGAGGATGGCAACCATATTCATTATGTATTGGTATATGAATTTTCTGAATATATGGTCTGTTTAAACATATATCTTGCTCTTGTTGTTTAGTTGATATTGAGTGTTGTTTAGCACTGGGTGTTCCTGATCGGGAATCCCACCTCTTCCATTGAGAAGCTCTTGGAAGAGTCTTGTACTACATTTTCCACTATTAGGCTTAAGGCCAAGCTTCATCTTTCATTTACAGCGCAGATCCTGTTGAGGGTTGAGTTGTTTTGCAGGTTGCAGTAGTGGAGACTAGATATGGGTCATTTCATTACTCATTTTTAGTGGAGAAGGCTTCCTTTCCATTGGGAGGACAGTAAGGAAGGCCCTTGTGCATATTTTCAGATCTTTGCATCAGGCCAACTATTTATTTATCCCCATAGTGCAGTTTACTTCCAAATCTTCGTTATTTCTGTTGGAGGAATTGGAGGGTGGTTTGGCACACCATTTGGAGAGTTGGTTTTCTAGTGAAAGGGATCTGCCTTTCATTTAGATGATCTATTGGAGGAGGCTATTCTATTGATCATATCAGATCAGCCACACTTTCTAGATCTATATTTTGAAGTGGATCTTCATCCCTAGGGCCTAGATCCCCATCTTGTACATGGTGTTTTGCTGAAAACCCTTAAGGGGTTCTTCATTGAAGGTTGTATAGTGCTCAGATCTATATTGGATCTATCTTTTGAGGCACATATCAGCCCTAGATCTGTTTTATATTCATTTGTTGTAGCAGTGACTTTAAAACAATGTTGTAGCAGACTTCCAGCTCTCTATATATAGTAGCAGCACCTCTTTTGAAGGATTTTTTCCATTAGAGGCTTGTTCTTTCTTGTTGTACATCTTATGGCCCATTATTTATGCATATTTTCTATTTTTATAACATAGGAAAGGTCTCCATATTGGCCTTTTGATTTTATATGATGATTTTCATTATTCTTCCAGCATTTTGCACTATATTCCTGCTTTTCCCATTTGGGAATATTACAGTGGTATCAGAGCATAATCGTGGCTCAGCCTATGAAGACATTGCATATATGTTATCAGAAGAAGAAGAAGCTTCTCACAGAAGCTACAAAGGCAAGTCTCCATTTTTTGGATAAATGAAGGGAAAGAGGTTTCCAGAACTTCTTCTCCAAACTATGCCTGAGCTTAAAAAAGAAATCAATGGAATGAGGAGGGAAAGACATGAAGGTCCCTCAAGAAGATTTTCACATGAAGAAAGCTCCAGTTCTTCAGATTATGGGTGTGAGCATTCAACCACACAATCATATCTACAATGTGGTACCATGCCTACATTATTAGCAAGAGAAGAAGAAGAAGGAGAAACACCAAAGGAGTAAACTCTTGGTGACTATCTCCAAGAATATGAATCTAAGTCTAGAAGACTCAAGGAGCATCTAAGCTTCCAAGGGTTTTGTCAAATCAAAGAATATAGAAGACCCAGTAACTAAAATAGAAGAAGAAGGTGCATGTAGCACACTTTGGGTAGATTCTTTCTACCTAATTTTGATGGGTCACCCAAGAGCGTAGCCAAGGCTTGGGTAAAGGAGATAGACACATATTTCCAGCTGCATCAAGTTTCAGAAGAGGAAGCCATTAGAGTAGCAGTGCTGCATCTTGAAGGTAAGGCTTATGTCTGGTGGTTATTTGAATATTCTTCATTGAAGAATGCAAATATATCTACTTATGCAAATTTCACTAGGAGGTTAGTGAAAATATTTGATTTGAAACAATGTGAAACTTCCTTGGGAGAGAAAACCAAGCCCAAGAAATCAAAACCTTTGCATGAGTTGGAAGGATCCATGAAACAAACTCCATTTCAGAAAATTGTTGAGGGGGTTAAAGATTTTCAAAATGATGTTCCAAGGGAAAAGGCCCCACTTCAGCAACAACTTTCTTCTCAAGAAGAATACATGAGGATTCCTCTTTCAAATGGAGATCAAGACAAAGTATTTCTTAATGATGAGGTATTCTTCATTGATGAGCAGAAGGAAGAGGAAGAGCTAGAAATATCCTCCAGCGCTGTGACAGCAAGAGAAGATCTACTTCTATTTGGAGATAGAAATGAGGCAATTTCTTCAACTAGAGGAGCTCTTGTATCTTTGAAAGAAGTTCCAAAGGATCTTACATATGAATATCAGGAGCAGCATGTGTCTATGTTGATAGGAAATGAGACAAATCAATGGAGGAAGTGTGTCCAAACATTGAATACAGTCTTGGGGACACACACTATGATATATCATTCTTTTGTGATCAAGACTCTTGACACTAAGGAGATTTTGGGTGTACATGGGTTGATTAAATTTGAAGAAAACACCTTAGACTGTGAGATCTTGTAGGAGGTAGGAGAAGATGAGAAGGAGGGCCAGCATCTAGTGATTGGAAACATACACCCCCATCATTTTCAGAAGGTTTATGCACATAAGCAGGAGGATGATTTTCACAGTGAAAGTAGGGACAAATCAGTCCATTCACATATACAGCCTGCTCTAGGCCTTGATGTTTCATTACATGGAGGCATTCCACCAGGGAGACCCCCTTATTGGAAGAGGATCAAAGAGTTATCTCAAATGTTGCACCACTCATAGATCCCAGGGGAGTGGGAACAATGGGAGGTCATTGTACATCACTGAGAGTATTGGGTAGACTCAAGGAGGAGGGAGACATTCTCCCAACATCATTATTACCCACTCTCATTTCAGATTCACTAAGAAAGGAGTAACAAGGGGAGGATAGCAGCCTTCCAATATGTAAATTTCTCATGGGAGACGTCAAAGAGGAGGACAAATACATGACAGATGATTTCTATGACAGATCATCAGCGCTGTCACTTTGGAGGATGGATCCATATTGGAAATCCCAGCTATTGGTGGATTATTCGAAGATCTTTTCACTTGTATGATACTTGATGACAAACTACAAGAGGAGGGATATTCAATTAGAGAAGAGGTCATATACTATCATGGTAGGATCTTCTTTTCTACAACTTCCAAGCTCAAGGAGAAGTTACTACATGCATCACATCAAGATTTTCTCTTCAGCCATACTTATTCCATGAGAGCTTACAACACCATCAGGGAGGGTTATACTTGGGAAGGCTTTGAAGAGGAGATATATCATCATTTGAGGAGATGCATGGATCATGTGGAGATGGAGTAGATACATAACTCTATGGAAGAGTTATCACAGCTAGCTCTTTCATCTTTCGGAATGAGAGGGGATCTATCTATGGACCACTCCATTTTTATGAACAAATATTATGGTAAGGAACATATTTATGTGCATGATGTTTTACTTCGTGATTATTTGCACTCCTTTACCATGTATATGCAGGCCATTGCTCCAAGTAGGATCATTCTTCCTTACAAACTTCATGGCCAAATTTGGGCCATAAATATTTTTGAACATGGCCACTCCGTAGGAATATATAGGGAGATTATTTATCATTCAGGGTGTGCTCCAAAGGCACCCAACATTAATCACCTTCTCATATCATGTGAGAAGATTGTGGCAGCAAGTAAGTGGTGGGGAAACCCCTTGCCATATCATGATCTGAGGTAGTCAGGAGATATATTTCATTGGTTCCACATGTGGGACTATGATCCACCTCCATTATTGCATTTGATTATTTATGTATCACTGATTTTGATCCCATATATTGATGATGTCCCTATTCTTTTTATGGGAATGATTGGAGGGAGGATGGAAGGATTGGATCTACCCTTTGGGAGAGAGATTCTCCATGGTTCTTATGTTTCATATTTCTAGAAGAGCAATGGACCATCCATGATTGCTACATTAGGTTTCTTGTTTCCTTATGGGATAAGCCATTTGGTTAACTTGAGCACTTTGAAGGTGCCTCTCATGAGAATATTGAAGGATTTTTTCTATGAATTACCACTCTGGAGGGTGATTCATTTTGTATGGATGATAGCTTGGAGTTTGGAGCTCCATATGGGAATAAAGGTTCTCCACCTTTTCAAGTCTATCCTTGCAATTTCTTGGGGACAAGCAACACTTGGGAGGGGAGGATTGTAATTTTCCTAAATTAGCCATGAGCTAGTTGAAATATTAATTTTTGCTTTTGCTTTTTAATTGTTGAATAAGAGGATATGGAGATCCATAAATCTCCTTATAATGAGTAAAATCAATGCCAATGTGAAATGAATACATCTTGGCAGCTTAATTGAGCACCCTTAGGTGTGAAAAGGGACTAGAACACCTTGACTGTGTCAACTTTAACCAAATCAACAGCACTGTCATGGAGTAGTGGCATTCAATGAGAGACAATGCAGTTTTAGATGGAGACACATTGCATGGAAGTAGTGTCATAAATGAATGTGGCTTAGGGTTTGGAAGCTCATTTCTTATAAAATGAAGAGGATGGTAGCCATGTTCATTATGTATTGGTATATGAATTTTCTGAATATATGGTCTATTTAGACATATATCTTTCTCTTGTTGTTTAGCGGAGATTAAGTGTTGTTTAGCACTGGGTGTTCCTGATCAAGAATCCCACCTCTTCCATTGAGAAGCTCTTGGAAGAGTCTTGTACTACATTTTCCACTATTAGGCTTAAGGCCAAGCTTCATCTTTCATTTACAGTGCAGATCCTGTTGAGGGTTGAGTTTTTTTGTAGGTTTTAGTAGTGGAGACTAGATCTGGGTCATTTCATTGCTCATTTTCAGTGGAGAAGGCTTACTTTCCATTGGGAGGACACTAAGGAAGGCCCTTGTGCATATTTTCAGATCTTGGCATCACGCCAACTATTTATTTATCCCTACAGTTCATTTTACTTCTGGACCTGTGTTATTTCTGTAGGAGGAGTTGCAGGGTGGTTTGGCACACCATTTGGAGAGTTGGTTTTCTAGTGAAAGGGACATGCCTTTCATTTAGAGGATCTATTGGAGGAGGCTATTCTATTGATCATATCAGATCAGGCACACTTTCTAGATCTGTATTTTGTGGTGGATCTTCAGCCCTAGGGCCTAGATCCCTGTCTTGTACATGGTGTTTTGCTTAAAACCCTTAAGGGGTTCTTCATTGGAGGTTGTATAGTGCTCAGATATGTATTGCATCTATCTTTTGAGGCACATATCAGCCCTAGATCTGTTTTATATTCATTTTCTATAGCAGTGGTTTTAAAACAATGTTGTAGCAGACTTCCAACTCTCTATATATAGTAGCAGCACCTCTTTTGAGGGATTTTGTCCATTGGAGGCTTGTTCTTTCTTTTTTTACATCTTATGGCCCATTATTTTTGCATATTTTTCTGCTTTTATATCATATGAAATGTATCCATATTGGACTCTTACTTTTATATTATGATTTACATTATTGTTCCAGCATTTTACACTATATTCATGCTTTTCCCATTTGGGAATATTACAGCAACTTTCTGGGTCTTTCTAATTTCTACCACATGTTCATGTTGGGATTCTCTCATATCACTTGGCCCTCGAGTCAAGTCACCAAGGGAGGAGCGAAAGAAAAATTCTTTTGGTCGAAATCTCAAAAAAATGCGTTCATAGAATTGAAACATCGCCTTTGTTCTACCCCAGTGCTCACATTACCAGACTTGCAACAACCAATTGAGATTGAGATAGATGCCTCTGACTATGCTATTGGGGCAGTGCTTACTCAATAGGGGCATCCAGTGGCATATCACAGTGAGACATTGTCCAACACAGTTCGCAAGTATCCCACTTATGACAAATAAATGTATTCCATTGTGAAGGCTTGTCAAAAATGGAAGCATTACATTTTGGGGAAGGAAACAATCATCAACACAGACCACCAGCCCCTACAGTTCATACAGACACAAGGGAAGTTGCAGAATGATCCCCATCAGAAGTGGTCCACATATCTGCAACAGATTCATTTGAACATCAAGTACAAGAAAGGTAGCCCCAATAATTTTGCAAAATGCCTTAGCCGACCACCGATCGTGGCGCTAAGCATCGTTCTCAACTCTTGTGGGCACGTGAATTCCGATTGGCCACTTCTCTACGAGAGAAATCCAGGATTTGGCCACACATACAAGGCACTCTTGGGGGGTACGCAAGTTCCAAATTTTCACCTCTAAGATGCACTCTTATGTCACCTAAGACACCTTTGTGCTCCTTCAAGCGAGCATGCCAAGGTAATATGGGAAGCACTCTATAGTCGAGTCATTGGGCATTTCGTGGTCGAGAAAAAAGTGATAGTACTGCAGAAGTATTTCTATTGGTTGAACCTTCGACAGGATGTCAGGAAGTACATCAGATCTTACACTGCTTGCGCCATTGCCAAACCGACCATGAAGAAGCAAGGCCTCTATACTCCACTACCTACCCCTAGTCGACCTTGGGAATCCATCTCCATGGATTACATGTCAAGCCTTCCTTCTACTAAGCATGGAAACGACTGTGTTTTCATGGTCGTTGACAGATTCTCGAAGATGGCAATTATGGCGGCCTGCAAGAAGAATATCACAGCAGAAGCCATTGCTAAACTCTTCTTTGAACGAGTGTGGGTGCACTTTGGTATCCCACAGTATACCATATTAGATCGGGACATCTGGTTCCTCAGCAAATTTTGGTCCAGCCTCTGGTCAATGCTGGACACCAAGCTCATCAAGTCCACAGCTTTCCATCCCCAAATTGATGGCCAGACAGAGGTCGTCAACAGGATTATTGTACACATTTTTTGCATGTACAATTCAAATCGTCCACGCACATGGGATGAGAGTCTCCCCTATGTACAACACAGTTATAACCAGGCTCTCTATAGCTCAACCGGCCACAGCCCCTTTCAGGTGGGCTTGGGATTCCAACCACTATGTCCCATTGACGTAGCCATGCCATTTGAAGCTACTCAGGCCGATTCGGCTCATGTCCAATCTGAATTTGACAAAGAAAAAAGCTTCATCGAGCACATTCATCACATCCACCAACAAGTTCATGACATATTGGATAGAGCCAATGTTATGTACAAGCAACGACATGATCAACATTGGGTGCCACACAACTTCCAGGTGGGCGAAAAAGTGTGGCAAAAACCAGGAGAAAAATGAGTCCATGGACCAATGTTTCTCACATCAAAATTTCTAGTCCTCAGATAGATCTTTCTAACGAGGTATGGTGTGTTTCAAATGGAGATCGTATGCCAAAGTTACGTCCCTGGGAAGTTGAAACACCAATTTACCCAAATGGGGCCCATAGTTTTGGCACTTCATCTCCTAGGGTTAGGGTTTTGGATGTTTAGGGTTTTCCATTGTTTCTAAATAATAAATATTCCCTTGAGCCTCATTGTAACACAGTTCATAGGCTTGTAGCTGCCACATCTCTTCTCAAAGATAACCTACCAGCGCCCTAGCTAGTTTATTTCCATTCTGTCTGTAAGAAAATTTCAGTTCTTTGATATCAATGAAATGAAGTGTTATTTCCGCTGCATATTTGTATTTATGGTTATATGTGTATTCTCTTGCGTTCCCACATAAATCTGGATCACTAACTTTCAATTTAATTTACGAGCAGGAAAATATGGAAAGAACTCGGCATTTAATGTATTTTACAAGAATGAAAGATAGAAAAATAATCTCAAGATTTTCATGAGTTTAATGAGACTTGAAAATAATAACCAAAATGGATTCAAGATAGGCTTCATTTTTATACAACATTGAAACAGAGGAAAACTATGCTTGGAAGTAGTTTCATTTTTACATAAGCTTGAAACAGAGAAAATTATGCTTGAGATATGTTTGTTTCATTTTTACACGAGCTTGAAACAAAGGAAAAATCATGCTTGAAAGTGGTTTCAATGCCCCCCAAGTGTATCCTGCAAGAGCACATGCCCCCCAAGATTCATTTCATTCAACTAAGTATACTATTGGTTACTAATAGCAGGATGGAATGAAGGTTCATTTACGAGATCATATGAAAGACTCAACTTAATTAGGAGAGGTTTTGTTTCATTTTTTAACGAGCTTGACATAGGAAAAGAACTATTCTCATTGTCTGATTCATTTTTTAACAAGGTTGACACAGGAAAAGAACCATCCTCATGATGAACTGATTCATTTTTAATGAGGTTGACACAGTAAAAGGAAATCTCCTCAAAATGAACCGATTCATTTTTTAACGAGGTTGACACCGTAAAAGGAACTCTCCTCAAATGAACTGATTCATTTTTTAACGAGGTTGACACAGTAAAAGGAACTCTCCTCAAGGAAACCTATTTCTTTTTTTAATGAGGTTGACACAGGAAAATAACTCTCCTCATAGATACCTTAATCATGGCTTCCGACTGGAAGAAACACATGTCAAGGGACACACCTCAACCATGGCCTTCAATAGGTCTTCATCAGATGGAAGAACATTTCTCTAGAAGTAACCCATGTCAAGGGAATCAATAGGGATAAGAACATCATGTTCAAATACCCTCATAGGGTTCACCATGTCAATTATCAGATCTAAGTCAAAGGAAGTCGAGCAAATAGTGAGAGGCTTTCTAACATCGGTAACTAAAAACATGTGACTGGTTGCCACGTAATTAACCCATGGCGGGATAGATACCAATTCCGTATAAGGAAAATTTAGGGGTGTCAGATTATTGGTAGTCGAATCAAGGCTAACAAATGAAAGCTAGTCAACAGTCAAATGTTTCCATTGTGAGGGAAATACATGACGCGAAATAGTGTCGATACGACGAATTTCATTGCATATACATAGTATTTCCCAAGGAGAAAATTGAAATACAAGGGGGCCTCAGAATACCATAATATCAGTACAGACAGTTTTAGCTTCCAAGGTAATAGGAAACTTAAGAAGGATCCCTAAAGTTTCACTAATGGTTCTATTAAAAGCTAACATATTCTGCGTATCAGGCACAAGCTAAGGGGAACCCAATGTTTTCTAAGTAGTTGAGGATAAAATACTAACAGAAGCATCTTCATCTACATTTTTGCGGCCACATCCTTACCTAAAGACTTCCCAATGATTTGAAAAGGAATGGAGGAAGGAAGAGGAGGTTCTTTTAGTCTACTCCAATCAAAAGAAAATACCTCAGTACTTGGAGGGGGGTCTGTAGGAACAGCTGAAATTCCCCCCGGTGTAGAAGAATCTGATGTAACAAGAAGAACCTAAGCGATATGAGTTTCACTCTCTATAGGGAGAGTGGGATCTACCGAATGTGAAATCAATTCAACCACTTGATCAACAAATCTATCATCAACCTCAGTGGTATGAGTTTCACTCTTGAATGGAAGAGTGGGATTGACTGTACTTGGAATTAGATCAATCACTTCCTCAATTGACGGTAGTTTGGGACAAATTTTATGGTAATTATTTGGGAGTTTTTGTTGTGGAAGAGCAAGGTTTTCCAACAATTTTGAGGCTTCATCCGTGTGAGGGAAAATTTGATTTTGATGACTCCCTTTGCATAACCTACAAGGAAACCTAACTTTACCATTTTTCCTAGGAGCCTGACAATCACTAGTTGATGGGTCAATGGTAAGTTAATGAGATTTTTCAGACCATACTTCCAAGACCTTAGGAATTCCGGGACAATTTATAAGGAAGTGGTCACCTTTACAAAGCTTGCATGGGTATTTGAGTTTGTGATACATGTTGGAGGTTTCCTCAACATAACTAACACTTACATCCATGGTTTTTTGGTTGAATTCTTTCTTATCTTGCTTCTTCTTATTCTTCCCTTTATTCTTCTTCTTAGTCACCTAGTTACTAGCATTAATGATTTTACCAAGCGAAGAATAAAAAATGGAGGAAGACATGTTGGACGAAGAAGTTAAAGGGTCAAAATGAGGTTGGTGATGTTGAGATGGTGAACTTTTTTGAGGTGAAGCATCTGGTTGAAGTGGAAAAATTGGAGTATTCGAGGCCAACGAAGTTGAAAATAACCATACCAGTAAACGTATGGTAAATCTAGGTAATGAAAATGTAGCCATATAAGGAGTACCAACATTTCTAAAGCAAGGAAAAGTACTAGGATTCTCGTTAAGAGGGGTTCCTTGGTTGGTAAATTCCAGAATAGTTTCCATTAGATTCAATTTTAGTGAACTTAATTAACAATTCAATTTCACAATCCAAACCTAAGTTCTTTAAAAAGTAAAAACAAACAAATGAACACACGCTATCAAATATAGTAGTCAAACCACACACAAACAATATGTTTCCACAATAAAAACATTGGTTGGTGATGAAATCCAACGTCATGGAAATTAATGTGGAAAACTGGTGGTTGGAACAATTACCCTGACAACTTGCTTAATGAAACAGTCTGGTGCAAGTATCTCCACGATGCCATCTCGAAGTGAAGAGTACCTTCCAGAAAGTCCAAGTGAGTCTAGCCAACGTATGTTCCAGGTATAGTGGGACCTTCCCTCCACCATCACCTTGGGAAAAATCCTAAATATTATGGCCACTAAGGTCACCAACTGAGACAATTGGACCTGGGGTAACAGTCTATGATCTAATATACACGCATGGGCAGAGTAGCAAGATCAATCCCCTTGAAGGCTCCTCGACATGATAAATATGAGGTTTGCCAACAACTGACCCCAGACCCCTTGAAAATGGTTAATCTGAGGTTTACCATTTGTATTACGTGCACATCTTTTATATTTTCCAATGAGATAGGTATGATTACCTCACTGGGTCCAACATGATCTCGTGCTTGACTCTTTTAAGAAGAGATTCCTAGAGCACAAATGAAACAATTGGAAATTTTCCTACCATAAGATGTTACTTGTTTGTTTTAACTGCTTTGGAACGTTAACTACAACTTATTCCAAAGCACTAGCCTAAGCTATGGATAGAGCCCTAGAAAATGTAAAAATTTCTAAATGAATTTTATTAAGCATTGTGTTGATTCGGCTATTATTTACTCAAAGGGTAAATGGATATGAGACCAATGGTGTTATGACCTGACCCAAAACTGAATGCAATCGAATATGATAATGTAATCTTTTCAATTCGATGAATCCTAACTAAAGTAAGGAGAGAGTTTCCATTCACTTCCAACAATGCAAAAATTTAATAAATAAGAGAAAATATAACAAATTCTCTAATGCACTAATTTTAGCAAGAAAAACTAATGCTTTTTCTAGAATGTAAACTATGCAGATGTAATCTATGCATAATTCACTTGAAAACTATGCAAATGTAATCTATGCACATTTTTCGTTCGTATTCTGAAAATGAGAATTCTAACTATGCAAATGTAATCTATGCAAGATAATTCTCAAACACAAGATGATTCCAAATAAATGAAATAACAACAAGACTATTCTCATTCACTAATTTAATCTAAGTAACCAATCAAGTGTAAGTAAAGAAAATTGGGTGAGAATTCCAAAGGTAAAAAATAAAAACACTCAAAGCCGATTAACACTCAGACACAATTTAGGGGATTTTTTTTGCAAAAACTAAAGCAAAAAGATGCAAAAATTGTTAAGAAACTGAACCAAACTTCGAAGTAAGGACCAAAGGAAATAAAATTAAAAATTTCTCAAAAAATAAACTCAAAACACCCAATTGACTTAACAGAGACCGACGAGACCTTAAATGGATCAGGGCAAACTTGAAGAATTAGGTTATCTGGCTCTAAAAAAGAGAAATTTATTTTTTTCAAAACTTTCCAGGGGGTGCGCAGCTTACAATGGAATACAGAGCGCATACGCACTGAATTGAACTAAAAGTTGCGCAAACTGTTGCACTGTTTTTTGCTGAAAATTGCGCAGGCAAGGAAAAACTTGGAAAAAATATATAATAAGCTTTCCTTTTTAGGGATTCTTAAAATTTATCTACCCAACCAGACTCAGTCTAAGTCAAAATCAGAAAACTTTAAAATTCAAACTGAAAACAAATAAAGAAAACTAAGCTCTAGATCCCCAGTATGGTCGCCATTTTGTTACATGGATTAATCCCTCTTGCGGACAAGAGCGATCTCCCTAGTACTTAGCGAGTAACTAGAAACAAACATACATTTGGAAAAAATTTCCTCTAGATTAATTTCATTTCAGAATTATTGTAATAAAGTATAGAGGACATGCCCCTACCTTGAAATCCAAATGTTCGATGTAGCCTTTTGTCCCGTCGCTTCAAAGTGGTTTCTCCAATAAGTAGAACCTGCAATCAAAGACCAGACAAAGGATAAAATCATCTGCAACATATAATAATCAAGAAATGCTAATCCAGCTTAGTTATCAAGGAGTCTAAGTATTGATGTTATTCTGATAAGCATAGAAAAACTCAATGAGAAAAAGAGATCCATATGTATTATCTTGAATAAAAAGAGTAACCTTACAACCTGATGCCTTGATGTTGTATAGATTTCTCCCGGGGTCCTAAACAATCATTTCTCCTTCAGTTTGATAAGCCTTCCTCTCTGAATACCAGCATGGAGTTATAGACACAAGGGTGTGATCATTCTCATGCCAACAACAACTCACTAGTGTAGAAAGTATGCACTCTTAGGAATTCTCTTCAACATCTACCATGTGTAGAATCTACAATCTATGTGTGTCTACAGTCTACTTCAGTATGTACCCTTCAACTTGAAACTTGAGCTCAATTTATAGGGAAACGGAGGTAGTTTCAGTTCCATGAAGAGCGGGATGGATTCCTCTCATGAAGGGATTTGAGCTCCATGGACAAAGGGATAAGCTCCATGAGTGGAGGGATAAAGCTCGAACTGATCGTGACTCTAGAAGCTTCCAGTTGGGAGAATATTCGACCAACTAAGCTTCTAGAATTTAATTTTTTTCTTTTATTTTCATTTCACAGGGGTGCGCAAGTAATAGTGGCAAAAAGTGCGGGAGTTGCCGTAGTTTATGCACTGAACAACAGCGCATGCTCAGGGAAAGGCTAGAAAAACTGCACATGTATACTTTTAAGGGTTTTACAGATATTTTCTCCAATTCCAAGACTTGATTTAGGAACATTGGTGTTTTTTACCTCTAAGGGAACATGATATAGGTAGTGATAGACCCATATGAAAATTCAAATGTCATGGTGATAAAATGACATGTAACACACATGTGGAATCTTCAGCGGGTGAGTTCTTCCACTTAATGGGATATTCTGTAATTGATCGATTTCTTAGCCTTCGGGTTCTTGTTTCCGTGACTACTTCAGGCTCCAATATGATTTTTCCTTCTTCGTCAAGTTCTGGAGACATTGTTTGAACATGAATCTTGTCACCAATAACCTTCTTTAAGCATGAAACATGGGAAATCAGGTGTACTTGAGAAGATGCATGTAGCTCCAATTTGTATTCCATAGTACCAATATTTTGCAACACCTTGTAAGGACCGTAGTACTTGGGTGATAATTTATTATCCTTCTTAGCTTACTTGAGGGACATTTTTTTGTATGGTTGTATCCATAAAAATACCCAGTCGCCTACATCAAAATTCCTTTCACTGCGATGTTGATATGCATGTTGTTTCATTCGATTCTACGGTAGAGTGAGGTAATCCTTCAAGAGTTGGAGAACTTGTTGTTGATGCTCGATGTTCTTCCACTGCTTGAACCTTATAATTTTCTCTTAAATATTATGTGATGGATGGTAGATGATATCCATAAGTACCATAAATGGGGTCATTTTTGTTGTAGTATGGAAGGAAGTGTTATATCATCATTCAGCTAGAGATAACCACTTGACCCATTGTGTTTGTTTATTAGATACAAAGCAATGAAGATATCCTTCCATACATTTGTTCACTATCTTAATTTTATCATCAGATTGAGGATGATAAGATGAACTATGAGCTAATTGAGTACCAAGACAAGAAAATAATTCCGTCCAAAATTTTCCAATGAAAATGGGATCTCTGTCACTTACTATAATCTTTGGGTTTCCATTAATATTTTGAATTGTTTCCATAAATGCAGTAGCAATTGTACAACCTTTAAAAGGATGAGATAATGCAAAAAAGTGTTCATACTTGGTAATTCTATCAACTACCACCATGGTGACATTCTTTCCTTCAAAATTGGGTAAACATGTGATAAAATCCATTTAGACCTCCTCTCAAAGCTAGCTTGGAATGGCTAAAGGTTGTAACAGACTTGAGGTCTTAATTGTCTCAACTTTATTTTGTTGGAAAACCAAACATTCTGCCACAAAATTTTGAATATCATATTTAAGGCCATCCAAAAAAAAGCATTATTGACCCTGTGGTAATTTTAAAAAAATATTGAGTACCCTCCTAAGGGATAGGTGTGCAATTCCAAAAGAATATTTTGTTTTAGTTGGGAATTCTTATAAATATATAAGTGATATTTCTAACATAATGAATCATTTTTCCAGCTAAATGTATCATATGTATTAGGATCTTGCTAAAAATTTTGAATGAGTGTCCACACCTCTTCACCATTCTTCCATTCATCCCTTGCTTCAGTTATCCACTTGGGTTGGATAATATAAATGGCACAGAGAAATGCTTCCACATCCTCATCCTTTCTTGAGAGCACATATGCAACAACATTTTTCTTCCCTTTTTTGTAGATGATTTCAAAGTCATAACCCAACATCTTTGTGACCCATTTTTGTTTCTCTTCTGAAGATATTTTTGTTCCAAAAAGTATTTAACACTATCATGATTTGTTTTTATCTTGAAGTGTCTTCCCATTAGTTAAGGTCACCATTTCTTTAATGCATGTATTATTTCCAACATTTCCTTCTCATAAATAGGTTTGTGTAAATACTTTCCTTTGATTTGACAACTTTCAAAAGCAATGGGTCTTCCTTCTTGCATTAAAACCACATGAATTCCATTTTTTTAGGCATCACATTCCACAATAAAGGTTTTTTTGAAGTCTAGCGTAGCTAACACTGTTGCTTGGCACATTGCCTCTTTAAGACATTAAAAGGCCTTAGTTTCATCTAGAGTCCAAGAAAATGCATCTTTCTTCAATAATGATGTTAGAGGTGACGTTGTTCTATCACAATTATTAACAAACTTGCGATAATACAGTGTCAACCCGAAAAATCCTTGAATATACTTTATGGTTGTGGGTATTTTCCATTCCCTAATGGCTTTAATTTTGTCAGGGTCTACCTTAACACCCTCATGAGATGCAATATGACCCAAATTTTCCACCTCATGTACTCCAAAGAAACATTTGGAGGTTTTTGCATATAATCGTTTATCCTCCATTAGTTTGAGCAGCCTGTCAACATGTTGAACATGATCCTTCTAATATTTGTTGTAGAATAGTGTATCATCAAAAAATATTAACACAAATATTATAAGGAAGGATTTGAAAATGGAATTCATCAAACCTTGAAATGTGGAAGGTGCATTAGTAAGGCCAAAAGGCATGACCAAAAATTCATAATGACCCTCATGAGTTCTGAATTTTTTATCGGAATGTCTTTAGTCTTCATTATAATTTGATGATATCCCGAATGAAGATTCAACTTGGTGAAGTAAATTTCTCCATGTAATTCATCCAACAATTCATCAATGACAGGGATGGGAAATTTATCTTTAATAGTGAGCTTGTTGAGCTCCCTATAATCTAAACACATACGCCATGATCCATCCTTCTTGTGCACAAATACTACTGGAGTAGAGAAATAACTTTGACTAGGTTGAATTATACCAGCCTCTAACATTTCTGCAACCATACGTTCAATCTCACTCTTTTGGGCATAAGGATATCAAATGAATCAAATGAATAGCATGATCATGATCACGAATAGGTGGGAGGCCTTTGGGAGTCTCAAACACCTTGGAATGAGTTTCCAAAGACTTTTTGGAGATTTGGAGAAATAGATGATTTCGATGTTTGAACCTCTAGTGAGCATAATTTTGCAATTATGCCTAGTTGTTATTTCTTCATAATCTTTTTCATGACATTAGATCTGATTATATTTTTTGGTTTCCCTATGATACCACTTAATTCAACTTCCTTTCCTTCCCAAAAAAAATTTAAGAAAAGTAATTGAAAATTAAAATCTATCGTCCCCAAAGATTGTAACCATTGGACTCCTAGTACGACATCAACACCACCCATAGAAATGGAAATCATTGGACTATTCCATAGATATTACCCCATGGTTAGCTTGATATTATGGAACTTTCTAGAGCAATTTATAGTTCCTAAATTTTCAACCATCACTTGACACTCTGGTGCTGGATATAGGAAGAAATTTAATTCCTTGGCTATCTTACGTTAAATAAAATTATTGATACCACCTGAATCAATAATCACTATTACCTTTTTCTTCTTGATATATCCTTCTATCTTGAGAGTTTGAGATGGGGTAATTCTTGTCAATGCATTACAAGATATGGTTAGATTCATTTCTTCTTTATTTGGGGTTGGTTCCTAGTGTATAACCTCTTCTTTTGATGTTTCTTGTTCCTTTTCTTCCTCCTCTTCACAATCTATGTAAAATCATTTCTTCTCAGCGCACTTATGACCTTTAGTGTATTTTCTAGGACAACTATAAAAAATCCCTTTTGCTCTTTTTTCCTCCAATTTTTGTGGTGCCAACCTCATAGGTTGTGGAAGGTTAGGAGCAGCAACACTTCCATATTTATAGTTGTGAGTGGTAGACTTTCTTGTTGCCATAATTTTGATTTTAAATTTTCTTTCCACTCTGAATGCCTTCTCCAATGAATCAAGTTCCCAAAGGCAAACCTAATTTTGGATTTATCCTTTAAATTCCCTATGAATACATCAACCATATGCTCCTCTGAAATATTTTTTACCTTGATATTCAATTTTTTGAAGTCCTCAATGTGCTCCACCATTGAACCCTTTTGTTTGATATTTATCACTTGGCTAAATAATGTGTTGTTCTTTGTATCCTCGTAATGTGCTATCATTTCCTTCGTAAAAATTAAACAAATGTAGTGGTTTACGATAACAAATCCATCAATACCATACAAATTTATTTAAGTTTTAATGCATACATTTTGTGAGTGTTGAACATCATGGAGATCAAAATATTGCTCCATTTGTAGTTTCCATGTTACCGGATCCTTGCCATAAAACTTCCTCATATAAATATTTGGAATGTGGTGGTTCTTAAACCCAACATTGGAGTCCCTAAAATCATAATTCATATTCCTTTTGTCCTCATCATGATTTTCATGGATTACCTTGTCACCACTGAGAAGCCTTTCTTGCAACAACCTTGTCAAATCTTCCTTCAAACCTTCCATGTTTGCTTTCAGACCATCCATATTAGCTTAAATTCCATCCTTCAAACCTTCCATGTTTGCTTTTAAACCATCCATGTCTCATTTTATTTCATCTTTGATTGCGCTTTATGAGAGCCAAATTTGTTGCACTTGGTCCCGTCATTTTGATATACCATGTTACAATTATTTTATTCTTCATGTGTCATAGTAGAGCTTTCTGAGGGCTTAATGGGTGTAGAATTCTTTTGTTTTGGAGTCATTTTAGAACAAAATATTGATATGTATGCTTCAATATTCCATTTGAATAACTTCAAACTGATTTTTCAAAAAACAGTTATGCAAATTTTAAAAAATACACACCTTTTTCTTGCTTTTTTAGAGCTCGATATTGCTTTTTCTGTAATTTTGAATTTCCAAGGTATGAATATTGGTATTGTTGTATCCCTCTTAATCTTCTTTCCAATGCCACAATTCAGACCAATATTGGATTCTTCAATATATATTTATGTCAAATCTCCCACGATGACTTGATTATGGATTGGTTCAGTAGAGCGAAGTTGTATTGGATTTCACATATTATTGTTTCAACATTTGGCCCTTAAATTGATACAGGATAAACTAAATTCCATTTAATTTATTCACTTTTTACATAATTTAAATTTGATTGCTGAAACGAAATTTATGAATATTTTCCCTAGGTCACCTTTTTGAGATGGAATTATGGATCTTGCAAAAATCCTAACTTCCTCAAATCATATCTCCAAAAATATAGCGAACCAAGATTTGAAATTTGTACAAAAAAATTTCCAATATCTCGACTCCACATAATTTACTTCTGAAGCCTCATAGAAAAATGTTATAGTGAAAATTCCATGATGATCGGTTTGCAGTGAAACCATAGAATCCAAAGCTTTGATACCAAATTTTATACAACCAACTCACAAAATAAAGAAAATATAGATCAACGACTTTAGAAATAGCCTCTTTGAGGGACAAACCTCCTTTAAATTACATAAATTAAAAATTCTTGGATGATACAAATGATAAGACCTCATTTGTATATATAGGAGTTTAAGGGGTCGCAATATAATCAGAGCCTACATAACAATAATAATGTACGGGCACAAAAATAACAATAGTAGGCTTATATGGCTAAAACTAATAACAATATGGGGGATACATGGGCACAACACAACAATAACAACAAGGGAGCTACACTAACAATAACAATAAGAGGGATACACTAGTATTATAGGGACCTAACACATGTTAAGCAAACATGATATCTTAACCTTGAACCTTAGTTATGGGATAAAAAAACCCAATATTGAACCTTATTTATGGGATAAAAACACTCAATAGAAGGATACATATTCCTAGATTCAAGGTATCAGCCCACCCTTCACAATCGAGGTGGATTTCCCCTCTAAATAGCTATAGTTGATGGTTGTTGACAACACTTCTGTTTTTATTATTTTGATGATAAATATTGATAGAATAGGTTGTCAACCCTATAAGATAGTCTACAATATGTTTAGTAAGTACCATATAAAAGGATTTTTAATCAATTTCAAACCTTTTATTTGGACAATGGGACAGCCCCACCCAAGATTCTCTCATAACAAGCATTGTAAATGTGATCAAAAGAAAAAAAAAATGGAAAATTGAGCCAAGGACAGATTCTAGAGTTGGGGAAGAGGATGGATTCATTGGAAAGTTATGGTTCTTATGTAGAGAAATAAATTTAATTTATGGACAACCACTAAAGGCTAATGGTGTGGGAATTTAATGAGGAAAACACTTCAAATTAAACAATTTGCAACACATATTACACATCCCATGTGCTTAAGTAATGGCAACAAGAAAAAAAACGATGAAGGGCTGTAGAAAGGGAGTTGGGAATTGCAAGACAACATACACCAAGAAGAAGAAGAATAAATACACCTATGGGAAAGAGAGATTGATTCGGGAAAAAGGAGAAGTTCATTTGGTGAGCCCTGGTATTGCACAAAGAGTGATGCACCTCCTAGGGGTTGATGCCCTAATTTACTTCATCAACCCGGGGTTTGTACAAACTTGGAGGTGACAGTGTTATATACACAACAGATGAATTATACTCATGTCATCCTCTTTCTCTCTACAAAAGCGTGCTACTTCTAGGGTTTCTTGGTGAAGTCCATAACACTTCAATGAAACTAAACTAAATTGCAGAAAGGAAACTAAATTAAATTGCCGAAAATAAATGACAGGAAAGGAAACTAATTCTAACCACACTTAATGGGCCAAATGGCTAAACTCACTCTACTTATCCTATGATCTATCTACCATGCTACCATGCTTCTAACCATGCAACTATTCATGATCTAACTAAACTTGAAAAAGTGTTGCTTGCAATTTGGAGGAAAAAGGACTAAAGATGCTAATGGAAGGCTTAACACATGTGACAAGGCTTAGAGGTGGAAAGAGAGGTTTAGACTTCATTAAACCTTATGATATCGCATAAATTCTTTGGAGAGGGAGGCTTTGAAAAGTTTGATGGCGGAATTTCAATGGGAGGACGGAAGTGCAATATGCGATATGCGATATCGTAATTTGAAATATTGTGTAATATTCCAAAATTAGCATACAGCTAATTGGAATATTGAATTTTGATTTTGTCACCTAGCAGTTGAATAGATGGGTAATAAGGCCCATGCATATCAAAAACGGGAATAAAATCCCTCGTGTTGTGAAAAGAGATCATGATACTAGTTGTATTTTACACTCTCATGTGTGAACAAGGAAAAATGCATGTGGACAAGGTCAAGTTTGACCAAGTCAACAGCGTTGGTATGAGAGGAGGAGATCATCCATAGAGACAGTGCAGTGAAAGTAGGAGGAATATTCCTTGGTGGAGGAAACCCTATTGAGTGGGGCCCAGGGCAAGAAGGCTCACATTTGTTTAAAAGGAGGGTAAGGCATCCATATGAGGGGAGGAATTGAAGATTGTATTTTTGGTCTACATGACTATTCTGCTTTCTCCAACTGTTTAGTTGAGATTGTTGTGCTGCGTAGCACAAGAAATTCTTGTTTAGAAATCCCTTCTCCTTTCTTGAGAGGCCTCTTGAGGGAGCTTGTACTATATTTCTCCACATCTAGGCTTGAGGCCAAGCATCAGTCTTCAGCTACAGTGCAGTTTCTATTCAGATTTGTGTTGTGTTTCTATTCTACAACACCGCTTCCGGAGCTTGTTTTTCAGAGCAGGAATATTTCCTTCCTTTGGGAGATCAGTGAGGAGGTCTTTGAGCTGATTTTCATATCTTGGCAGGTGGCCATTTTATTTTCCATCGCCTACAGTGCAGTCCCTTATAGGAACTGCGTCATTTCTTGCAGTGTCGTAGTGAGAGGGTTAAGACCCTTGATTTTGAGCTAGCTTCTTAGGGAAAGGGCCAACCCTTCTCCCGGAAAGCTTGTAAGTAGGATCCTCCTTCATTTTTTTGTAATTCTCAGCTAAATGAATGTAGAGCTTCAGCTAAACTGTGTTATTTCAGATCCAGATCTGCAAATCCACTCTTTTTGTACTCATTCTCTCAAGAAGCCTTTGCCGGGTTATCTTCATAAGGTGTAAAAGGAGCTAGATCTCTATTTTATCTATACTATGAGTAATAAAACTCTAGATCTATGATTTCCTTTCATATTGTATTAGAAACCCTCATATAATTATGTTGTTCTTTCTTCACAAAATTCGGTATAGTCTAAGTCATGGGATTTGAGTATTTTTAAGCCATATTGAGACCAGGAGATCTGTTTAACACATCAAAAGGGATTTTTTTCTGATCCCCTTCTAGATGAGAGTCCCATAAGACATAAGATAAGGAATACAAGTACTATTTCTCACAGTTATAGTGTAATTTTCTGAAATTAACGTTTTTATGGTCCATGTAGCTGCATTTCCCCACTTTGGGATAACCTAATGGGACATAATTTTGCTGCTGCAATAATTATATGATGTCTATGTGTTCTACACACATTTTTTGAGTTAATTTCTCACTTCTACTCCATTTTTTTTTCATTTTTTGTTGCATCCCCATTTTGGGATATTACATATTGCAAAGTTGGAGGAGCGGTGGAAGTGTTGTTCGGGAGCGGGAGCGAAATACGAAATGCGATGGGACAATATTTTCGATTGCGATGTGTGACAAAAGTGTGAGATTCGATATGTGATATCGCAATCACAAGACCGCAAAGCTGGAGAGTGGCGGAAGTGTTGTTCAGGAGCAAAATGCGAAATGCGATATGTGATGAGTGACGTGGCAGAGTACGGAAAGAATATCGAAATCAGTGAATAGGAGCAGTAAGTATTACGAGAACCAAATTAGAAATGATATTTTTGATTGTGGTAAGTCTTTGAAGGAAAAAGGATCGAGTTCTAATGTTTATGAAGTTCTTTTTTACTGATAAGCGGCAAAGGTAATGCGGAAGGAAATATCGCAACCTAGGCTTCGAATGGGAGAGCATAAACAAAGAACACAAGAGATCTATGATTTGCGATAAGTGAAGTACGGTGAGCAGTAGTTTCAAGGAACAAGGGTGGAGGTCAAACTTTTAATGTTTTTTCAAGCATTTTGTGAATAAAAAGGGCAACAGCTGCAATAAAAGAAGAAGGAGGGAATAGAGCGTAACAGAGGTGTTTGGAAGCGTGAAAATATAGATGGAAAATGAAGTGAGAAGGCAAGGATGAACTTCATTGGAACTTTGATACTGATTCCTGCAAGTTTGTTTGCAGATTCGTGCATGGAAAAACAGACAAAATATGTGATAACACATTGGAAGAAAGGCTGAAATTGTTATTGCACTCTACTCTAATCTGAGAAGCAGTGAATCGTAAACAAAAATCATTTTTGGTCTGCGTGAAGGTCTACCCTCCTCGAGCTCTATCGACAGAGATGAGAGGTAAAGGTTGCCTCATAGTTTTCTAGAGTTCATAAACTATTCTATGGCGCATATAAGCAGATTAAATCTACAGCATCAAACTATAATACAATGAAAATATCGGAAATAAAACTAGCTAAATGGTAAAAGGAAAAGAATGAAAACAACAGAGAAGTTGAGGCACATGGGTTGGGCCCTAATCCACGAGCCCAACTCTCTAGAAAAAAATCAGTAAAATGGAACCTGCCTGCTCATTTCAGGAAGAGAATAGCCTCGTTACATTTCTGAAAGTTTAATCACTGAGTACAATGATAAAAATATTAATATCTTGCAACAAAAGTTCTAAATGGAATTGAATCCATTCCTAGGTCTAGATCTGCTCTATTTATTCTACAGGGCAGCTACCAACAGCTCCCTAGAAAATAGTGATTGAGTCCATTTTGACTCCAAGTAAACCATAGATTGAGTGCACTTCATCCTCAGTTTTCTTGGTTTCCTTTGATAGTTGAGGGTGGAGAAACCCCTTGAATATCTCAAATATTTCTCCATAATTTCCTAACATTGTGCTCATTTATTCTTCAATATTGATCTTCCATTGACAGGGAGCAAGTACCTAAATTATCTCCTCCTCCAAATCTACATAATCTGCCCAATATTCTCACACTATTCTACAAAATAAACCAATATTAGGCACAAATATGTAATTACGTTTAAATCTTCCTAAGAACATATTAAAGCATAATAAAACATTATTAAGTGTAGAAGGAGAGATTTAATATATCTTTTATGTACATAAGGAAGGTTATATAGGACTAATAAAGTTTATATGGGTCTTATTTTATCTCTAATTTATAGGCCCATCACATTTGGAGACGAGAGAGAGCCCAACAAATAAAAAAAAAAAGGAGAATGATAGATCGCGCCAAGAAGGAGGTTTGAAGACATCCTGAGGAGGCAATCAATAGAGTGAAAAATATAAGAGAAGATAAGGGGATCATTTATCAGGTTCCCTGCAGGCTATGGATTGAGCTACTAGTATATGGAGCCCTATAACAGCTTGGGGTCCTTGGAGGATTTGGGTTGAGATAAGATCCCTGGAGCCTTGTAACAGCTTGGGTCCCTGGAGGCTTTGGGTTGTGACAAAGGGCTCTAGATCCATGTAACAGCTTGGGTCCTTGGGGAATGTGGGTTGGGCTGAAATCTCTGGATCCCTGTAATAGATTGGCTTCCTTGGAGGTTGTGGGTTGAGATATTTTTCTCTATATCCTTGTAACAACTTTGGAAGAGACCATCCTGGACTAGTTCACTACAAAGACTTGTTTAGAGACCGTGGTTACAGTAGATTTTGGATTCCTAAAAGGAGTGAATTACTGTGTGCATGCTCATGGTGAGGTGGAGCACCTATCGACCCTCTGCGTCAACAAAGGTAGTAGAAAATGGTTGGTAGTGAGGTAGGATATCCTTTGGATTCCCTATGTTGTTGGTAGTTTATGTTAAACCCTTAAGCAAGCATCCCCCTCAGACTCTAGAATCTGGCTCGGGGGTGACTAGCAAGTAATTGTGGCTACAACTGTCTATGATTGGGTGGAGATTCCTTATCCACAACTCAGTTACCCTACAAATTAAATATAATTACTTACCCTCAAAGGTTAATTCCTAACGACAAATGATATTGCATGATGTTGTCTTAGTTTTGGATTTTTGATTGTTACCTTTTTTGTGGATAAATGATATTGCATAAGGTTATATTAGTTGGGACTTGTGTCCGTTGTATGATGTTACGACTTATGTAGATGATGATATCTCTATGAAAATATAGCAGAATGGCCATTCGGGCCTATCGGTGCATTTTTATTAATCATTGACTGAGTAATGTTGTTAAATAAACTTAGTAAGTCATGGCTTCTAAGCAGGAAGTAAAATACTATGAAAATGGATGCTAGAGTTGATCCCAAGCCTTTTATATATTAATAAAACGTAAATAACTTGAAATTGAAGTGAGCACATCTTTAAATGATATTCAATAAAACATTTAAATTAAACAAAATAAATAATGAGGCATTGGCCAAAGACGAATAATATTATGGTTGTGGGAAAAATATGATGAGAATCATAGGGATAAGAGACCCATTATATTCATGAAAAGATTACATATAACCAAATTGTGTGGGATATGTTACAGGTCAATTTGGGCATCACTCCCAAAACCCATATCAGTATAAATTAGGGTCGATCATACTCTAAATCAGTTGCTACATGCCTTAAACAAGTCATCCCATTGTTGGTTTTCATCCATGAAATTTTCATTGCTTGAAGTCCAGTTGAAGTGCTCCATTGAGCCATCAATTCATCCCTAGACTATAGTAAGTTCTTTGCAGAGAATTTACTCCCTTGCAATACTGTGTTGCAGAGCATCTAGGCCCACTTGACAATGCATTGGTCGACTAGGAGAAAATTATTCACAGGATTCCTGGAATCTTCCCACCTTATAGTGGCTTCTAAAAGTTGTTCTAGCTATCACACTATCTGATAACTTTGAATATGAACACCATGGAGCCATTAAACCACTTATCCTCCTATTACATTGAACAAGGAAACCTTTTCATCCATTTTTGGAAAATCCATTCAATGATCAATTAATGCTAAACCACCCTCATTTCTTATAAATTGAGCACTGATCATAGTGCAAAAAAGAGCAAGAATTTGAATTAGTAGAGTAATGGTGGTAAGATCACAGCTCTTTGAGGTATTGTTTGCATGTAATTTTATGTTGTTGGAGTGATGTTGTTGATGTGATGAGGATAGGACTGAAGCTGGAGCAAGTTGAAATTGAATCGATCTAACTGGTTGTAACTTATCCTTCTACTTCATAATAAAGAGATTTGTTCCTTTCCTAATACATGTGTTCATATTTTTATATGTGTATTTTCAAATGAAATCGATTCAGTTTGATTAATATGAATAGATCATATTCCTTTATGTCATTTTATGTCTTCTGTTAGTCATTGCAGGTACCAATCAAGCGAGTTTAGCTCGATTGAGTGCGATGTAAGTGACAAAAGGGAGACAAGGAATAGCGAAAGATCACAAGTAGGTGTTCTACTCTTATCTATTAATCTTAAGGAAAAGATCAAGTGTCTGTCATCTGTTGTTCTAAGTGCGACCACCACACTTAGGGAAACTTATCTATTCATAGGTTTGATTTCGTAAAACAAATTGGCAACTCCGTTGGGGAATGATTGATCGTCCCTAGTGGTTTTATCCTTGTTTTTTTGCCTCTAGTAGACTTTAGTTGCTTCATTTCAATCATTTGAATGTGTTTTGGTAAAAAAACGTGTGTTTGATTGCCTATTTTTTAGTTTCCTTTGGCACCAATGCATTGTTGGTCTTGACACAGTGCTATGCATAACACTGTTGGCTGAGAGATAGTGCTCTTCAATGCATTTTCTCCCACTTAGGGGTGTGTTTCTCCTGTGACCAACCAAAATTCATCATATTTTTGTCTTTTTCCATTCATTTAAGTATCTTGTTTGCTGATTTTTCAAGTGTCTAGTCGCCTCTAGAGACCAAAATACTTCTACTATATTTTCTCACTTTGGATGTATATTTGTTCAATGTTTCTTTTTGTTTTCTTTATCATTGTCGAAACAACCCCAAATTTTAAAGTTTACACTTGATCAGTTCTTTATTTTCGAAAAGAGGAATTTTCATTCTAGTATTCATTTCTCTAGAAGGTATTGATTGATTGTTTGTGCATCATAGTTTCTTTTTCGTTCATTCACACTTAATTGAAATAAAAAAGAAAAACATGCATTGTCATATAGGTTTTTTGAGTGCTGCATAGGAATAGTTAGGGAATTTCCATTTAGATGTGTTCATTGTTGATTTCTTACAATTTGATTGCTTTATCCCTAGTAGCTAAGGCTCTCATTGTTGAAATTTAATTGAAACGAATGCTTATCATCTTTGTTGAATTCTAGGAATTTCAAATACATCATGCAGTGAACCTAAAAGGAAAACTTATAAGCAAGATCAACTTAAAATTTATCTCAATTAAAATAAGGGAGTATTATCACTTAATGATAACATTTAGAGGTCTAGGCTAGAGATGTGTTCGAGTGTCGTAAAACATAGAATTTGTCGTTAATTGCCTACGATACATTCCAAGTGTGATACATAATTCCATGTATGTAAGTATATCGGAGCTCATCCACGTACCTTGAGTACTATATCGGGTGATTTTATACTACGAAAAGTATAAGGGGATGCTCTCACTATGTGGTTTCGCATTAAACAGCGCTAACACGGATTGGGCATCCACGTACCATTGAGTATATTTGGGAGTACAACATTAGGTTGCTTACCATCCACAGGTAACCGAGTCAGCCACCTTGTACACTATGATACATGGAACACAGCATTCGGGGAGATTGCCTACACGTACCTAAGTCCTTGGTTTATTGGGGTGGTATATTTCAGTTCACAGCTACTTGGTAATCCTTTTTCCTAGAATTACACTCTTTTTGTTTATTTGTTTTTGTATTAAAATCGATATCCAATCATGGAAGAAGATCAACCCTTTCCTCGTCATTCATGTAGGGCAGTGAATAAACCACCTTTACCACCAGAAGCTACACCTAGTCGGCGAAGGCGAGCTTGTCCTACCAAGTCCGATACCTCTGGAACCTTTGGTGCTACATATTCATCTAATATACCAGATTCATTTGATCCTTTGAGTACCAAGTCCTGGGTCATTTCTACCAATCCCGGTTTATCTGCTAATGTCAATACAGAACCCTCACATTTACCTGAGGACACTGAAATTAAATCCAGTGAAACAGTAAATCCAGAACCCAAAGTTTTTCAACTGGAATTTGATCCTAATCATGTCGTTATTTTTCCAAAACATCTTGATCTCAAATTTGAACAACAAGAAGTTGTTCTTGTTGCCGGAAGACAATCAACTGGCTCATCCTCATTCATCCGTAACTATTGAGTCTTCCTCTTTACCTCAGATTTTATCGCCTAAAATTTATCTCAGGCCTGACAGTGAACTACTTCTAGCTGGTTTGATTTCAATTGAGGAAGAACTTCAAGAAGAGACAACCCCTTCAACTCCAATTCATTTTGGGTCGGGGGCTTCATCTTTATCCATCTTTTCCTTGTTTGACCTACACTGCTCATGTTGATCCTACTTAGTCCCAAGCTCCCATAGATTATTTATATTATTTATTGGGTTATTTAACCATGGCTAAGATAGCATCCTATACTATACCCTCTATTAAAGTTGAAACAACATCTATTATTTCTACCTCTTCGATGTTTTCTACGACACCTGAGTCTCATCTTTATGGAGGTACATATGTCCCACTGGGTTACCAAGCTTTAAATGGAACCTACATAGGTGTATCCTCTAGTCCATGGACTTCGTCCATGTCATCATCTAGAATTTTATCTGGATCCTCTGAGTACTGAACAGCCTGATCCTTAATTGACATCATTAGCTCAATATCGGGCTAGTCAATCCAATTATCATCCATCTTATCCAGTTTTTTCTGGACTCCCATCATACGAAAGTTAGTATGTGAAATATCCTTATACTCCATATGCTGGGGGGCAACAGTTTTTTACGCCATATGGAAGTACTCCTTCGTTTTTAGGTCAATATTATGCTATAATGCATGTTTGTCAATGGAAACCTACCTTGCTTGTCCAACCGCAAATGGTTGTGTATCAATATCAACCAGTTCAACCTGTTGCATCCATACCTACTACGCCTGTTATTACTTACTTGGTTGTTGCTTAGTCTGCTCAGGTGGGTCCTTCAACCTTTGACCCTTAAGTTTTGGGTCTACAGACTCTGTCTTCCCAGTTTTTTTTACAAAAACCATTTGTATCAGGAACTTCACAACCACAGGCTACTTTACCCATGTCACGGGCTTCTACTGGTCCTGTCTATTCATAACTTTTTGGTCAAAATTATCCTGGCGGGTAACAACAGTATTATCAAATCCCATGGAATTTGCAACGTCCATTCCAAAAATATCAAGCTTATCCAAGTCCTAGACAACAAGCCTATCAAGGGTTTGGTCAACAAACTTACCCCTATCAGGGTCACTAGCAGCAGAACCCTTATGTTGGTGCACAACGGCCTATTTCCCAGGCAATTCCATCTTACCCTAGTTATGCTCAACCTTATCTAAACCGAAAATTTCCGTTTGTTGCAACATTAGAGTTACCTAATTTAAACCGGCACACTAATGACCCCATTCATTATTTACCTTGGTGGTCGGTGATTCCTCATAAATTACCCTCTGATATTCTAAAATTCAATGGAAACTCTGGAGAAGATCTGTCTATGCACATTATGACTTATCATTTATGGTGTTCATCAAAATCCTTAAATTATTATTATTTTATATTGTGTCTTTTCCAGCGAACGCTCACGGGTCCAGCTACAAAGTGGTATATTGAATTACCACGAGATTCTTTTGATAACTTCACAGCTTTATCCACTACTTTTCTAACCCACTTCTAGTTACCCATCAGATATGAAACTGGAATAGAACTTTTGACCATATTTAAACAAATGACTGCTACTCACATATCAGATCACATTCATGAGTGGTGTCGTCGTCGTTGAATGGTTAAAACCTTTGTTCCCGATCAGCTTTTATTTGAGTGGTTTATAAATTCCTTGTTTCCATCTATCATCGAGGATGTTGCCAAAGGCGGTGTTGTCGCTGAAGAGCAATTAATTTATTGTGCTCATTATCTGGATTTCATTTATACTTAGTCTGGCACACTATGTAAAAAAATTCGGAATGCACCGTAACCAAATTTTATTGTTCCTCCTTCTCTATCTGGTAAGGAAATTCATGCCAGCGATGGTGTGATTGGTTCTGCTAGCACTCAACCAACAAGTCGACCATCTGGTTCCAAAATTATTGTGTCCAATCAAACCCCTATTTCATATGATCCTACGTCTTCTTCCGAAATACATTCCATGTCATCTGAAAAGGGAAAAATTGACATCCAACCCAGAAGTAAGAAGAAGGGGAAAGATAAGAAGAAACAAAATTCACCCTCGTAGGAAAAATCATCTAATACATTTGGTTCTTCTCAGAAACCTCGTTACCCTTGTTTGATATGTAATGAGGAGAATTTTACGCGATATTTTCCTCACTGCTCAAAAGTCTTGAAACTTCTTAAGACTTATTCCGGATCTGCAGTGTTGACAAACCCTTTTCCGAACCTGGAAACACATACGGTTGCTATGGATCCCGCTTCTAGTTCACAAGTGCTTATGCTATCTGCCACTAAGCCCAAAACTAATGTTTTGGTGTCTACTTGAAGTAAATATTATAGTAATCCTCTTTCTTCATCGAATGGTCAGGCTATAGATCAACCTACTACTTTGAATTCGACTTCGTTTGATTAAGCTACGTCGCCTATTATTCTTGAGTTAACAATAAAGCCACCAAAGGGAGTCGTTCATGAATCGACTTTCAACCCTCAAGCTCATGCAGCTCAAAATTATAATATAGTCGAAGATCTGGCTTAGTTACCTTCTGTTATGTCAACGCTTGAGGTTCGTCAGAATTTTCCCTCCCAAAAGTAGGCTTTATTGTTGGCAATTGGTGGAATTGATCCAACGGACTCTAATCTTGTATTATTTAACCATGCAGGCTATGTGCCACAATTTCCAGCACAATTATCATTTTTTATTCAATTAAATGTCCTTCATCACCTCATTCATTGGACTATTATTGATGAAGGAGCATCTACTTGTATCATGTCTATGAGTTGCTGGAAGTCACTTGGGTCGTTGACTTTATCACAATCACCTATGACGTTGAAAGCTTTTGACGGTCGTACATATAAGCCTTGTGGAATTCTCAGTAACCTGCAAGTCAAACTACGGGGGGAAATTGTTACTATTAAAGTTGAGGTCATTGACAGACCCCTTGACTACAATATATTACCTGGACGACCGTGGGTTTACGCTATGGTTGCGGATGTATATACTTACTTTCGCATGGTCGCTTTCGCCCTTAAGGGCTGCATCACAGTCATCGATCAACTCGCATTCTTCGCCTCTGGTTCCCAGGAAACTGTAAGCATTCAGTTCGTTCACGGACCCCCACCATCTCTTTAGAATAATTGTGTAGGATTCTTTAAGGATTATTCCCTAATGGGCACCTTTTCGTTACCGTTGCCTGCGACATTGGCGGAAATCACAAAAATAGAAACCTGCAATATGATATCTTCCATTTCATCTAATTTATGGAAGGTTCCCAATAATTCTGAAATAGATAGGCTGGGTGAAACTATTTTGAGGATAGTGTTAGCCCCTTATAAATTCCTTGACAAGCAAGCAAGGGGCTAGACTGTTCAAATGAGCCTTCAAGGAATGCATTTCCCTTGAAAACACATCATCCTTGAAGCCTTCCTAGTTTCCCTGCCTTTGACTGTTTCACCCTTGTTGTACTGATGTCCATGAGCCTTGCTGAATGATAAATTTTGCTAAAAAGGGCCTTATTTCGCCCCTTGTATCCATGCAGAATTCCCCCACTTTATCTTTTACCCTTTTCCCAAGGTCCGCTTTGTTTCCCAAAAAATTCCCCCTTACCCTCTTAGATCTTCCCAAAATCCCCATGAAATCCCACCTTTGCCTTTTGTTTCCTCAAATCTCCCCTCTTTTTCCCTACCGTTACCCTCCTTAGGCCTTGAAATGCATTAAGATGGGTTAAAAACCCACTTTTCGACCATATAATAGGCCTAGCCCCCCCCGCTAGCCCCCTGAACCACTTCCCCCCACATGCCCGTGCGCTAAGACCAAGCGCTCAAGTCTTAAGTGCTTATTGCATCGGGAGATCGATTTGGATCGTTAAAATCCTTTGTAACACAGAAAAGTTCTAATGCGATTGGCTTGTAACGTTAAGTCTCGCGGCTTGTTTTTTAATCGTTAATCTGTATCGGGATCGAACGGCCCATGCACATTGCAAACCTTTTCAATCGTAACCCCATCCTCCAATCGCAAGTCCCGACTCCCGATCCCCGATCGCACTCTCCCTCCGATTGAACGTAAACTTTTGATCTGATCTCCAGATCCAACGGTCAGCACTCAATCGCGCTCAAACCGCCGATCGCAATCGCAACTTCCGTCGCGCCTCCCCTTTGCTCCCTCCGATTGCGATCCCCTGATTGCATCACAGCCATCCATACCCCTCGCTGATCCAACGGCTATCGCTCTTCCCGCCCAATCGCAATCACAACTTTCGTATGTGTTGCCCCTTTGGCCCTACCGATTGCGATTTGCCAATCCAATCTCCGCCGTTGTTTTCTCCCACCGATCCTACAGTCAGCGCTTTCACGTTCTTTTGTGTACCATTTTGTCCCACTCCCGACTCCGATCTCCGATTGCGATTCATACCTATGGGTCCCACCTCATACGTGCATTTCATTACATTCACCGCATTTCTACGTATTTCTGCATATAACCAAAGTTTTCGTATTTTGCATTAAAATCAACGTTTTTACGTTATAAACCATATATCCCACCCCATTTCATATATCATTCTGCCGTTTGATCTCCGCCATTGATATACGCCCATAAACCATGAACGAACGGCCCACGATGCATTTCTCCACCAAACCCTATTATTTTCACATTTCACCACTTCACTGCATTTTCCACCATTTTTTCAAATAAAACCATTGTTTCGCCGCCGCCGCACTATCATTTCCTGCATCCTCCATAACCAGTCTTCCCTTTGCATGGATTTCATCACCAAGTTACGTGTTTTGCAGGTTTTTCCAATGGTGAAGGCCGCCATGATTACACAGTCTTCATTTCAGTGGCCAAAGACACAGAAAGGACCATGGTGCAGAGGCCTAAGTCATGAAGAAAGCCCGGGATAGAACCTTGCGAGACTTTCATTAAAGGAGCAGAGTTTAAACTCTGTACATTTTTCCCCAGAGCCATTAAAAGCCCAGACTTCGCAGTCAGAGGGCAACGTACAAGCAGGCAAAGAGTATTAGTGGACGGCATAAAGTTTAAGTCACGCAATAGAAGATCTTGAGCCCTTTTCCAGTGATTTTAAGTCAAGATACCAGGTCAAAGACATTGTGGGAAATATTATCAGAGATTCACATCAACAGAATTTTTATCTCCATAAAGAGACGAGTGCCTATATCGTTTTCACTCCATGCCGTACTCCAGTGAAGAAATTTCCGCCCTGACCAAAGTCCTATGCTACCAGAGCAGTTGTTAATGCGGTAGGGCAGACCATCCAGTCAATTGTGCACCAGTTTGTTTATTCACACATAGTAATACAGAGTACTGCTGCAGTCAGATTAAATCAGGACCACACCAGAGTAAATGGAAGCTGGAGAAGATCACTCCTTCATTCCAAAGGTACCAAGGATAAATGCAAAGAGTTAAAAAAGAATGGGCTTCAGCCCTCTCCTTCTTTTCTGTGTTTTAATGTTCCATTTAGTGCTTCACCTACCTCCTCGGCTCATCTTCTGCTATAAAACTTAGAAAGAAACTATTTTAAAGGTTGTTGATTGGATATCAGTAGAAAGTAAGCTATTCTCTTGAGACAAGTCCTCTATCTAAGACTGTAAGATAGGTTGAGGAAGCTTTTCAGACTTAATATCAAGCTTTGGTTATGTTGTACTTGACTGGTTTTTTTCTTAATATAGCAAGCACATTTATTTGGATCCTAATCTAAAGCTGAGGTGATTTTTTTCTGTCTGTGTGTTTATTTCCATTTCATTTCATTTATTCTGGCTTGCATCAGAAATCTAGCATGAGATTTTCCCTTGTTAGGCACCTCATGTTTCTGCTCTCCTTGCCTTAATGTTTTCTGCTTAATGTATTGTCTGAGAATAGATTTCAAATGGTTTAACTAGTGTAGTGGATGATATTGCCTACTAGCTGATGTATGAATTATTGAAATTGTTTCTTAGATGTTCTTGCTAGTGTTTAATTGAATGAATCGGTAATGCTAGGAGTTTAGAACCCAGTCTCTTTCTCTCTAGGATCCTTTCAATCTCTTAAACATGTCTAAGTTCCCTCAATTTGCTTTAAACCGCCTTTGAGAGTTGTCTATGAGTATGTCCAAGCAGGTCTGGAGTTAAAGGACCTCTGACCTGATCTATAGACAGAAAATTGGTGTTTATCTCCCTTTCCACCTTTTCACCTTGCTCTCCTTATTGTTCCATTCCACCAAATCATTTTAGGATCCAATGCTTTAGATGACTAGCCCAACTGAAAGTTTGCATGTTGATAGCAAGTAAGCCCTTTCTTGACTCCATTGCCCAATGGTCTTGATGTTCTCTGATTTGCCTCTTCTTTGCCTAAAATCTCTCTTGTTCATCCTTGTTCTACATTGAACCCTTCCTTCCTGATTCCCAACAACCAAACTTCAAATTAAACAAACAAACCCTGTGCCTATAACTAGCCTAACACCTTAAACCTTGAGCTTCAAAGTCATATACCTTTGACATATCATAGAGAGATGCCTCTCTGGACCCAGGAGGGCTAGATCCTAAGGTCTGAAAGTGGTTTGATGTCGTCTCATATTTTGGTATTTCCAACCTTGCCAAAACATGGGAACCCCAACATAATGGCGACTCTGCTGGGGACTTTTTGAAATACTCTCCACCCCACTACATTATAAGAACTTCAGAAACCTACAATCTCTGGTTAGGTTGGTAGTTAAACACTCCTATTATCACATCAACCTCTACACCATTTGTTGTGTTTTCCCATACTCTTGGACAGAGTCTGGAAAGGGCCAGGTAGCTTCCGGATCTCACACTCTTTTAGAGGTGACATATCTGTTAAATGCCATCCCAGTCAATCTCTGGTTAGAGTTTGCTTTGTTTGGGAGATATCCTTGAAAGGGGACATCTCATAAGCACTGTGGTGGACAGTGTACCCTCCAAAAACATCCTAAACCTTCCACCTGCATGGTGACTCCATATTTCCTAAACGTTTTAAGACTCCACTGGTGATCAGTAGGCCTGCTGATTATCTTGGTTCAAATTAGACTCCACTGGGAGACCAGACTCCATAACAACATCAACCACAGTAGAAATAACAAGTAGGGTTAGGCTGCTTGGTCAAAAAAAAACATTCTAGCTTCTAGAACCATTCATACAAGAGCTTACCCTAACCCAGTCCCACATGAAATAGTTGACAACCCTGAGAGCATCCTTAAGGGAGCTCCTACACCTAAAAGACAAACTATTTCCAGTCACATCTATAGAGCTAACTCTACACCAGAAGATCTTACAGCTCTATCACATTACCACCTTTACCTAGACCCACCTAATAGATTACCAAGAATTAGGTCATTCAATGATCTAGATCAGCTAGGCCTTGAGCTTCCCGGTTCACCATCTCATAGTGGTCAACACATTAGGGACGGAGGAACCCCTCCATCTACACCTCCTGACATTCACTTCATCCAAAACTTGGGGCTCTCCCACCCTAAATATACTCAACAAACCTCTGCTGGTCTTAGTGTCCCTGTCATCCATATACCAGCTGCCCAAGTTAACCCTTTACCTCACCAGAACATCATTATGGCAACCTAGTATGTGCCTTTGGTTTTACCCCAGCCTCTAGTACCCTTACCAAATGATTATCAGTAAAAGATCCCACACTTCACTACAAAGGAGTCCATCACAGCCCAGCAACATGTAGATAAGATGGAAGATTCTTTTGATTACATGGAAATAGATGATAATACAATCAAAATGAGAATTTTTGCATAGAGCTTAGGGGGTGATGTGAAGAAATGGTTTAAGGGTCTACCTCCAGGTAGCATCAATGATCTTCCAGCTTTATATCAGACTTTCATAAACAAATGGGAAGCTAGGGCCAACCCTCGCCAACTCCTAGCAGAATACATGACCCTTAAAATAAACGTGGGAGAGAGTGTCCATGACTACACAACGAGATTTAATAGCATTTACAATGCCCTCCCTCCACATATGAAACCTCCACAAGGCATGGCTCTAGCAAAATACCCCGAAGGCTTTGATGCTAACATGGCCTATGAGCTTAGGGATAAAGAGTACAACACATTGGAGGACATGCAGAAAGGAGCAGTGAACATAGAGGCAAATCTGATTGAGAAAAGAGCAAGATTGAGATCCGAGAAGAGGGTAACTTACAGAGATGACAATGTTGCTTCCTCATTTGATCCTAATTATGACATATTGTCCAAAAATGTAGAAAAGCGACAACAAATGATGAAAAAAATGGTTGTCACAGTTAATAACCAAAATAGAAACCAGAATCAGAACCATAACTTTAGAAGGAACAATAACACTCCCAACAGACAAAGAGAATCAGATCAGCAAGTTATTCCCCCTTTTCAAGAAAAATTTCTTGATGAAGATGAAGGGATCATAGAAGAATATGTGGGAAATACAATAAACATGTTTGAAATAGAAAACTCAATCCATAACTATTCCATAGAAGAAGATCAGCCTTCTCCCTCATGTTGGGATGAAGAATGGTTTGAATCTGAGGATTACCGGTTAGGTTTTGAAAATGCTATGATGCAGGTCAGAGAAAAATATGAGCTCAGAAGCAAGAAGAGTCAAGAAAATTCCAAAACTAAGGATTCTAAGGTTGCCATCAAAAAAATGCCTGAGAAAACTTCCAAAGTGACTGTTGAAGGTAACAAATCAGCAACTGAAAGTTCTGGGAAGAAAAAAGAAAAAGACAACCAAAAGAGTGATAGACAAAGTTAGCCAATTAGTAGCACTAGCACTGCAGTTAGCGCTACTGATATAACAGTTCCAAAACCTGTACATAGTGAGAATCAGCCCACTGATTCATCCACCAAGGCAGTGGCTAGCAAAACAGAGTTGAACTTTCCTAAGAGTCAGTCCACTTTCAACTTGGAAAGTGAGATTGCAAAGATTAAGATCTTTGTACCACTCTCTGAGTTGGCCACTCAGGATGTATATAAAGGCCAGATTTTGAAAGCTTTGAACCTAAGTGAGAGTGGTGACACCGTAAATCTGAATGATGATCAGCCTGCCCTCCTATTTGGACCTAAGATAGAGGGGAATTTTCAGGAAGGGGTAGTTCCACCTTTCTATATCAGTCTCAACATTCATGACAAGATCCTGCATAATGAAATGCATGATTTTGGAGCATCTCACAACCTAATGCCTAAGGTATTCATGGAAAGGTTAGGCCTAGAGATAGCTCATCCCTACAAAGATTTATACTCTTTTGACTCTAGCAGAGTAAAATTCCTAGGCCTGATCAAAGACTTATGTGTGAGCTTAACTCAAATCCCAGCTAAATGTATGGTCATGGATGTTGTGGTGGCAGATGTACCACCCAAATATGGCATGTTATTATCGAGATCTTGGGGAGCCAAGCTTCAGGGTACGATGGATGGGTCATATGCCACAATTCCTATCTTTGGTCGGCCTAGAAAACTGTATAGGGAGGCATGGATGAAATTCCTAGTCAGTAGCCCCGAAAAACCAGAAAATTCACCTGTTTACTCTGTACACACCGACCTTGACTCCTTCATCTTTTGTAATGATGAACCCTTAGAAGAGTCAGAATCCCAAAATAGAGATACAAACAGAGAGGCAGAGGCTATTGATTTTAACATAATGGCTGCTCTGGATTTAGAGGAAAACAAGGAGGAAAGCAGCAATGAAATCTGTAGGTTGTGCGGTGGAGTCCTAGCTCCGAGTGAACAAGACACAGAGTGCAAACAGCCATCCAGCCAGATCTCTGAACCTCATACATTTCACGAAGAACAAAATGACCCGCAACCTAATACGGACCCTATAAAGCAACATAATGGCGAAACCAGTTGTAAGGAAGAAAACAACAATAAACATGACAACAATCCCCTGTGGGAGATGAGCTTTGACGGGTCCTGTACTAAAAAAACTGCAGGGGCGGGGGTATGGTTACACAATGCGGAAAACACTTACGCAGAGAGCCACGCCTATAGTCTGCATTTTAAATGCACAAATAATGTTGCTGAATACGAGGCTCTAATCCTGGGTCTAAATCTGTTGAAGAAAATAAGAGCCCGTAGGATAGTTATGAAGGGAGACTCGGAGTTGGTCATAAAACAGGTGAACGGCGAATACACAGCCAAGCACCCTAGGCTGAGGGTGTATAGGAACGACGCTGAAGATATACTAAAAAAATTTGTTGAATACAAATTAGTGTTCGTCCCTAGGAGTCAAAACATTATCGCAAACGGATTGGCTTGCCTGGCTAGTTCCTACCCTAAGACTCCAAATGACCAGCAAATCATCATACAAACCAAATTCAGACCTGCAGTGCCAGATAACGAAAAGTATTGGCAGGTCTTCGAGGGGGATAAACAAATTGAATATTTCCTGACAAGCAGGAACGAGTTTGAGTTTTTGGACTCGAACTTTGTGTCTAGTGATAGTTGCCTGAGTGAGGAAACCGCAGATGAGAAGGAACCACCTTTAAACATAGAAATAAACGCTTTGAACGAGGAAATTGGAAATAAAAATGGAAATTGTGAAAACTCAGAAAACGAGGAAGTCGAGGTGCTGCGGGCCAGAGATAAGAACATACCTCACGGTCTGGCTCTGCTAGAAGACCTGTTTGACTTCGACGATGTAGCTAAAAACCCCACCATAGAGCATGTAGACTCCAACGTAGAAGAATGCAATATAGGCCCAGCAGATAAGCCAAAAATGATCAAATTGGCAAAGTCCTTACCCACGGAAATGAAAAAGAGATACATAGACCTTTTAAAGGAATTTGTTGATGTGTTTTCATGGAGTTATGAGGATTTAAGGGCTTATGACACCAACATTATATAGCACAAAATACCTTTAAAAGAAAATCAGAAACCCTTTAGGCAGAAACTTCGTAGAATAAATCTGAAACAGTTGCCTGCAGTGGAAAAGGAGATTAAAAAGATGTATGAGGCAGGCATAATAGTTCCTGTAAGGTTTTCTGATTGGGTCTCAAATTTAGTGGCTGTGAGAAAGAAAACTAGGGAGATCAGACCGTGTATTGATTTCAGGAACCTTAATAGGACCTCACTCAAAAATAACTACCCTCTGCAAAAAATGGAACATATTCTTCAGAAAGTAGTAGGCTCCAAAAGAATCTCCCTGCTAGATGGTTTCTCAGGCTACAACCAATTCCTAGTTCTCCCAGAGGATCAACTCAAAACAGCCTTTACCACTCCATTGGGCACTTTTATGTATGTAAAGATGCCTTTTGGGTTGATGAACGCTGGTGCAACCTTCCAAAGAGCGAATAGCTTTTTCAGATGAGATAGGGCACTTTATTGTGATTTACTTGGATGACATAACATTTTTTTCCAAAACTGAAGAAGAACATCTTAAACATCTGAGGAAATTGTTAGAAAAATGTAGAAGGTTTGGTCTGTCATTAAATCCTAAAAAGGCTGTATTTGGGCTGCAAGAAGGAAAGATTCTCGGCCACATTATATCTGAAAAGGGGATTACTGATGATAGACCCACAGAGAGTTGATGGGATACTACAAATCACACACCCGAGGAACATCAAAGAATTACAGTCCTTCATTGGGAAAATAAATTTCCTTAGGAGATTCATTCCCAACCTGGATGAACACCTTAGGAATATGACTAACATGCTGAAGAAAGGTGAAGGAGTTAAATGGACTGTGGGAGCCAAAAAATCCTTTGAAACAATAAAACTTGCACTCACCCAAGCTCCTGTTCTGATCAGCCCTGATTTCTCAAAAGAATTCCTGATCTTTTTATTTGCATCTGAGCATACAGTGGCTGCAGTCTTACTGCAGAAAAATCTAGAGGGTATGGAACAGCCAATAGCCTTTTTTAGCAAAGCATTGAGGGATGCTCCCTTGAAATACAATATAATGGAAAAACAAGCTTATGCTCTTGTCAAGGCTTTAAAGGATTTCAGGGTGTACATTTTGCGTTCCCACACTGTAGCTTATGTGCCTAACATAATAGTCAAAGATATTCTATCCCAGGACCCAGATGGGAAGAGGGGCAAATGGATTGTTGTGATTTTAGAGTATGATCTTGAGATAAAACCCACCAAGTTGATCAAAGGCCATGGCTTAGCTAATTTAATGGCTGAAACAAATCTGCAAGCCCTCAACATTAATATGGTAGCTACCTTAGATGAGCAAGAAGGATTGCCTGCTCCCACTGTTGAAGAGAAATTTCAGAACTCCCCTTGGTACTCTGAAATCCTTTATGTGCTCACCAACCTTAATGCTCCACCTGAACTGTCAAAAACCAAGGCCAAATTCATAAAACTTAAAGCCATAAACTACTGCATTTTGAATGAAAACTTATACTGGAAAAATCCAAATGGCCTATTGCTTAAATGTTTGCCTGAAACAGAGGCAGAAAAGATTAAACAAGAATTCCATGCAGGAGAGTGTGGAGGCCACCTGAACTGGAAGGCCACTACAATCAAAATTCTCAGGGCTGGCTATTACTGGCCCACACTCTCCAATGACATCCATAAGATGGTAATTTCCTGCCACAAATGCCAGATTTTTTAAGGCAAGAGAAAACTCCTTCCCCTCCCTTTACAACCCATCACTGTTGAGGGTCCTTTTATGCAATGGGGCCTAGATTTTATTGGGGAAATCCACCCTGCTTCTTCTGCACAACACAAATGGATCTTAACAGCCACAGACTACTTCACTAAGTGGATAGAGGCCATACCTACTAGGAATTCCACAGATTCAGTCATCATTAGGTTCCTGGAAGGTCATATCCTCTCTCGGTTTGGTTGTCCAAGGAAAATAATCACCGATAATGTTGCTGCTTTTGGATCCAAAAAAATGGTTTATTTTTTTCACAGGTATCAAATAACGCTTGGTCATTCAACTGCCTATTACCCACAAGGTAATGGCCTAGCTGAATCATGAAACAAGAGCCTAGTGACCATCATCAAAAAGCTGTTAGAAGAGAACAAAAAGTCATGGCATAACAAGCTAGTGCATGCCTTGTGGGCTGATAGGCTTACAACAAAGAAATCCATTGGCATGTCACCATTTCAGCTTGTCTATGGTACTGAAGTAGTATTTCCTACCAGCCTTGGGGTACTAGTGATCAAGCTGGTCCGGGAGATTCAAACAGAAGAAGACAGTATGGTGAGAAGGATAAACCAAACAATTCATCTTCAGCAAACAAGGGAAGAGGTTTATAACAGAGCTGTCAAAGTTCAGGAAAACATAAAGAGGTTGTTTGACAAGAGAACCAAAGCTACTAATTTCAAAATTGGGGATAAAGTTCTGAAGTGGGACTCAAGGAGAGAGGATAAAGGAAAGCACGGCAATTTTTACAGCTTGTGGCAAGGCCCATACATCATTCATGCTGTTGTGGGTCCAAATGCATTCTTCTTACAAGAATTAGATGGCACTAAGCTGTTTTGGGGCCCTGTCAATTGCAGGATGCTCAAACACTACTTCTGCTGATTTTCAAGTTCCAGTTTTCATTTCCATTGTACATACCATTGCAGAATTTTGTTTTCAAGAAAAGAGAAAATGTTCCAAAAAACAGAGGAAAATGGGAGGTTCAGACATGCTTAAAACATGAACCTATGAGGTATAAAATATTGGCTCTAATATGCTCAAAACCTGAGCCAAGAAAGTAAGACAGCTGGTCCTAACATGCTCAAAATCTGGACCAGCAAGGAAGAAAGAAAAATCAGCTCCAATATGCCTAAAATCAAAGCTGAAATGAAGGAAATAAGTGACTCTAACATGCTCAAAACTTGAGTCACAAAGAGAAGAAGGATACTCCAAGATTTCAGATTTTAAGCCTTCAAGGTTTTGTTCAGTTTTCTGCAAAGATTTATGTCCATGTGCAACTGTCTTTACGCCTTGGATCTACAACAAACTAGACTGTTTAATCCTAGTTTGGCTGTTTTTAAATTTCCTGTTGTAGAATGTAGAGAAGAAATATGTTGGACAGTTTAATCCCAACATATATTAGATTAGGTAGAGAAACATATGAGACCAACTGTCTAATCCGGTCTCATGGAGCAATAAGGGTAGATTTAGAATAGGTTTATTTGATGTTATAAAAATAAATGATGAAAAGGGTATGCTAGTTCAAATGCACCCTAGAAGAAAAAATGCTAGGATTGTAGAATGGGTAGGTAGATTGTTGGGATGTTTTGTTGATCTGACATATTTGTGGCAGTTGTAATCAAAGAAGAAAGATGGCTTTAGCAACAGGCATCTGGCCTACACCAAAGATCAATTTCTGAGTTCTTGACTCCTTCAAGAAGAAGCCATCCCCATGTGGAGCCACTGTTAGCCCCTTATAAATTCCTTGACAAGCAAGCAAGGGGCTAGATTGTTCAAATGAGCCTTCAAGGAATGCATTTCCCTTGAAAACACATCATCCTTGAAGCCTTCCTAGTTTCCCTGCCTTTGACTGTTTCACCCTTGCTGTACTGATGTCCATGAGCCTTGCTGAATGATAAATTTTGCTATAAAGGGCCTTATTTCGCCCCTTGTATCCATGCAGAATTCCCCCACTTTATCTTTTCCCCTTTTCCCAAGGTCCCCTTTATTTCCCAAAAAATTCCCCCTTACCCTCCTAGATCTTCCCAAAATCCCCATGAAATCCCACCTTTGCCTTTTGTTTCCTCAAATCTCCCCTCTTTTTCCCTACCGCTACCCTCCTTAGGCCTTGAAATGCATTAAGATGGGTTAAAAACCCACTTTTTGACCATATAATAGGCCTAGTCCCCCCCGCTAGCCCCCTGAACCACTTCCCCCCACATGCCCATGCACTAAGATTGAGCGCTCAAGTCTTAAGCGCTTATTTCATCGGGAGATCGGGTTGGAGCGTTAAAATCCTTTGTAACGCAAAAAAGTTCCGATGCGATTGGCTTGTAATGTTAAGTCCCGCGTCTTGTTTTTTAACCGTTGATCTATATCGGGATCGGACGGCCCGCGCACATCGCAAACCTTTTCAATCACAGCCCCATCTTCCGATCGCAGGTCCCGACTCCCGATCCCCGATCGCACTGTCCCTCCGATTGAACGTAAACGGTCGATCTGATCTCCGGATCCAACGGTCAGCACTCAATCGCGCTCCCACCACCGATCGCAATCGCAACTTCCGTCGCGCCTCCCCTTTGCTCCCTCCGATTGTGATCCCCCGATTGGATCGCAGCCATCCATTCCCCTCGATGATCCAATGGCTATAGCTCTTCCCACCCAATCGCAATCGCAACTTTCGTATGTGCTGCCCCTTTGGCCCTGCCGATTGCGATTTGTCGATCCAATCTCCACCATTGTTTTCTCCCACCGATCCTACGGTCAGCACTTTCCCGTTCTTTTGTGTACCATTATGTCCCACTCCTGACTCCAATCTCCGATTGCGATTCATGCCTATGGTTCCCACCTCATACGTGCATTTCATTACATTCACCGCATTTCTACGTATTTCTGCATATAACCAAAGTTTTCACATTTTGCATTAAAATCAACGTTTTTACGTTATAAACCATATATCCCACCCCATTTCATATATCATTCCGATGTTTGATCTCCGCCATTGATCTACGCCCATAAACCATGAACGAACGGCCCACGATGCATTTCTCCACCAAACCCCATTATTTACACATTTCACCACTTCACTGCATTTTCCACCATTTTTTCAAATAAAACCATTGTTTCGCCGCCGCCGCACTATCATTTCCTGCATCCTCCATAACCAGTCTTCCCTTTGCATGGATTTCATCACCAGGTTACATGTTTTGCAGGGTTGTCCAATGGTGAAGGCTGCCATGATTACACAGTCTTCATTTCAGCGGCCAAAGACGCAGAAAGGACCATGGTGCAGAGGCCTAAGTCATGAAGAAAGCCCGGGACAGAACCTTGCGGGACTTTCATTAAAGGAGCAGAGTTTAAACTCTGTACATTTTTCCCCAGAGCCATTAAAAGCCCAGACTTCGCATTCAGAGGGCAACGTACAAGCAGGCAAAGAGTATCAGTGGACGGCAGAAATTTTGAGTCACGCAATAGAAGATCTTGAGCCCTTTTCCAGTGATTTGAAGGCAATATACCAGGTCAAAGACATTGTGGGAAATATTATCAGAGATTCACATTAGCAGAGTTTTTCTCTCCATAAAGGGACGAGTGCCTATATTGTTTTCACTCCATGTCATAATCCAGTGAAGAAATTTCTGCCCTGACCAAAGTCCTATGCTACCAGAGAAGTTGTTAATGCGGTACGGCAGACCATCCAATCAATTGTGCACCAGTTTGTTTATTCACCCACAGTACTACGGAGTACTGCTACAGTCAGATTACATCAGGACCACACCAGAGTAAATGGAAGCTGGAGAAGATCACTCCTTCATTCCAAAGGTACCAGGGATAAATGCAGAGAGTTAAAACAGAATGGGCTTTGGCGCTCTCCTTCTTTTCTGTGTTTTAATGTTCCATTTAGTGCTTCACCTACCTCATCGGCTCATCTTCTGCTATAAAACTCAGAAAGAAACTATTGTAAATGTTGTTGATTGGATATCAGTAGAAAGTAAGTTGTTCTCTTGAGACAAGTTCTCTATGTAAGACTGTAAGATAGGTTGAGGAAGCTTTTCAGACTGAATATCAAGCTTTGGTTATGTTGTACTTGACTGGTTTTGTTCTTAATATAGCAAGCACATTTCTTTGGATCCTGATCTAAAGCTGAGGTGATGTTTTCCTATCTGTATGTTTATTTCCATTTAATTTCATTTCTTTTGGCTTGCATCAGAAATCTGGCATGATATTTTCCCTTGTTAGGCACCTCATGTTTCTGCTCTCCTTGCCTTAATGTTTTTTGCTTAATGTATTGTCTGAGAATAGATTTCAAATGGTTTAACTAGTGTAGTGGATGATATTGCCTACTAGCTGATATATGAATTATTGAAATTGTTTCTTAGATGTTCTTGCTAGTGTTTAATTGAATGAATCAGTAATGCTAGGAGTTTAGAACCCAGTCTCTTTCTCTCTAGGATCTTTTCAATCTCTTAAACCTGTCTAAGTTCCCTCAAGTTTCTTTAAACCACCTTTGAGAGTTGTCTATGAGTATGTCCAAGCAGGTTTGGAGTTAAAGGAACTCTGACCTGATCTATATACAGAAAATTGGTGTTTATTTCCCTTTCCACCTTTTCACCTTGCTCTCCTTATTGTTCCATTCCACCAAATCATTTTAGGATCCAATGCTTTAGATGACTAGCCCAACTGAAAGTTTGCATGTTGATAGCAAGTAAGCCCTTTCCTGACTCCATTGCCCAATGGTCTTGATGTTCTCTGATTTGCCTCTCCTCTGCCTAAAATCTATCTTGTTCATCCTTGTTCTACATTGAACCCTTCCTTCCTGATTCCCAACAACCAAACTTCAAATTAAACAAAAAAACCATGTGCCTATAACTAGCCTAACACCTTAAACCTTGAGCTTCAAAGTCATATACCTTTGACATATCATATAGAGATCTCTCTCTGGACCCAGGAGGGCTAGATCCTGAGGTCTGAAAGTGGTTTGATGTTGTCTCATCTTTTGGTATTTCCAACCTTGCCAAAACATGGGAACCCCAACAGATAGTTCTTTTACTGTTTCAACCTTGTTAAAAAATGAATCAGGTCTTGAGGATAGTTATTTTACTGTGTCATCCTCATTAAAAAATCAACTAGTTATTGAGGATAGTTCTTTTACTGTGTCAACCTCATTTAAAAATGAATCAGGTCATGAGCATAGTTCCTTTTCTTGTGTCAAGCTCATTGAAAAATGAAACAAATTTCTATGAGCATAGTTCTTTTCATGTGTCAAGCTCCTTTAAAAAATGAAACAAATCCTCTTCTAATTAAGTCGAGTCTTTCATCTAATCTCGTCAATGAGCCTTCATTCCATACACTTATTAGTAACCAATAGTCTACTTAAGTGAATGAAATGAAGCTTCGGGGGCATATGCTCTTGCAGGTTATGCTTGGGGGGCATTGAAAAACACTTATTTCAAGCACAGTTTTCTACATTTCAAGCTTGTGTAAAAATGAAACCACTTTCAAGTATGATTTTTCCTTTGTTTCAAGCTTGTGTAAAAACTAAACAAACCTATTTCAAGCACAGTTTTTTTCTTTTTCAATCTTGTGTAAAATTGAAACTACTCTCAAGCATAATGTTTCCTATGTTTCAAGCTTGTATAAAAATGAGACCTATCTCAAGTCCATTTCGGTTATTATTTTCGAGACTCGTTAAACTCAATAAAATTTCGAGTTTCTTTTGCTATTCTTTTCATGCTCGTAAAATGTACATGAAAATGCCAATTTATTTTTGTCTTTTCCTGCTCGTTGATTAAATTGAAAGTCAGCTATAGGAGTACACTTTTGCTAACTCGTTAAAACTTAAGAAAAAGCAAAACCTTGGAGTTCTCTTTCAACTATTTTAAAACTCCCAAAATATGAAAATATCGTCGAGCACTTGTCCTTTTAATCTCATAAAAGGAATTGAAACAACATCTACTCAGAAAGTTTAACCCTTTTCCGGACTGAGATAGATTATTTACGAAAAAGGAAAACCCTAGTTGAACATGGCTAGGAGGTTCTCTGAGGTATTATTTTACGCTTTTTTGGATCTAAGGGACAAATTTATGAAAAATAACTTGTGGATTTTTCTTTTCTTCCCTTTTTCAAACTCTCTAAACATTAAAAAATATCGAGTTTTCACTATAATTAGACTCATTAAAACATAAGATAGCAACGAACTTTTCCATCGTGACAAGATCGAGTTTCACTTTCACTAGACTCGTTAAAACATGACATAGTGATGGATTCACTCAAAGGGTGGAATTATACATCTAGCATATTTTATCCTCCTCAAACTTGTTAAAAAAATAAAGAGGTATTGGTCAACAATGAATAGGGAAAATTGAAAAGGGATAAATCAATTTATGGTAGCAAGTCGCTCTTTAACATGACACTCATTCACTTCATCTCTGTGGTTGTTGGGTTGGGTTATATGCTTGATGGTCTATCATACCTATATGTGTCTTGACAATTGGACTTCCTGGATCTACATACTTCTGCATGGTAATTTTTCCCATCATAATATCTGCAATCTTTCCTACCAGGTGGATTCTTCTTGTGTCCTTTAGCTTCCTTCCCGTTCCAGAAACTCAACTCCTTTATGGTTTTTGCTAGAATAGGAATTTCTCGAATGGCTTGTAGCAATGGAATCTTGATACAAACATTCTTCAATTCATCTAGAAAGTCATAGTTAGGCAACAAAATTTGTTTCTCCACCCCCTTATCAATTTGTAGTCTTTCAGGAAAAGGAGGTGTAGATGAAGATGTAGGTTGCTCAACTATAGGAGTTGTGGGTGTTAACTTTTCTTTTTCTTTTTGCATGCTTGAATTTTGAAGAGATTCTTCCTCAAAACTCTTATTGACTTGAAGAGAGTCCTCCTCAGAGGTATCTTGCTCTTGAATATCTATAGAAGGTTTTTCTAAAACTCTACCAGATCTGAGTTGTACATCATTGAGAGGAACAATCATATAGGTAGGAAATTGTTGTCCTTCTACTATATAAGTAGTTTGAGGATTCTTATTGTTAGGATTTGGCAATGGCTGAGCTGGAAGTTGATTTGTCTTCTGTTGGTATGGGAGCATGAGTTGAGGATTTGTATTTTTTTGAGAAGGTTGTTGTTGTGGAAATGGCAATGAAAGTTGTGGATTTGGGCTTCGAAGTTGTGGAGCTTTTTGATTTTAAAAAGATGGAGGATATTGATAAAATTGAGCAAATATCCCATAAGGATTTTGCATCCCTTGTACCCATGGCTGATATGAATTTTGATGTTGGGGCCAAGGTTGTTGCCAAGGATTCCAATTTGGTGGGGTTTGAAGATTCATAGGGTTATTAAACCTTTGAGATTGTTGTCCCTGCCAAGGTCTCCTTGCGACAAAACAGAGAGATTCTATTGAATTTGGATCTTCTTGAAAAACAGCTTTGAGTCCAGGGATTGAAGGACAATCCTTGATCTCATGATTTTCCGAGCAAATCATACATGTTTCTACAACTTTTGCATCCAAGGGACATTCCCTTAAAGCATGTTTCTTTCTACATTTCGGACAAAAGATGGCTAAAGCATCTGTTTCTGCTTTCTGCTTGTTTTGGATTTTAAGGGTGTCTAGTTGTTCACTAAGGCTCCCTAAGATATCAGTTTTGAAATCATCAAGCATATTACCAATCTCTGCCCTACTTACCGATCCAGTTGCAGATTTGCTAGCCCTAATGAGAGAAGAATCCCTAGGCCCTTTTCCAGTTTTAGATTTTCCTCTTGAGAGATGGATACATAGTTCTGTTATATCACGAAATGGAAGTTGAGAAATGTCTCCTTTCCCCATCATGTTTAAAATTTCTATCCATTCATCTCTAATGGCTTTTAATAGGAGGTCTTTCAAGGTTTCATTATCTAAGTTGCTCATCTTTGCTCTTTTCAAGTTGTATTGAAATCTTTCAATTAAGTCTTCCAAATTTTCATCTTCCTTTTGCATCATTTTGAATACCTCATCCTTGTGATTGGTGGGCATACAATAGTCCAAGTATCTATCCAAAAATGTTTGTTTCATATCATTCCAAGTCCTGATAGATTGAGTGGCTAATCCCATGAACCATTTCAAAGCAGATCCCTTCAATGTTGAAGGAAACAGCTTGAGTTTTTGAGAATCTTCCATATAGTCATAAGTTCGGCACACTACTTCAAACTCAAACAGAAATGTTTCAGGATCTTCACTTCGCAATCCATAAAAGTTAGGGAGAACAGATGGTGAAATATTTTTCATTGTTGCATGAGTTTCCTCATCAACTATAGGGAATCCAAGCAAATTGTCCCTATTTCTACCATCATTTCCTTCACCATTGTTATCTCCATTATCTCCTCCTCTTCTACCTCCACCTCTATTTATTACTTCCTCTCCCATGATAGTTTCTTTAGAGTCCTTATAGTCCTCTAGTTCTTCTACCAAGGAAGGATGAGAGAAAGTCTCTTTGTTTTCTAAGTGGGTTTTAGTAGGTGATATAGGAGAATCCTCTAATTCAGCTGTTCTTTGACTTCCAAAAATCTTAAGGCTAGGGGTAGATGGTGGTGAATCTGGTCTATGCCTTGAAGAAGATGGAGTTGTGAAAATCGAACTCTTGGCTTTAGCTATAAACCTCCCCCTAGAATCTCTTGCTCTATGTATGTCATTTTTTTTATTTTTAAAAAAGTTGGGCTAATAATTCTTTTTCTGTTCTTCCAGATCACACTAGGTGCAAGAAGAGAGCATACTTAAGAAATTACTAAACCAATAACTCTCTTTTCTGATCCTCCATATCACACTAGGTGCAAGAGGAGAGCATACTTCAAGAAGTTATCAAGTTTTCCCTTCTTTTATGATTTTATGTTTTTTTTTTTTTAAGAAATTGGCTACCTAGTTACACTTCCCCGGCAACGGCGCCAAAATGTTTGGTCAATTTAGTGTGTCCTAAATTGCCGCATTTAATTTGTCAATCCGGGAATCGTAAGCTGATGAAGTGCGGCGCACTATATGTGCAAGATAACCTATTTCTTAACTTTTTGTCGTTTTTGGTTTTTCTAAGGTGAAATGGAAATTTTAAAATGAAAACAAGTTTGGTTATATTTGTTCAAGGAAGTGATATCCCCTATAATGATTTACCAACTTGTAACTTTAAAAAGCAATTTGAAATTTACAATGACAAGACTTGAAAGAAAGTAAAAGTGTACTGCTGAAATGAAAAGGTGCTGCTAATCTAATGAATCAAAACAGTAAACTAGTGAACATGAAAACCAAACTATTCTTGCTGCCGACTAAACAAAAAAAAAAAAAAAACTATGCTTAAGGAAATTCAAAATTGCAACAAAATAAATCTAAATCAGATTACATCAATTCATTTTCTGACCCTTCATCATTAGACCAGCTATGACTTTCGGAAGTAATCATAAAAAACTTGTGTAACTGATATTTAATTTGCAGAAAATAAACTAATACTAAACCATACACTCATGATTCAATCCCTCGCCATCAGTCCAGCTGTGGCTTTCGGAGGCAACTGAAGATGTCATACATGATTTAATATATCTAAATTTGCATAAAAGAAACTAATACTAAACTACACATTTCATAATGCAGTCCCTCACCATCAGTCCAGCTGTGGCTTTCGGAGGCAACTGAAGATGCTATGAGCAGCTTAATATATCTAAATTTGCAGAAAAGAAACTAATACTAAACTACGCATTTCATAATGCAGTCCCTCACCATCAGTCCAGCTGTGGCTTTCAGAGGCAACTGAGGATGCTATGAGCAGCTTAGTATATCTAAATTTAACTACTAAAGCAAATAAGCAAAACTGAAATGAACAAAACAAGACTGAAATTAAACAAAAGCTATGAAAAACAAACTAGCAGCAGAACAATGTTAGATCCATGTCATTAGTCAAAAAGCTATAAAAATGCCCGGGCTGTCTATCTAAAACCTGCACAAGAACAATGATCAGTGATTAACAATCATAAATCATGAAAGACAGAAATGTGAAATGGAAATTATGGAAATGTATAAACGGAAATGAAACAACTGCAAAGTATGAACATATGGATGGATTATGATACAATGACTTTTAAAGAAATGAAATGAGAAATATACACTAATACACAAAACCTTAGCTGAGCAGGGGCCCTCTACACAGCCTTGGTAACGGTCCTCAAACACGAATTAAGTTGAAAAACAGAGTCTTCTCATATTAAAAAGCAGTTCATTACAGAATGGTAGTGTTACGGCAAAAGAGCAGCGTAATCACTACAAAGCAGACTAACAGAGATTACATTCGCTAACATCAACTATCAACTAACTTTATGTGCATATGCAAACGCTCTATATATAACAATAAACTGTAACTGTCTCATAAATTTCATGATGGCAAAGAGCACGTAGACCACTACGTCCACGGATATAGGAGTATGGCCGTGTTGGAAAGTGAATCTACGGAAGGTGGATGCTTGAATTCGACTCCAGAGCTCTGCACAGATGTCGATTTAACCTCCGCAGGCTTAGAAACGGCCGTATGGATCTTTATATGCCACGAAACAGAGTCCGGCCGACATGAAACTCCATGGTTGACTTCCATGTGGACGCCTTTGACCGCGGCTTCTTTGGATGAGTTTGCTTGAACCAATAGGACACGAACCATGTCCACATCATTCCTGACCTGCCCATGTGGCTCATTTTCCTTGTAGACACCTGTAGCATAGAGTTTCACAAAATAGCTGCGGAAAGTTGCAGCAGCTGCGGAAAGTGGCAAGATTCCGCAGCTGAATGAACAAAATCTAGATCAAATAGAAAACACAAAAATATAATTAAAAACTATGTTAGATGCTCTTTTGCACATGATATTGACAATTTGGGAGGTTTAGGTGAGTGAAAAAGGTATGTAAAAATGTATGGAAAAGATGCAAATTTGGGACTCAACATACCCCCACTGTGAAGGTGTTGCATGTCCTCATGCAACCAAAATTTTGATACTCTTTGTTCAATTCATGTGCCTTGATACTTCAGCCAGCACATCCAATCCCCTTCTCTTCTTCTTTGGTACTGCCATCATTCTGGGTTTCTTCATTAAGCACCTAAATTTGATATTCACAAGTGCTCTGCTCAATCTCTAGCATTTCCTTTTCAATTTCTTATTCTTCTTTTGCCAAATTCCCAAATGTAACATAGTATTATCATGGATGATCTTGTCCAGTTTGCCTTGTTCTTTCAATGTTTCATTTTCATTTTTGATGTGCCGATTTAAAAGCTCCAACTCAAAAATTTCCTGTTTTAATGACTGAACTAAATCATCCTGCAATGTATGAGGCTGAATGGAAGAGGTACTTGGACCTGTGGCTGCCTTTTCCAAGGATTCTATATAGTCATATACCTCCTGCTGCTTGGGGTCTACTTCAGGTGTCATTTTCATTGGGCTGTCCCCAAAATGCTGTAAGGGAGAATTATGTTCAAAATCTGGCCGAGGAGGGCTTACATCAATATTTTGCCGAGAATAAGATGGAGTATGCTCATTGTCTGATTGGGAATGAAAGGAATCAGGTTCACTAACTGACTGAGATGGACTATGGTCAGTTGGGGACTGTTCAGATGTCTCCTCACCCAAATCAATGAAATGAGGACCCTTAATTTGTGTTTTTCTCAATTTCCCCTTAAGCCTGCTGCTTCTCCTCACACGCTGTGGTACACTACCCTTTTGTTCTTGTTTTCCTGTCTCTGCCTTCTTGGATATAGATGATTGTTTTTGAAGATAAACTAATCTTTCAGATAGTATTTGATGATCTTCTTCTTCAGAGGAAGAAGTTTTATGTACAGCCTCAATAGTTTCTTTCCCTTTTGGTATTATTGGCTTCTTAGCTTTAATTTCCTTCTTCTTCCTTTTTACCAATCTCTCTTCCCTATCAGTTTTTTTCATAGTAGTAGTAGAAGTATTTTGGATTTCTTCTATTGTTCTTTTCCTTCTACTTCTTCTTGCTGTGCTAGCTGCGGGAATTTCCTGAGTAGGAGTAATTTGGGTTTCAACATTCATTCTTTTTCTTCTACTCCTTCTAATTGAACTACCTTTAGGAATTTCCTGAGGTTCTTCAAAGAAGTTTCTAACTAGGAATTGTTCCCATGTATCTTTTCTTTCCTTTAGCTCCTTTTCAATCAGAATTTTTATAAGGCCGTGGTGATAAAGATGAGGCTCTACATCTCCTAAGTGTTTTTGAACAATTACAGCCATTTTCTTCAAGCTATTGAATAGAAAATAAGGGAGATTGAGAGTTTGGTTTTCTAGAAAATTCATCAATAGCCTGGTATGGTACATGTACATAGACCCAAAACGGCCTTCACATGTAATAAATTTCTGAACAATTAGTAGTAAAGTGGCCCATTCTTATTTTATTGCATGCACAGGGATTCCTCTTTTAAAAACAGTGATATCCATACCTTGATTTCGTAGAATTGTTCTCCATGCCTCATCACTGATGCTTTTATTTTTGAACCAATGTTCTCCCTCCTGAAGAAGTTCTGTGGCTGTTGCTATTGATGCTTCATTGACCAAAAACTTGAGGTCTCCAACTTCTGCTTCCGAGCCATCAAATGACCTTGCAAACGCTTTCGTAACTTCTTTGTGGTAACCTCTGAATTTCTGAATAAAACGCAGCCATTTAGCTTTCTTCAATATCTCTTTTGCTTGCGGATATCCCTCTATAAAATTTGGTCCTTCCGGCTCTGCCCTTAGCAACTTACCCATTTCACTTTTCTGTGCTTCACTAATTTGCCTCTGTGAGGGTTTAAGTGGAAATGGAACGACTGAATACACAGGATCGAGCACAATGACTGTGGGAATGTATCATAGAATGGAAATGAGCACCATAAACGGAATGGAGTAAGACTATGGGTAGATATACGGGAGTGAGAATGAGCAAAAGGAACGAAATGGAGTGAAACAGGGAGTGAGAATGAGTAGAGTGGGGTTTTGTAAACACGACAGAGACACGACAAAGAGGTTAACAAAGTATAATGCATTCGGCCGCGCTTTGAATTTTGGTGGCTGTGTAATAAATATGAACACGTTTCAATCAATGATTATGAAGTTATGCGGCTTGTAAGAGTCCTTTGTCAACTCAAATACGTCTCATTATCTGCGGTGGGATATTGGAACATGAGTGAGAATCGGAATTTCAATGATGAAACCGTTTATGAATGAATGCAAGAGGATAACATGGAGATCGTGAAAGGTTACGGAACTGCCAATATAATCATTGCGCGTAATGGGTAGAGCTCATGGTTTAAAACTATATAAAAATGTGTTTTTCAATACTATTTGAAATAAATTTTATTCATACCTTTGGAATCTTTGCTTTTGCCCTTGGTCTTCAACTGATTGATCTCCATTGGTGTCTTGAATGTTCCATTGATCCTCTCTCCTACATTTTATTTCATAATTATGGAAATAACAACTGACTGTACATTCTCTTTGAAAACAGAGTAGTAGCTGCGGAATCTGCTTCTGGCTGCGGAAACTGGAGTCAGCTGCGGAAACAGATGTCAGCTGCGGAAACTGACACAGCTATTACTTGGTTTAATAGAAATGAACAAATGACAAATGACCATATGGAAATGGTCATAAAAAAGATTTTTATTGATGGAATGGATGAAATGAAGTGGAATGAAGTGAAATGAAATGAAATGAAATGGAATGAAGTGGAATGAAATGGAGTGGGTGGTGAAATGAAATGAAATAAAAGACAGATTTTTTTTTTGGAAAATATAGAGTGTCAGGTGTCCCTGATTTTCACCCTATATTTTCTGCATAAGACTGCCAATCAATGATTGGTTTTCAGGCTTATACCATTTTTTATTTTTTTTTATTTTTTTTTATTTTTTTTTTATTTTTAAACTTGAAAAACAAAAGCTAGGCTGGTGGAGAAGAAGAATTCTTCTGTACCAGCCTGATTGCAGAACTTTCTTGAAACATCTTGACAAAATCCTTTTTTGAGAGTGGCTTATGATAAACTTTCAATCTATGGCCATTCACAATAAGAGGAGTTTGAAACTCATCAATGGTCTTGATTCTTACAACTCCATTGCTAAAGATCTTGTCAATCTCATATGGCCCAAGCCAATGAGTCTGAAATTTCCCTTGAAAATCTTTAAACTTGGAGTCAAATAACAATGCCCAATCTCCTTCTTGAAACTTCTTCTCTTTGATATATTTGTCATGCCATTTAGTTCTTTGATATTGAACTAGATCAGTTCTTAGAATTGCTTCTTGTCCGATCTCATCTAGCTCATTCAACTGCTCCATTCTATGCTTTTGGGCTTCTGATAAGTCCATCCCCAACTGAACTGCTATCTTGAAGGTCTTGACTTTGAACTCAATGGGGAGCAAGACTTCTTTCCCATAAACAAGTTCATAGGGAGAATGTCCTGTTGTATTCCTCCATGTAGTTCTGTAGGCCCACAAGGCTTCTGAAAGCCTTTCTGCCCAATCTCTTCTATGTAGATGAACAGTTTTGGTGATGATACTTTCAAGAACTTTGTTTGTGGACTCCACTTGACCATTTGCTTGCGGATGGTAAGGAGTAGATCTTTTGTGCTTGATTTTGTATTCTTCCATCAACTTCTCCACCAAGTTGGATGTGAATTGGCTTCCTTGATCTGTCACAATCTCTCTTGGAACACCAAAGCGAGTAAAAATATCCTCATAAAGAAAATGAACAACTGAATTTTCAGTAGCAGATACTAATGCTTTGGCTTCTACCCATTTAGTAACATAATCAGTACAAACCAATATATACTTCTCTTGCTTAGATGGTGGATTAATAGGTCCAATGAAATCTAAAGCCCATTTTTCAAAGGGTTCAATGAGTACCTGTGTTTGCAATGGCATTTCATTTGAAAGGGTAGGTTTCCTTACTCTTTGGCAGCTATCACACCTTTTGACATATTGTTTTGCATCTTTGAAGAGAGAAGGCCAATAATATCCCAAGGAAAGGATTTTATAGGCCGTCCTTTTGTCCGCAAAGTGTCCGGCGCATGGTTCATCATGACATGCCTTAAGAATATCAGGCATTTCATCTTCCCTGACACATCTTCTGATCACAAGATCTGGCCCTGTTTTAAACAATTCGTTAGAAATCCATGAATATTTTGAACTCTCCCGAATAATCTTTCGTTTTTCTCTTGGAAATAAATGTGAAGGTAGTTTCCCTGTAACCAAATAGTTAGCAATATCTGCATACCAAGGGGTCTTAATAGTTACCGCAAACAAGTATTCATCAGGAAATTTATCTTCTACAGGAGAATCTTCTTTAGTATTCTGAATCCTAGACAAGAAATCAGCTACTGTATTCTGTTTTCCTGGTCTATCCAACACAGTAATATTGAATTCTTGCAAAAGTAAAAGCCATCTTGTCACTCTGCCATTAGTAAAAGGTTTGTTCATTAAATATCTAATTGCAGAATGGTCAGTATGAATAAAAGTTTCATAGCCTGTTATGTAATGTCTAAACTTATTAATTGCATGAACAACAGCTAAGAACTCTTTTTCAGTCACAGTATAGTTCAACTCTGTGGGAGTCAAATTTTTACTGGTGTAATAAATGGCATAAGGAATTAAATCTTTTTGACCCAACACAACTCCAAGAGCTGTATCTGAAGCATCCGTAGAAATATGAAAAGGGAGTTTCCAATTTGGTCCTCTCAAGATAGGTGCTTCAGATATTCTTGTTTTCAAAGTTTCAAAAGCCGATTGACAATCAGGATCCCATTTAAATTCACAGTCTTTTGTAAGCAATTTGAAGAGTGGAGATGCTATTTTAGTGAAGTTTTCTATAAATCTTCTATAGTAACCAGTAAATCCTAGAAAACTTCTAACATCTCTTTGAAAATTTGGAATAGGCAACTTGGAGATGACTTCAACTTTCGATCTATCAACCTTAATCCCATCTCCCGAAATATGATGTCCTAAAACAATCCCTTCAGTAAACATCATAAAGCATTTTTCATGGCTTAATGAAAGGTTTGTTTCTTTACATCTTATAAGAACTTTTTCCAAATTTTCTAATGCCTCTTCAAATGAATTACCATAAATTGTAAAATCATCCATATAAACCTCTACACAATCATGGATTAGATCAGAAAAAATTCCTAGTACTGTTCTTTGGAATGTTGTTGGTGCATTACATAACCCAAAAGGAAGCACTCGGTAGGCAAAAGTTCCCCATGGACAAGTAAATGTGGTCTTATCTTGATCTTCAGGTGCTACCTGAATTTGATTATAGCCACTAAAACCATCCAAAAATGAAAAGTACTTTTTACCCGCTAATGTATCTAATACCTGATCGATAAAAGGCAAAGGAAAGTGATCCTTCAAAGTTGCTTTGTTCAATTCCCTGTAATCAATGCATACCCTCCATTTACCATTCTTTTTAGGTACTATAACCAAAGGAGAAACCCATCGGCTATCTGAAATTGGAGAAATGAAGTTTACATTGAGAAGTTTTTGGAGCTCTTCTTTCACTATCTCCCTAAGATTTGGATTCATCCTTCTTTGAGGTTGTCTGATTGGTCTACTGCTTTCCTCAATATAGATATGATGGATGCAAGTCTTAGGATCAATACCCTTCATGTCAGTATACTCCCATGCAAATGCAGTAGAATGTTTTTGCAAGATTCGGGTTAGTTCTTCTTGTTGTGACTTCTCCAGATGTTTGTTGATATTCAATGTCTTTTCTGGAAAAATCTCAAAAGCAGAATTACCAAACTCTTCCATAGAGTAGAGAGACATTTGTCTTGATGATAAATATTCTATGTCGGATTCCAACTGAAATTGTGTGGGGTCATATTCTGAAGTTATCTCAAAATTTTCTAATGTGTTCAGAATTTGACTATCCTCACTAATTTCAGAAATGGTAAAGACAAGTTGTATAGTGTTCTCATCATCGACCCATTCATTGTCTCCTATTTCTGTGATTGCTCTTGCTGGAGGATACAAATTGAATTTCTTTGTCGAATTACCATTAGAAATGTACATGTCTCCAGATCTACAACTAATAAAAGCATCAGCTGTGGCTAGCCAAGGTCTTCCTAAAATAAGTGGATGTCCTCCTAGATTACTTTTGGGAGTCAAAATCATAAAGTCTACTGGATATTCCCAAGAATCTAAGGAGACTAAAATATCTTCTAATACACCATCCGGTTTAATAACCGATCGATCTGCAAGTTGCAATAAAGTAGGTGTAAAAAGAAGGTTAGGAAGTTTTAACTGTTCCATAGTCTGTCTACTCATAATGTTGATAGCAGCCCCTAAGTCAATTAATGTGTTTGGAATTTCTATCCCATTTATATGTGTCTTGACAATTGGACTTCCTGGATCTACATACTTTTGCATGGTAATTTTTCCCATCATAATGTCTGCAATCTTTCCTACCAGGTGGATTCTTCTTGTGTCCTTTAGCTTCCTTCCTGGTCTTTTGAAACTCAACTCCTTTATGGTTTTTGCTAGAATAGGAATTTCTCGAATGGTTTGTAGCAATGGAATCTTGATACAAACATTCTTCAATTCATCTAGAAAGTCATAGTTAGGCAACAAGATTTGTTTTTCCACCCCCTTATCAATTTGTAGTCTTTCCGGGAAAGGAGGTGTAGATGAAGATACAAGTTGCTCAACTATAGGAGTTGTGGATGTTAGCTTTTCTTTTTCTTTTTGAATTTTTGAATTTTGAAGAGATTCTTCCTCAAAACCCTTATTGACTTGAAGAGAGTCCTCTTCAGAGGTATCTTGCTCTTGAATGTCTATAGAAGGTTTTTCTAAAACTCTACTAGATCTGAGTTGTACATCGTTGAGAGGAACAATCATATAGGTAGGAAATTGTTGTCCTTCTACCATATAAGTAGTTTGAGGATTCTTATTGTTAGGATTTGGCAATGGCCGAGCTGGAAGTTGATTTGTCTTCTGTTGGTATGGGAGCATGAGTTGAGGATTTGTATTTTGTTGAGAAGGTTGTTGTTGTGGAAATGGTAATGAAAGTTGTGGATTTGGGTTTGGAAGTTGTGGAGTTTGTTGATTTTGAAAAGATGGAGGATATTGATAAAATTGAGAAAATCTCCCATAAGGATTTTGCATCCCTTGTACCCATGGCTGATATGAATTCTGATGTTGGGGCCAAGGTTGTTGCCAAGGATTCCAATTTGGTGGGGTTTGAAGATTCATAGGGTTATTAAACCCTTGAGATTGTTGTCCCTGCCAAGGTCTCCTTGCGACAAAACAGAGAGATTCTACTGAATTTGGATCTTCTTGAAAACAACTTTGAGTCCAGGGATTGAAGGAAAATCCTTGATCTCATGATTTTCTGAGCAAATCATACATGTTTCTACAACTTTTGCATCCAAGGGACATTCCCTTAAAGCATGTTTCTTTCTACATTTCGGACAAAAGATGGCCAAAGCATCTGTTTCTGCTTTCTGCTTGTTTTGGATTTTAAGGGTGTCTAGTTGTTCACTAAGACCCCCTAAGATATCAGTTTTAAACTCATCAAGCATATTACCAATCTCTGCCCTACTTACTGATCCAGTTGCAGATTTGTTAGCCCTAATGAGAGAAGAATCCCTAGGCCCTTTTCCAGTTTTAGATTTTCCTCTTGAGAGATGGATACATAGTTCTGTTATATCACGAAATGGAAGTTGAGAAATGTCTCCTTTCCCCATCATGTTTAAAATATCTATCCATTCATCTCTAATGGCTTTTAATATGAGGGCTTTCAAGGTTTCATCATCTAAGTTGCTCATCTTTGCTCTTTTCAAGTTGTATTGAAATCTTTCAAGTAAGTCTTCCAAATTTTCATCTTCTTTTTTGCATCATTTTGAATACCTCATCCTTGTGATTGGTGGGCATACAATAGTCCAAGTATCTATCCAAAAATGTTTGTTTCATATCATTCCAAGTCCCGATAGATTGAGTGGCTAATCCCATGAACCATTTCAAAGCAGATCCCTTCAATGTTGAAGGAAACAGTTTGAGTTTTTGAGAATCTTCCATAGAGTCATAAGTTCGGCACACAACTTCAAACTCAAACAGAAATGTTTCAGGATCCTCACTTCGCAATCCATAAAAGTTAGGGAGAACAGATGGTGAGATATTTTTCATTGTTGCATGAGTTTCTTCATCAACTATAGGGAATCCAAGCAAATTGTCCCTATTTCTACCATCATTTCCTTCACCATTGTTATCTCCATTATCTCCTCCTCTTCTACCTCCACCTCTATTAATTACTTCCTCTGCCATGATAGTTTCTTTAGAGTCCTTATAGTCCTCTAGTTCTTCTACCAAGGAAGGATGAGAGAAAGTCTCTTTTTTTTCTAAATGGGTTTTAGTAGGTGGTATAGGAGAATCATCTAATTCAGCTGTTCCTTGACTTCCAAAAATCTTAAGGCTAGGGGTAGATGGTGGTGAATCTGGTCTATGCCTTGAAGAAGATGGAGTTATGAAAATCGAACTCTTGGCTTTAGCTATAAACCTTCCCCTAGAATCTCTTGCTCTATGCATGTCATTTTTTATTTTTTAAAAAGTTGGCTAATAATTCTCTTTCTGATCTTCCAGATCACACTAGATGCAAGAAAAGAGAGCATACTTAAGAAATTACTAAACCAATAACTCTCTTTTCTGATCCTCCAGATCACACTAGGTGCAAGAGGAGAGCATACTTCAAGAAGTTATCAAGTTTTCCCTTCTTTTATGATTTTATGTTTTTTTTAAGAAATTGGCTACCTAGTTACACTTCCCCGGCAACGGCGCCAAAATGTTTGGTCAATTTAGTGTGTCCTAAATTGCTGCATTTAATTTGTCAATCCGGGAATCGTAAGGTGATGAAGTGCGGCGCACTATATGTGCAAGATAACCTATTTCTTAACTTTTTGTCGTTTTTGGTTTTTCTAAGGTGAAATGGAAATTCTAAAATGAAAACAAGTTTGGTTATATTTTTTCAAGGAAGTGATATCCCCTATAATGATTTACCAACTTGTAACTTTAAAAAGAAATTTGAAATTTACAATGACAAGACTTGAAAGAAAGTAAAAGTGTACTGCTGAAATGAAAAGGTGCTGCTAATCTAATGAATCAAAACAGTAAACTAGTGAACATGAAAACCAAAATATTCTTGCTGCCAACTAAACACAAAAGAAACTATGCTTAAGGAAATTCAAAATTGCAACAAAATAAATCTAAATCAGATTACATCAATTCATTTTCTGACCCTTCATCATTAGACCAGCTATGATTTTCGGAAGTAATCATAAACAACTTGTGTAACTGATATTTAATTTGCAGAAAGTAAACTAATACTAAACCATACACTCATGATTCAATCCTCAATACTGCACCAAATGGTGGCTTTTATAAATCAAGATGTCATTATTTAATATATTCAACTTGCGCAGAAGAACCAACATTAAATTCACATTTAATGCGTCACTATCACCACCAGAAGCTATGAGCAATCAAGATGCGACATGCAATATGCAACTATGTTAAAAGAAATTAATACCAAACTGGCTATCGCATATCGCATCACTATCACCAATTGGTATTAGCAATCGAGATGGCGAGCAATTAGTATATTCAATGAAACTATTGGTAAAGCAGATAAGCAAAACTGAAATGAACAAAACAAGACTGAAATTAAACAAAAGCTATGAAAAACAAACTAGCAGAAGAACAATGTTAGATCCATGTCATTAGTCAAAAAGCTATAAAAATGCCCGGGCTGTCTATCTAAAACCTGCAATCAAGAAAACTGATCAGTGATTAACAATCATAAAACATGAAAGACATAAATGAAATGGAAATTATGGAAATGTATAAACAGAAATGAAACAACTGCAAAGTATGAACATATGGATGGATTATGATACAATGACTTTTAAAAGAAATGAAATGAGAAATGTACACTAATACACAAAACCTTAGCTGAGCAGGGGCCCTCTACACAGCTTTGTTGTGGCCTTCATACACCTCTTTGGTAATTATTCTCAAACACGAATTAAGTTGAAAAACAGAGTCTTCTCATATTAAAAAGCAGTTCATTACAGAATGGTAGTGTTACGGCAAAAGAGCAGCGTAATCACTACAAAGCAGACTAACAGAGATTACATTCGCTAACATCAACTATCAACTAACTTTATGTGCGTATGCAAACGCTCTATATATAACAATAAACTGTAACTATCTCCTAAAGTTCATGATGGCAAAGAGCACGTAGACCACTACGTCCACGGATATAGGAGTATGGCCATGTTGGAAAGTGAATCTACGGAAGGTGGATGCTTGAATTCGACTCCAGAGCTCTGCACAGATGTCGATTTAACCTCCGCAGGATTAGAAACGGCCGTATGGATCTTTAGACATAAAGTAAATGTAGTCCTGCCCACATGAAGCTCCATGGTTGACTTCATGGACGCCTTTGACTGCCATTTTTGACGAAGCTCGTTATTAATTCAATAGGACACTAACCATGTCCACGTCATTCCTAGCCTGCCCATGTGGCTCGTTTCCCTTGTAGACACCTGTAGCATAGAGTTCCACAAAATAGCTGCGGAAAGTTGCAGCAGCTGCGGAAAGTGGCAAGATTCCGCAGCTGAATGAACAAAATCCAGATCAAATAGAAAACACAAAAATATAATTAAAAACCATGTTAGATACCCTTTTGCACATGATATTGACAATTTGGGAGGTTTAGGTGAGTGAAAAAGGTATGGAAAAGTGTATGGAAAAGATGCAAATTTGGGACTCAACATATCCATCACTTTGGTTTTGGGTCAATGCTACCAACTCATTCAGTGTCGCCGACTATCGCCATCCCTGAACATTGCTTCATCAGTTACATTCTATCTTTTAAATCATTACTTTCATTTCACATTTTTGATGGGGGATACATCAAGGCCCTCTTTTGACGAGTCGCTTCCTGCTGACATCAAATCATCATCCAGGAAGTTGACTTAGAAACACCCCTTCAGTACCTTGGATCTTGCATACATCAATGGAAAGTTTCTCGCTTTTAGCGATAGGTTGACCTCACTAACCTTCGACCGAAAGACTTTGTATGTTGTTCGACATCAAATCATCTATTCACACCATGCAGACTATACTACAATACCTTGAGAGCCATTATCATCATCGGTGGTTTCTCTCGCGTCTGTTAACGACTTACATCATTGGATGGTAATCAAATGGTGCCTTCCCATTGTTACACAGCATTTTTTCATTGTCCCTGCAATCCCCATCTCGCCCATTGGAGGGTCATTTTTGTGACCAATAAGCAGCTTCATGCCTTGAAAAAACCATCATTGTGTCCCTTTACATGACAATAACATTCCTCTTATTGAAAATTCCCTGAGCAGAGACTCAAAAACCCTTGTTTTTACCTTGGCACGAGTAATCAGTTATTCCCTCGCGCCGAAGAAGAAAATTAACACTGGGCTTGCGCCAGCTGGCACACTGTCCTAGTTTTCCACCCGCGCCAAGCTGTTTATGGAATTTTTTTTAAAAATAGATGCGGAGATTCCACTCCAACCACCTTGAGGATGAGTCATTAGGAGTGGTTGAACTGATAAACCACGGACTACCTCCTTTAGGTTTATGGTTTCCACCTCATATGGGAACCCCCTAAAGGATAGGCATCCCTCCCTCCTTTGTAGGGATCCTAACCTCCTCGTTTTGCTCTATAAAATAAGCTATCTCTCTTAGTACAAGCTAGTTGAACTTGGAGAATTAGACATACTAAAGTTGAACGGCTGAATAGCTGAATGACTAAAGAAGATAGAATAAGAAAAAATTACGTTGAGGAGAGCTTGAGTCCATGCCTTCATCCTGTCTGAATTACCTGAAGAGAATCTAAGACGCGCTTCACTTGAACCCCGCTGGAGGAGACTGCGATGTCAAAGCATCAGTTGTAACTCTTCCTTCTATTCATTTATATACATGACTACAGTTTGGTTCCACTATTGTGTTATGATGTTTGTTTAACGCAATATGTTTAGCCATATTTAACTGGTTAATAGTTATGAATGAAATGTTGTCATATTGTATGTTGTTCTTATTTTCTTGTTCTTTGTGCAGATATCCAAGCGTAATGGTGAATGGATTGTGACTTGCCGAGGCAGGAGAAAGAGGCCACCACTACTACAGTAACAACGACAGTGTTGGATTCCAGGTAGGTCGATCTACCGTGTCCCTTGTTCATTCAATAATTAGGAAGCAGCACTTTAGTGTGTCCCTTTGTTTCTAGACCCACTCTAGGGCTAGAGGGACCGTCTCTATCCGCAAAGAGGATTTACCTACATAACAAATTGGCGACTCCACTGGAGATCAATGCGATTTTTTCGTTTCATTTTTGTTGGGTCATTTTCAATTATTGATTTAGTTATCTCTCTTTTCTAGTTTGCTTGTTTAGTTTTCATCCTCTGTTCAACTTCAGAGTGTCAAGATTGACCTCTGCTCATTAGGTTTTGGTTTTTCCTCTTTTTCCCATAATTATCGGGCTTGGCGCGGTTTTTCTCTGAACAATCGCGCCAATTAGCGCAAGTTGCTTTTTTTGAAGTCACGCCAACCCCTATATGGCACGGATTATAGCCTTACAGTTGCACCAACCCCTGTAGGAATTGGTTTGACCTCCTTGATGAGTCTTTTGGTCAATTGTGCTTGCTTCTGGGTTATTTTTTATGCATGATTTTGCCTTTGGGATTGTTTTGATTGTTGTCGACTTGATTTTCTCAGTTGTTTGTCCATATTCTTATCAGTGTTAGTTGAGGCCTTAGGGTTTCTAGGTGTCCTTGTGCACTGAGCCTTCTGTTCGAAAATCGAGTCGGTTTGATTCTTGTCAGTCCCATTTGTGGCTTGATGGCATTCAATTTTCTTGATCTTTTGAGTGATTGCCTTGTGTGATGTTCCCAATTAGCCATAGCTACTTGGAACATTATAATTGCTCCATTTTTGAAATAAGAAGTAAGAAACACAATAAAATCTATCCCAAGTGTGAAAAGGGATTGAGATAGGAGGATAAAATAAAGCCCCTTGAGTGTGAAGAAGAGAAAAAGCAAGGAGCTACTATAGTTGACCAAGTCAACCAGCGTTGTAAAAAGGGAGGGAAAGCCTCTAGGGCAGCGCAGTTTTGAAGGAGAAAGCTTCTCAAGGAAGCTACACCACCAATGTGTGGGGCCCGGGGTGGAGAAGCTCACTTGGAATAAAAAAGGAAGGAATGGCAACAAGGGAAGGTATTCATTCATACTTCTTGTTTCAGTCTTATGAATGATTGCAATCTTCAGCTGTTTAGCCGGAGTTGCAGCACTGTTTAGTGCAAGGGTTCTCATGCGGGAATTCTAGTTCCATTGTTGTTGCAGATTGATTGGGAGATTCAAGGAGGAGGTCTTGAGTTTGATTCTCATCAGATATCTTGAGGAAGCCATCCTCTAACCTAGACTATGCAGTCACTCTCAGTGAGTGTGTTATTTCTGCAGTAGCTGCAGTAGCCGGGGTTAGATCTACCCATTTGAGCTTATTTCAGGAGAGGAGGAGGTGATTTCCACTCCAGGAATTCTATTGAGGAAGGTCTTGAGCCTATTTTTGTATTGTGTACTCTTCTTTGAGCAGATCATATATTTATTAATACAAAGTTGCTGGGTACAGCGTTATTTTCTGCAGTGTTGTACATTGTGTTGTTATTTTGCCGGAAATCCTTGCCGGGAGGTCCCAATGTGTTTGTAAAAGAGGTCAATCCTCTCATTTCTGATCTTATAATGAATGAAAGCTCCAGATATATGTTATTCCATATATTTTTTTAGTTTACATAATAATAATAATGTTGTTTCTGCCTCCGACATTTCTATTTTATGATGCACTGGGGTTATGATGCCTATTTCTACATTTGAGTTGGGGAGATCTGTTTATTGTAGCTAGAGTTATTTGTTTCTGATTCCATTCCATATTTAAGCCACATACAACATATTCTTGAGGATCCAAGCCCTGTACAGCATTATTCTTGCACTGGTTTGCTTATACAGCATCCTCACTAAGGATATTGCTGAAATTCCTAAAAAGGGATATCACAGTGGTATCAGAGCTCTACTCTTGGCTCAGCTTGTGGGGGGGAGATTTATCTTCAGCATGGAGAAGGAAGAAATCTCAAGGCTCATACTTCAAACCCTACAGAACATTTCAATGGATCTCAAGGAGATGAGGCAGGAAGAAGACTCTTTAGGGTTTTGCCCTGAGGAAAGTACCAGAACTGTAAATGGCATGGGACATTCAAATCCATCACAACGCTCCACCATGCCTTAATTTTTAATTGAAAGAGATAAGGAGGGTTCTCTAGAAGAATATTTTGAAGAATATGAGCTCCAATCTCAAAGGTTCAAGGAGCATCTCAGCTTTCAGGAGTTTTGCCGGATCAAGGATGGAAGGAGGGATGATTCTCATCAAAGGGAAGGTAACTTGATGCAGGGATCAGCCCTACAGTGCAGTATGGTGGGGTTATTCTTTCCCACATTTGATGGGACATCTAATCACACAACAAAGGCATGGGTAGAGAAGTTGGACACATACTTCCAGCTTCACAAGGTTTCTGATATGGAAGCTATCAAGATAGTTGTGTTGCATCTAGAAGGGGAGGCTCAATATTGGTGGTTTCATGGATTAACCACACTTTGGAACCATCATATCACTTCATACTCAGCTTTCACCAAGAATCTAGTGGAAATATTTGATCCAAGGGATCCGGAAGCCCACTTTGCCAAAATAACCAAACTCAAGCAAGAGGGAGATCTTGAGGATTATATTGCTGAGTATCTACAGCTTTCAATGATGGTCTCCAACCTCACTATGAGTAGGAAGGTATGCATGTTTTTGAATGGGATGGTTGAACCATTACAAGGGTTGGTCAAATCTACAAAACCAACTACACTCCTTGAAACTGTGGAGAAAGCTAGAGATCTACAACACATCTTGCCCAGGGCAAGAACATTTTTACAACAGAAAACTCATTCAAGGCCAAGGGATACACTCCCTATTCAGGAGAAATGTGTTATGGGGGAGGCACATCTTATCAAGACCTTCTCCAAGAAGGGTGCCAGCGATGTACAACCCATAGAAGACTTTGCTCCAAGAGGAGGAGTTGTTGCAGCATTAAGAGGGGTTCCAAAATATCTTACCCTAAGATTAAGAGGCACCATCATGGGGAAAAGAGTTTCTGTATTGATAGATAGTGGAGCCACTCACAATTTTATTGATTCATAGCTGGTATACAAGAAAGGAATTCCCGTGGAGGAGTTTGAGGGATTTTCAGTTTTGGTTCCAGAAGCCATGACTCTACAATGTGCCAAGTATGTTCCAGCGTTGACCATTACTATGGGTACCTATACCTTGATAGACCACTTCTTTGTGGTAGATATTCCAGACACCAATGTCATATTAGGAGTCCAGTGGTTAGTCACTCTTGGGAGAGTTACCACTAACTGGAAAACTCTGGATATGGAATGGACTAGAGAAGAGGATGGCCAGCAACAAAATATCAAGGGTATGAACACATATCCTCCTCAGGTTGTTTCAGCACATAGGATGGAGGAAGATCTGCACAGAGCATAGATTTCATGGGTAGTGGAGCTGCATGTATCTTAGGTGAAGAGCAAGGACACACTGGTGCATTTATATGTTCAATCCCTTTTGGACTGGTATTCTACAGTATTTGGAGATATCCCACCAGGGAGACCTCCTGACCGAGGGTTTGAACACACCATTGAGTTGGAACAAGGGGTACACGAAGTGATCACCAATCCTTATAGACATCCCAAGGCCTATAGGGATGAGATTGAAAAAGCTATCCAAGAGCTGCTAGCACTAGGGCGCATCCGGCCTAGTACTAGTCCTTTTGCTTCCTCAATGGTTTTGGTAAAGAAGAAAGATGGCACATTGAGGATGTGCATCGATTATAGAGCCTTGAACAAGAAGAATTTGAAGAACCAGTACCATATACCTGGGATCGATGAACTCATGGATGAGCTAAGGGGATCCAAATATTTCTTGAAGATTGATTTTAGGTCCGGATACCATCAAATCAAGGTGAGGGAGCAAGATATCCCCAAGATAGCGTTCAGGTATCACTATGGGAATTTTGAGTTTCTGGTAATGCCCTTTGGATTGACTAATGCTCCAGAAAATTTCCAATCATGTATGAATCATATCTTCCGGGATCATTTGCGAAAGTTTGTATTGGTCTTCTTTGATGATATTCTGATCTACAGCCACACTTGGGAGGAGCACTTGCAACATATTGAGAGAGTCTTACATATCCTCAAGGAGCAGAAATTCGATGCCAAGCTCTCCAAATGTGAATTTGACCTCACAGAGATGTTGTATTTGGGGCATATCATAGGCATAGATGGAGTAAGGGTTCATGAGGAGAAGATTCAAGCTATCAGAAATTGGCCTGAACCTAGGAATGTGACAGAACTCAGAGGGTTTGTGGGCATATGCACATATTACTAGAAGTTTGTGAAAGGGTTCTCACAACTAGTAGCACCTCTTACAGACTTGACAAATAAGGGGGCTTTCCAGTGGACACCCATAGCACAGAGGGCTTTTGATAAGCTCAAAGAGGTAATGAGTAGTTGTCATGTTTTGGTTTTACCTAACTTTTCTCAACCTTTTGTGTTAGAATGTGATGCATCAGGTGAAGGTATTGGGGCAGTCTTGATGCAAGGAGGGCCTCCTATAGCCTTTGAGAGCAGAAATTTTCTCCCTCATGAGAAGCTATACCCCATCTATGATAAATAAATGTTGGCTATCATGCATGCATTAGCCAAATTCTGGAAATATTTGGTGGGGAATAAGTTCAAGGTGAAGACTGATCACAACAGCCTTAGATTCTTTCTTGAACAGAGGCAGCTTCAGGAAAGACAACAGAAGTGGGTGAGAAAAATCCAGGCCTATGACTTTTACATAGAATATGTCAAGGGGAAGAGCAATACAGTAGCTGATGCACTTTCCAGTAGGCCTACAGCGTTGTCCATGAGGGGCATGGACGCAGATTGGAAGGCTCAACTTTTAGTTGAGTATTCCAAAGATGACCTTGCATGCGGGATACTTGATGGGGTGGTACCAGATGAGAGATTTAAAGTGATGGATGAGGTTATCTATTACAAGGATCGGATCTACTTGGCTAAGAATTCTAAGCTCAAGGAGAAGATCTTAGTGGCCTCACATGATTCCCCACTTTCCGGGCATCAAGGTTTCACAAAAACTTACAGATCTATCAGGGAGAGATTCTCATGGAAGGGTCTCAAGGAGGATGTGCTCCGACATGTCAAGGAATGTACCACTTTCCAACAAAATAAGGGAGAGCACAAGGAATGTACCACTTTCCAACAAAATAAGGGAGAGCACACTTATCATGTTGGGTTGTTACATCCACTACATATTTCGAATGGGAAGTGGGAAAGCATCTCTATGGACTTCATCACCGGCTTACCGATAGTGCAGGGTAAGGATTGTATCTATGTTTTTGTTGATATACTAACAAATTATGCTCATTTATTTTCCATATCTGCACATTATACTTCTTCACAGGTATCTGAACTCTTCTTCAGAGATGTATTTAGACTCCATGGTATCCCTAGGACCATATTGAGTGATCAGGATAGCTGCTTCATGGGTGGCTTTTGGCAGGAACTTTTCCGATTATTGGGAACTAATTTGACCCCCAGCACCAGTTATCACCCTCGAAATGATGGGCAGACTGAGATAGTGAACAAGTGGATAGAAGGCTACTTGAGGAACTATGTGGTTGGGTAGCAGAAATTTTGGTTGCGATGGCTCCACTTGGGGGAGTATTTTTACAACACTACTCACCATATCTCTATTGGCATGACACCATTCCGAGCCTTGTATGGATATGAGGCACTTTCATTTGCCGATGTTATGTTTTGGGCAAGTAAAGCTCCAAGGGCAAGAGATTGGATTCAAGAGAACCACGACATACTCAGGGCCCTCAAAGATAACATTGCCACTGCCCAGAACTAGCAAAAGATGTATGCGGACCGTGGTTGGATAGAGAGACAGTTTGAGGTGGGGGATATTTTCTACCTATGCCTTCAGCCCTACAAACAGTCCACACTCAAAGGTGAAGGGAGATGAAAAGCTCAAACCACATTTCTATGGGCCATACAAGGTGAACGAATGTGTCGTTAAGGTAGCTTATGAGCTGGAGCTTCCTAAGGGGAGCAAGATCCACAATATCTTCCATGTATCTTGCCTCAAGAAGGCCATAGGTAGGAATGTAGTTGCCAACTTGGAACTTCCTCCAATTGATGATGAGGGTCATTTGATCTTGCAGCTAGAAGCAATCGTAGACACCAGAGAGAGGAAGTTGAGAAACAGAGTCATCAAAGAATATATGATTCGATGGAGGAATCTACCAGATGAGGATGCCACTTGGGAAGCCTGAGAGAAGATCTTCCAGCATCCTTATTTAATGTTGCTTGTGGGCAAGAAAATTTTGAGCGGGGAGGACTATGATGTTCCCAATTAGCACTAGCTACTTGGAACATTATAATTACTCCATTTGTGAAAAAAGAAGTAAGAAACACAATAAAATCTATCCCAAGTATGAAAAGGGATTGAGATAGGAGGATAAAATAAAGCCCCTTGAGTGTGAAGAAGAGAAAAAGCAAGGAGCTACTATAGTTGACCAAGTCAACCAGCGTTGTAAAAAGGGAGGGAAATCCTCTAGGGCAGCGCAGTTTTGAAGGAGAAAGCTTCTCAAGGAAGCTACACCACCAATGTGTGGGGCCCGGGGTGGAGAAGCTCACTTGGAATAAAAAGGAAGGAATGGAAATAAGGGAAGGTATTCATTCATACTTCTGGTTTCAGTCTTATGACTGATTTCAATCTTCAGCTGTTTAGCTGGAGTTGCAGCATTGTTTAGTGCAAGGGTTCTCATGCGGGAATTCTAGTTCCATTGTTGTTGCAGATTGATTGGGAGATTCAAGGAGGAAGTCTTGAGTTCCATTTTCATCAGATATCTTGAGGAAGCCATCCTCTAACCTAGACTGCATAGTCACTCTCAGTGAGTGCATTATTTCTGCAGTAACTGCAGTATCTGGGGTTAGATCTACCCATTTTAGCTTATTTCAAGAGAGGAGGAGGTGATTTCCACTCCAGGAATTCTATTGAGAAAGGTCTTGAGCCTATTTTTGTATTGTGTACTCTTCTTTGAGAATATCAGATATTTCTTAATACAAATTTTTTGGGTACAACATTATTTTCTGCAGTGCTATACATTGTGTTGATATTTTGCCGGAAATCCTTGCCAGGAGGTCCCAATGTGTTTGTAAAAGAGGTCAATCCTCTCATTTATGATATTATAATGAATGAAATCTCCAGATATATGTTATTCCATCTATTTTTGTAGTTTACATAATACGAATAACGTTGTTGCTGCCTCCGGCATTTCTATTTTATGATGCATTGGGGTTATGATGCCTATTTCTACATTTGAGTTGGGGAGATCTTTTTATTGTATCTAGAGTTATTTTTTTCTGATTCCATTCCATATTTAAGCCACATACAGCATATTCTTGAGGATCCAAGCCCTGGACAGTGTTATTCTTGCACTGGTTTTCTTATACAGTGTCCTCACTGAGGATATTGTTGAAATACCTGAAAAGGGATAGCACACCTTGGTTGCAGAGTCATTTCGTTTTATTTATTGGTTCTTCACCCTTTTGATCCAAGCATAGATTACATTTCTTGTTTTGGATCATTTTTAAAACTATCTCTTGGTTTGAAATATTGCGACATTAGTTTGAGTGATTTCTTGTGTTTGTTTCGTGTTTTATTGAGTCATTCAATTTCGATTCCTACACAACACTTAAGCTAGTGTTTGTTTTAATTTTTCATGTAATTAGCGCATCATGTACTTGTTTTCATTGAAAAAAAAAAAAACATATTTTGCATTCTTTCTTTGCATTGAAAGTGAAATACTCTTTGCATAACTAGCATCTGATTATCTAGGAAAGAGTTTCATTTTCGTATTATGTTAGATGCCTTAGTGGATTTCTTCGCATAATCTCATTGTTTTATTTTGTTTGAAAGATCTCTATCCTTCTCATAACTAGCATTCATTGAATCGGAAACGATGTTCATTTCCATATATCTTGCATTTAGGGATTTTTGAGATCCAAAATCGATAGGACCTTAAAACTGAAATGTAATTAAAGATCAACTGTAAAACTTATTTTATTAACCTAAAGAAACATTGAAACCTAACGAAATAGTTTTACTGGTCTATGCTAGTGACGTGTTCTGACGTCGTTAAACCTAGCAGTTGTCGCTCGCCCTCTCGCATTAGACAGCGTTAGCACGGACTTGTGCTCCCTGTACCATTGAGTATATAAAGGGAGACCCTCATAGGTTTCAATCCTTTATCCATAGGAAGACGAGTCTTCCACCCTGTAACTGTGATACACCGAACACAGCATTTGGGGAGACTACCTGCACGTATGGAAAGTCCTTGGTCATTTCTCTTTCATTTGATCACCAAGGTGTATATGGTAGTTCACAGAAAATTGGTACACCCTCTTGCTTAGATTACCCGAGTCGTCATTTTGATCTTTTCGTGACTCTTTAAAAAGTGCAAAGATCATCAAGCTCTTGTCCTTTCATGGTCATTTCAACCTGAAAGTGATAGAGTCACCTTTTTCCTGTTTCTTGACACTTAAAATATGAAATGACAGAGTTTTGTTTCAGTGTCTTAAAATATTACTTGCCCATGAAATATTCCTGGTTAAAGTTATCTTCCTTCGAGTTTTGTTTTACATGGCAACATTTCCAGAGTTTACCAACCAAAGAATCCCCTCAAAAGGGAATCCTAGTCCTTTTCCTGCTTTTGGGAATCTTGGTGCTCCTTATATGGCAACATTATCCCTTCCTGGGTTAACTGTTGGTTTTCTTGTCTGGTTGTTCTCGACCTCTGTGGTCTCGAGTATTCCATCCTCTGTACAGCCATCTCCTCCACCAGAACAACATCATGTTGCTTCTAAGGTGGACCTCTCCCCTTCTTCGCCTATTTCTTCGTCCTCCTCTTCTACTTCTCCTGGTGAAAGTCTAGATTCCAGTACCCAGGTGGCTAAGAAGAAGAAGAAGAAGACAAAGAAGAAGAAGTTAGATAAGCGAGAGGCTAATGTTGCAAATATTCCTCCTAAGATACCTTCCATCGATAAACCATCCAACCTTCCAAAAAAAGTCAAATTCCCTTACATGTTGTGCAAAGGTGACCATCTTCTTCGAGACTGCACTGGCATTCCCAAGGTACTTGAAGCATGGTCCGATGGCCGTCCATCTTTCCCTTTCGCCTCGAGAAGTCATATTGGTGGCACATCTTCGACCAGCCATGATAAGACTCATAAGAAATAGGTTAAGATTACCAATCCCTGTAAATTGTGTGAAGGGCATCATCCCATTCACCTTTTTCCGTATATGGATGAAGCCAAGAGAGTGTTGGACAACTCTACTATTTATGCACCCTGCCTTCCGGATGGGTTACCAAAAGCTTTATTCGAGTCCTCCGCTAGTTGATTCAACGATCGGTCAAGAGTCATCCTTGGTCGATCCCGCTCCCTTGGATATTCAAATTCAAGAATCCGTTCCTGACCAATCATTGGTCGTGGAACCGGTTGATCAGATCTTTTCCGTTGAGAGTGGATCTCATCCCCCTCACGTTCTTCTTGTTTCTTCAGATTCCTCGGACTTGGAGACAGATTATCCCGTCCCTGTGACTCAAGAAGATACTCCTCCTGCTCCCATGATGGAGGTCCAAGAGGATGCTCCTCTTGCTCTGATAACACTAGGGGATGACCATCTCATTTCTATGGTACCCCCTCCAAGTAGTTTGATCGCTTCCTTCGATTGGAGTCGATTTGCAGGATATCGCCTTCCTTCTTATGTTCCTTTTGAGATCATGGTACAAACCTTTGATGTGGTTGTACCCAGCACCATTATAGATGAAGGCGCGTATGTTAGTATTATGTCTTCCACTACTTGGCAAGATTTTGGTTCTCCACCGCTTGTGCCTATTACATAGAATCTGTTGGATTTTAACAGAGGAACCAGTCAACCATTAGGGATCCTTCCAAAGTTGCCTGTTAGTTTGGGAGGGAAAACCATCTATATAGATGTGATGGTTGTTCCAGGCCCCTTGGATTTCAATTTACTCTTGGGGCATGATTATGCTTATTCCATGGGTTCACTTGTCTCTTCAATCTTTCGTGTGATCTGTTTCCGACACAAAGGTCAGATCATGACCATTGATCAGCTTTCATTCTTTGGTCCTGATGTGGAAGCTGGCCTGCCATCGTCTCTTTCGAGTCTTTATCCACCGGTTGTATCTTCCCCGCTGCAGGTTAATTATTTGGCTACCTGTCCCATGCCCGCATTCAGTGATAGTGCCATTGTGCATCGTGTGCTGGGGGCATTGGATCCTGATTTCTGAGATGTTTTTCTCCCATTAGATGAGAACCTCCTGGACGCCATTACTTATTATTCATCATGAAACAAGGTCCTCGGAGCACAGTTTGTTTTCTTGTGTCAAGCTCCTTAAAAAACGAAACAAGCTCATCGGAGCATAGTTCGTTTTCTTGTGTCAATCTCCTTAAAAAATGAAACAAGGTTGTATGAGCAGAGTTCCTTTTATTGTGTCAAGCTCGCTAAAAAATGAAACAAGGTGTTATGAGGATGGTTCGTCTTCTATGTCAACCTCATTAAAAAATGAAATAGGTCATGAGGATAGTTCTTTTAATGTTTCAACCTCGTTAAAACAATGGAACACGTTCCCGTTCAATTCGAGTCTTTGCCAGATCTTGTTAGATCCCAGTCAAGTATTTCTCTTGATCTCGTAATTTGAACCTTCACTCCATCTGCCTTTCATATGGATTGAAGCTTGGGGGGCATGTACCTCGAATTGAGTCACCATGCTAGGGGCATGCAAATCATTTCAAGCATAGTTTGTTTCCATTTCAATCTTGTGTAAAAATGAAATTGGTTTCAAGCAAAGTTTCCTGATTTCAAGCTTGTGTAAAAATGAAACCATTCCTATTTTACCTCTCGTGATTTCCATCTTATCAGCATGTTTTTCCAGATGAACCTTGGTTTTCTCATTCCACCGTCACTATCTGCTTGGTCGATCATATGCCTTCACTTAATTGTTTTACCGATTCCTGAGGAACCGCTGCAATGAGTGGTCTTGTTAGCCAGCCTCTTGACCTTTACTTGTTCTGAGTAGTTCCACCATTACCAGAACCAGTAGTTACCCTTAATACCACTCGTTCCTCCAGGAGGAGTCATCTTTCAGCTCTTTTCTGACTGTCGAAAATTGAAAATATTGTCGAGACTCTTGTCGTTTTGAACTCGTTAAATGGTTGTGAAACGATATCTACCCAGTATACATTTACCCCTTTTTCGGGCTGGGATAGATTATTTACAAAAAAGGAATACCTTAGTCTATCGTGACTAAGAGGTTCTTTCAGATATTGTTTTCAACCTTTTCGGATCTGAGAGATCATTTACGAAAAGGGCCATGATGGATTTTTCTTTTCTTCCTTCTTTTCAAACTCTCTAAACATGAAAAGATGTTGAGTTCTCCCTTTGTTAGACTCGTTAAACCCTGATGACATCAGATTTCATCGCCATGACATTACTCGAGTTCCTCCTTCCTAGGGCTCACAAAATGTACTAGGATGGATTTGTCTGAAGGTAAAATTTACAGCACAAGCATATGCTATCCCCTTCAAGCTTGTTTTAAAAAATAATCTGGGTACTCGCTAGAAATGGTGGGGGAAAATGGAACCAAATTTTAGTTATGTTGGTAAGATGTCGCTCTAGAACATGGCACTTGTCTGCATTCGTGTCGGGTTGGGGCATCTCATTTCATCATTTTTGCCTCCATAGGTTTGGGTAATCTCTTTTGACCTCTCATCTACTCTTTGCCACGTCGTCATGACCTTAGATCCTTTGATGTCAAATACTACCAAATCCAGTGTCGTTTTGCTGATATGTTCAAGAGAAGTTTTCCTCTGCAGTTTTCAACCTCCCTCTAATTCTCTGTTGGTCTTGATTCACTATTATAATGTTCCTTTGTCTCGTGTCGATGATTTGGGAAACATTATGGCCCACCTTCGATCAGGTCACTTCCTGCCGACTTTAGCTCATTATCCAGGAACTTGATCGAGAGACTCTATTATGGTACCTTGGAGCTTGCATGCCTTAATGGCAGGTTTTTCACATTTGACACAAGGTCTGCATCATTGGCCTTCGATCGAGTGATTGGATGTTTGACGCTAGATCATTGTTCACATTCTGTGGATCGTACCAATTGTACCTTGAGAGCCATTGTCATTTTTGGTGGTTTTTCTCGTGCCTGTTAACAGCTTTCATTATTGGCTGGTAATCAGGTGATTTTCTTGCATGTTTGAATTTAGCTCATATACTCGCATGCTTGAATTTGTACTTGTTTGAGTCGAGATGAAGCGCAAGACCCTGGATTTTGTCTGATAAAATCTAGGCTGCAGATTTTGGTGGATTATCATGACTTATTACATGACTCTTTTGATCAGATGGTTGCGACCATACCTAAGTCTATTTTTTGATCCTTACTGATGGATGGTTGTGTCCATACCTCAGATCTCAGTTTTTATATACTCTATTATGGATGGTTGCACCCATACCACATGTTCATGTATCAAAGATATCAGTTTTATTCATAATTACAGGTTTTCCAACAGCGATGTTTGGTTTGAACGCGTTCTCATAAAGCATTTTGCCCCTCCCTCTCCCTCGGACCTCATGCTTTATGGGGCATCTATTACACAGAATTTTGTCACTGTCCCTACAATCCCCATCTCGCCCATTTGAGGGTCATTTTTGTGACCAATAAGCAGTGTCATGCCTTGAAAAAACCATCGTTGTGTCCCTTTACATGAGAGTAACATTCCTCTTGTTGACAATTCCCTGAGAAGAGACCCAAAAACCCTTGTTTTTACCTTGGTGCGAGTAATCAGTCATGCCCTCGCGCCAAAGAGGAAAATTAACACTGTGCTCGCACCAAATGGCGCTTTGTCCTAGTTTTCCACCCGCGCCAAGCTGTTTATGGAATGTTTTTTAAAAATAGAGGCAGAGATTCCACTCCAACCACCTCGAGGATGAGTCATTCGGAGTGGTTGAACCGATAAACCACGGACTGCCTCCTTTAGGTTTATGGTTTCCACCTCTTGTGGGAACTCCCTAAAAGATAGTCCTCCCTCCCACCTTTGTAGGGATACTAACCTCCTCCTTTTCCTCTATAAAAGAAGCTATCTCTCTTAGTACAAGCTAGCTGAACTTGGAGAATTAGACATACCATAGTTGAACGATTGAATAGTTGAATGACTAGAGAAGATAGAATAAGAAGGAATTACGTTGAGGATAGCTTGAGTCCATGCCTTCATCCCATCTGAATTCCCTGACGAGCATCTGAGACGCGCTTCGCCTAATGCCACTGGAGGAGACTGCGATATCAAAGCATCGGTTGTAACTCTTCCTTATATTCATTTATATACATGACTATTGTTTGGTTCTGTTAGCACTCAAATCTACCTCAGGCTGAAATGAAGTAAAACTCAAGGCTACATCAAACCACGCTCAGCCTCGTAGCTAGCCCTACGAGGACAGGAGAGGGCTCTCTCCGTCAATCTCGAGAAAATAAGCGATAGGATACGAGATGACTTACAAAAGGAACTGATTTTAGGCTAGTAAAGAGATATGTATGTTTGGTTTTTGGTTTTTTGAATTTTCGCTGGAGTAATGGGAAAACAAATTTTGGGTCCGGGGATAAGGTCAGACCTTTGCAGAGTTCAAGCTGGGGCGAGGTAGGTGATGATCTTGATGCTTTAAATTGGATATATGGATAGATTAGACCGACGAGGAGCTGAAGAGGGCAAAGGAGAACTTGAATCCTCTCCAAACAGTTGAAAACATATAGAACTAACTGAATTCAAAGGCCAAGCACTGTAAACAATGGATTCAACCTTAATCACTCATTCAACTTAGTTCAGAAGCATAATGAAAGGATGGCATACATTAAACATGAAGAAACTTACAGTAAACAAAGGAGAAACATCATCAAGAACATAACACCACAAGGATCCCAACAAGTGCCGCAAAACCCCTGATCTTTCCTTAGCCAAAATATGAAAAGTATGTACAATAGTATCAAAAGTATCCCAAGAGTCCAACCTCTAGAATGCCTCAGAAATTACAATATATAGATCACTCTAACCCCTTTCCCCACCTCTAGGGGTCGAATTCCCTCTTCAAGGATCAGTTTCAACCAATTCTAATCATGGAACTACAATCTAGGCAGCTAACCACTTGCCTCTAAAAGAGTGGAAACTGATCCATTACATGATTTTTTACTCATTTGAGAGTGAATCTTCTAGAAGAGATAAAAACAAGCCAAATTTACATGCCAAACATGAATTTACATCATAAAAACCCAAAAATTCTATCCATAAGCAAAACTGGTCCATACTAGGCGAAAAACTAAGCTGGCAGCTGAAAATTCAGAAAAATTTCTAGGTGGGTCGCTCCTGAACTGCGTGGGTCGCTCATGTTCCAGGCTGAATTTGAGGTAGTTCCCGGCATCCAAATTGAGCTCATGATATCTCGTTGGAAAGCCCTGGATGTCTACTTTCCAACCCAAGTGGAATTTCTGAATTTGGAGTTGATTTGACCCTCCAAAACCTCATTCTCCCAGAGGTACTCCCTGCTGGTGCAAAAGGTGGCAGCAAGGTGGTTTTCATGGTGTTTTTGAGCTATTTGACCATCCAGATTTTGTTGAAATGCTAAGTTGACTTCAGAGGATGCATAATTAACCATGAAAAATCCAAAAATGTAAAAATATCCTCCAGCAAATGTCCCAAAAAAAAGTGAGCGCATGAGCGCGCGACCCACGTAACTGCAAAACCTGTTTTTTAGACCAAAATTTTGAAAATGACAAAATTTTCTCCGAATTTTCCCAAATTCGGAGCGGAGGTCCTCCATCATGTGTCCTGCCCAGTCAATGAAGCCTCGGCCAAAATCCGAAGTGGATTAGGCCTTTTCCGCCGTCGAAGTGCCTTGTGCAACCTCCTCTTCATGATCTTCATCCTCGCTTTGCAAACATGCATGCGAGCCCAGTAATGGCCTTTCATGTGGCGAAGCATGTATTTGTCTCGATTGGCCTTCGCCAACAATTTCTCCAGATGTATATTCACCCGCGTGAGTACAGTATCTCTGTCAGCTGGTGTCATGTCACCGGGTCTCTTTCGATTCCACTGTCTGTCCTCACGGATTTGGCGCAACTCATAAAATGTCAGCTCATCCTCGAGCTGTTTGTTGCACTGCTCCAAATAGTTAATCACCCACTGAGCCTTCTGCAATTGGTCTTTCAGCTGGTCATTCTCGGCCCTTTGCTCCTGGATGACTTCCCTCAGCTTCGAGCTAGGAGAGCCCGTATCAACATCAATGACTATCATATCGGTGTCCCGGCCTCCTGATGGGCCCTCATCATGCATGGGCCTCTTGCCCCTGTCCTGTACCTGTACCTGCACTGAAGAAGAAAGCGAGACCCTTTCCACATCACGTGGAGATAATACTCGACGTGTCGATGAAGTCGGCAAGACCCCTTCCACCTCACGTGGAGATAGTACTCGCCGTGTCGCTGCAAATAAGGCCCTGTGGCCTCGCTGATATGTCTGAACCAGAGGAGTGCTGATATGCTCAACCTCGCGCATGTCCGGCTGGTGTGAAGGTTCTCCTGCATCATGAACTGTCTCGGGAGGCTGCTGTGGCACTCTGAAAAAGTCTCTAGAAATGAAATCCTCCCAAGTGATGCCCTGCTCTGCCAACTGATGTGACACCAAGATTTTGATCAAAGTGAAATGATATATACTCCTATACTGCTGCACTGGGCTCGTCTTCTTCTGCACAAATGTCACCATCCTCTCTATGTTGCGGTGTATGAAATACGGAATACTCATCATACGTACCCTTGTGAAGTGCATCAGCAAACGAATATGGTATGAGAAAAGACGAGCATACCTGCCCTCACAACTAAAATATTGAATGATGAGCCTCATGAGCGGTGCATACTCATCTCTCAAGAATCTGAATGGAAAAACTCTGCTCAAGTAAGCCCTATATCCAGTTTTAATGTATGGCTCATTATGAAATTTCTCTAACTGCTGACCCTTGTTCCATTCCTCGCCCATGTTCGGTATACCAGTGGCTTGAGCAATAGTCAAGGGTGACACAATGAAATCAACCCCAGCAAGGCTTACCCGACCATCCCGTAAATGAAGAACAAACAGACGAGCCAATTCACGATGAGGCCGGGTTTGTGCAACCATCTCACAAAATCTGAAACATGACAAATATCGGAAACAATCCATAGCTAAAGGACATGCCTGCAACCGAGCCAAAGAAGTAGGCTCCTCTCTGCGATGATCACCACTTCTATGATCTCTGCGGGACCCCCGTGGCACATTACCTTCAGTCACCGAATCACTGCCTGACCCTGGCTCATATTCTGACTCTGTTTCCGACATAGCTCTGACCAAGCTTTTGGCAATGTGTATACTGATATGAAAGCAGTGCAAACAAAGTTAGGATGTATGTTTCAACACCCAACCAATATTCCCACCTTCAAAGCACCATAAGGAAACAAACCATGGATAAAATCTCTGTTTTAGATGGATTGGAAAAAGGCACAATCTCTGTGTTTCAATGCAAGTGAAACTTTGATCAAAGGGAGCGGGCAACTTTCAAAATTTTGAACAAATCTTATCAAAGGAGAGCATGGCATCAATAGAATGTGTTTGTCTATGAGTAATCACAACAAGGGTGTCAATGGGCAGTTTGAAACAAAGTCATGAGAATGTTTTTACATTGGGCAGTGAAACATAATACAACCACAGTCACCATGGAACAAAGGGTTTTAAACATGGTATAATAATAGCAATGGTCACAATGGCATAATAGGCATGAGAGCAATATGGTTTTGATATTATATGCAAAGCTGGATGTATCACTGCCATAAGATAGCAAACAAACTCATTCAACCATTCATTTTCATTTTAAAACCCTGAAAACGATAATACTATGACTGTGGGGTTTTAAATCCTCCATTTGAAACATTTGAAACCACCAATGATGCCACCAACGCACTAAAAACATCAAGGAATTGCAAAAACCTGTTTGAAGGAAAGTTGAATCGATTCCAAGCAAGACTGGGCGCTCAAACTGAATTTCGAAACTCTGTGTCTGCGTGGGTCGCTCGCCTCCTGCGTGGGTCGCTCGGCCCAGGTGGGTCGCGCCCCTTGTATCTTTACACTGCTGAAATGACCTACGTGGGTCGCTCTGCCCAGGTGGGTCGCTCGCGCCCAGGTGGGTCGCTCGAGCCCCACAACTCTGTCCATGCAGTTTAAAACTCTGAAATCGGTCCTCCAATCTTCAAAACACAATTTGGGTGCTATGGATTTGTAAAAATGAAACTTGTTTGGCTTTTATACATGATACAAATATCTTCACAATCAGATTTTGTTTTAAATCTAATTGCAAACCCATATTACAATGTATTTGTAATTTCACTTTTGGTTTTTCACATACAATCTTCTTTTGGCTTTTTTGAGGTCGACTTTAATGATTTTGCTGTCTTCTTGCAGGGATATGGCTATCTCGGCTAAGGAAGAGACCAGGGGTCTGCCTTTGACAATTTCTTCTTGGCGGAATAATTACAATTTATTACAAAATGATAATGAACAATTTCTAGTTCCAAAACAGAGTTTTGGACTAGAAATATTTTTTTTTAAAATGTTGATGATAATAAAATAAAAATCACAAATGCAGAACTTTCCTCACCTTGCAGGCTTTATGACTAATATACAAATGACTCAAAAACCCTAGACACCAAGACCTAGGACACTTATTGACATTTTTAATGACCATATATGTAATGACAATGACTATGAATGATTTTTTTGAGAAAATTTTTAAAATAGCACTGCAGGTGTAAATATGAGGAAACATAAGACGACAGACCCCTTCTTCAGTGCATGGCATGCTCCTAGTGAAATGCAACGAAGTGGAACAAGCGAGACGCCTAATAATGAATATGCAAAAGACGAAATGATCACTGACGGAGGGCTGCAAGGGCCGACTCTAACATTGGCTCCAATGGGGATGGTGGCTCCATGGAGATGCCAAGAACGGCAGATCTCTGGGGGAGTCAGACAGTGCCTCTCATCCATTGGGCAATGGAATCGTTATTTCAACTGACAAGACAAACTTTGGACAACTTTATTGACTGCAGATCTGACTAACGACAGACTGCAATTTGACCAAAACTGACATGACTCAAACTGACATGACTTTAAAACTTAAAGACTGATGAAACTTAACTTGATAATTTCAAACCAACCAACCTCTATCTCCAGAATTATAGCCTTCGCTCCGGGCCCCAGACTGAAAATGAGAGATCAGTGCACACTAGCAACGAAACAAAAGTAAAATGATATATACAATGACAATGAGATCAGCAGCAAGTACTCAGAAATAATAACGCTTCAGCAACCGACCATTGATCGGTCCTCCAGGACAATCATCTCCATTCATTTCTTTGAGAAGAAATGCATTCTGCCCCCGATACGCTGTAATCTTAAAAGGTCCCTTCCACAGATTTTCAAATTTGCCGTGCTTTCCCTTATCTTCATTCCGAGCATCCCATTTCAAAACTACCTCATCCAACTGAAACTTATCTGCTTTCGCCTTTCTGTCGTAGATCTTCTTTATGCGCTCCTGCAACTTGAAAGTGTTTTGAAATACCTCCTCTCGTGTCTGCTGTAAATGAATCATCTCATTAATCCTCCGTTGCATAGGATCCTCTTCACTTCCAGCCTCCTGAAGCAATTTGACCACCGGGACAGCAAGTGTAGGAAAAACTGTATCCGTCCCATACACCAACTCGAAAGGAGACATGCCAATAGACTTTTTCTGACTTACCCTATCAGCCCATAATGCATTCACCAACTTTTTGTGCCAGGCCTTCTTGTTGATTTCCAGCAATTTCTTAATGATATTCACCAAGGATTTATTTGAAGATTCCGTCAAGCCATTTCCTTGCGGGTGGTAGGCGGTCGAATGTCCCAAGGTAATATTGTACTTAAAGCAAAAATCAACCATCCTCTTAGACTTAAAAGCTGCTGCATTATCTGTGATTATTTTACTAGGACACCCAAAGCGTGACAGAATATTGTTTTCAAGGAAAGAAATAATTACTGCATCAGTGGCCTGTCGAGTGGGAATCGCCTCAATCCACTTCGTGAAGTAGTCTGTAGCTGTCAAGATCCATCTATGCTGTCCGGAAGATGCTGGGTGAATTTCCCCGATAAAATCCAATCCCCACTGCTGGAATGGTGCATTAACTTCGATTGGTTTTAGAGGCAAAGGCTGTAGTTTCTGCTTCCCTTCGAAAATTTGACACTCATGACAATTTTTAACAGCCTTGAACACATCAGAAAACAAAGAAGGCCAATAATACCCTGCCCTTAGAATCTTATTCACTGTGGTCTTCCAAAACAAATGACCTCCGTAGTCACCTTTGTGAAAATCCTCCAGAACTCTTTGAGCTTCCTCCTCCACCAAACAATTCAACAACATACCACCAGGGTCTTTCCAATATAATGCAGAATTCAAAATGCAGAATTTAGCAGCTCTTAACTTCAATGTTCTACTCTTATTTCTAGGCATGCCGGGCGGTGTAGACAAATTCTGAAGCACATATAAAATGTCAGCATACCAAGGAGAAGAAACAAAAATATCGGATACCTGAACGGACGCACTTTCCTCTTCTTCATCAGACATGGCAGCAATCAAATTTATGTCTAGAGCATGCAGATTTGTTTAAGCCATGAGCTTGGCGAGTCCTTGTCCTTTGATCAGCTTGGTCGGTTTAATCTCCACATCGTATTCTAACAACGCAGCGATCCATTTACCTCTTCTTCCTTCTGGATCTGCTTGTACCAAAACATCCTTAACTGCTGCGTTAGGAACATATGCTGTAATGTGGGAATGCAAGATGTACACACGGAAATCCTTCAAAGCCTTTACAAGCGCAAGTGCTTGTTTCTCAATGATATTATACTTCAATGCTCCATCTCTTATGATCCGACTGAAGAAAGCAATGGGCTTCTCAACTCCATCCCTTTTTTGCATCAAAACAGCTGCCAAGGTGTGCTCAGAAGCGAAAGAAAATAAAATGAAGTCTTGGGTGTAATCTGGGCTGATTAAAATAGGAACTGAGGAAAGAGCTATCTTTACCAAATTGAATGACTTTACCGCCTCTTCTGTCCATCTTACCTGACTGTCCTTTTTCAGCATGTTCGTGATTTCTCTAAGGTGTTCTGCAAGATTGGGAATGAAACGACGCAGAAAATTCATTTTACCATTAAATGACTGTATCTCTTTCTTGTTCCGGGGCTGTTCAATCTGCTGTATGGCTTCAACACGTGCAGGATCAACTCGAATGCCATCTTTCGATATGATGTGGCTAAGGAGCTTTCCTTCATCCATGGCGAAAAGGCTCTTTTTCGGATTCAGCGAAATGCCATATTTTCTGCACTTCTGGAAAACAATTTTCAAATGATATAAATGCTCCTCATCAGAATTGGAAAACACAGTTAGATCATCAAGGTAAACAACCAAAAACACATCTTTCTCATTGGAAAAAGCCATGTCCATTGCACGCTGAAAGGTAGCGCCTGCATTCTTTAAACCGAACGGCATCTTTGCGTAATGAAATGTTCCCCAAGGAGTGGTGAACGCAGTATTGTCACGATCATCTTCCTGCACTAAAATCTGATTATAACCTGAGTATCCATCGAGTAGTGACATCCTTGATGCTCCAACTACTCGCTGCAATATGTGGTCCATCTTTGGCAGCGGATAATTGTCTTTTAATGATACCTTATTCAGATTTCTGAAGTCAATACATAAACGGATCTCACCTGTCTTCTTTCTCATGGGCACCAAATTTGATATCCAATCTGAAAATCGAATAGGCACAATGATTCCTGACTTATACAACCTATTTACCTCTTTTTCGATTGATGGTAGCAGCTTTGGATTGATCCTCCTCAACTTTTGACGAAAAGGCTTCTGATTTGGTTTGATGGGAATAGTATGCTGAATGATATTGGTATCATATGTTTTAAGATCTGAATAATCCCACGCAAACACATCAGAAAATGAAGACAACAATTTCACATATTCTACTCTTACCTTTGGTGACAATGACTTTGACAATTTTACCATCTTGGGATTCTCAGCTGTCCCAATATTCACCTCTTCGACACCTTTTTCTGTTGGCCTCAATGTAGGTTTACGGGCTACATCATCTTGATCAAACAACTCTTCCAAAGGAATCAATCCCTTAGGAATGATGTTATCCTTCAGTTGCAGCACATCCATTTGATTTATCTGTATGTCATCAATACCATCATCAAATCCTGTATCTATGGAGGTATCTTTAAACTTACCCTTATTCTGCAGAAATTCACTAATCTCCTCATCATCCTCAAAAACTTGCCAACATCGCTGATTGTCTGGAACGGTGGGACGGTGTTTCACATGTATCTCAAACTTGTTGCTGGAATTCATTGGAATCTTAAGATTGCTTGCTGCCTTAGCAAGTCCATCAACAACACCATTTTGTATGCGGGGCACACATGTCAAAGTATGATCAGAAAATAACTTCAGAATGTCCAAAACTGCATTTCGGTAAGCCCTCATGCGAGGATGCTTAGCCTGAAACTCACCTTTAACTTGCTTTATCACTAATTCCGAATCACCATATACTGCAATCCTCTTCGCTTTCAGCTTCTTAAGAATCTTAAGGCCAGCAATAAGAGCCTCTTATTCCGCTTCATTATTTGAACAATCGAATGCAAGCTTGTAAGAACACACTCTCACGTTGCTCGGAACTCTATCAGGAGCGGAAAATGGACTACGAATCCACACACCAATCCCAGCACCATCGCTGCCCACTGCACCATCAAAATCCATGGTCCAAAGACCATCTTCATCATCCTCTAAATGCTGAAACTGTGTCGGCTCTGTTTTTCCTGTTTGCTGCCCATTGTCTTCAGCTGATTGCTCCAAAACAGCTTGTTTTTCTCTTCTTTCTTTTTGCAAAACTTTTCTAAAATTCTCATTTATTTCTGGTATGTCTTCTGCCTGAACTAATTGACTTTCTACATCATTAAAACTATCAGCAAGCAACACAAACGACTCTAAATCAGTATGTACATAATTCACAGGATGATTGACTGGCTTCTCTTCGCTAGTTATCATGTATTTCATCTTCTGCTCACGATACAACTTTCTCATTTGACCGAAGACTGGAATTGTAGCATAAGAGAAATCTAATTGAAGTGTACCTTTCAACTTTGCCCCCCAAGATCTTGCAAGGAGCATCCCGAACCGTGGAGGAATATCGGCAACCACCACATCCATCAAAACATTCTTCGCTGGAATTTGATCTAAACTTACCACCAAATCTTTGATGAGTCCTATACACTTTACCCGGCTGGAATCGAATGAATACAAATCATGATACTCTCTTGTAATGTCTAATCCCAACTTTTCCATGATTGCCTTTGGCATCAAATTGTGCGAAGCACCCGAATCGAGCATAGCATTGTGCAATATATATTCATGCAACCTCAAACTGATGTAAAAAGGATGAACATTACTGTCAGGAGACTCACCATTTAATGCAGGCCCAAAAATCAATTCCGGCTGATCATCCTCAACATTTACTGTGTCAATCATTGGATCAAAGTTCATAATTTTGGTGACTTGACTACGGTAGCTGCTGTTCTTCATAATCTCCGTCAAAGGAATAGATATTTTCAGTTTGGAAATTTCATTTTCCAAACTAAATGCTGAAACCTTCTCAACCTCTTTGACTGGAACTTCCTTCTTTTCAGCCTTGTCTTTCACTATGTTTGACTGATTTACCTTCTCAGCTGATGATACTTTACTTGTTGCGGGGTCAATTGTCTCTTTTCCTCTTTTCTGTGGTATCGGTGAATCTGTCTTCGGTGTTGAAGCTTCTTTTCTTTTCTGAATGGGATTTATAGGCACATCTCGATTTCTCAATGAATACTGCTTCTGCTGGGCAGTCAATGCATTCATATATCCTCTTTGGTATTCATCTGACTCTTCCTCTAAATCAGCATCATTTGTTAGGATGAAATCCTCATCTTTCTGAACAACTGAACTTTCTCCATATTCTTCATCCTCAGTGATATAAATAGGAAAATCATCGGGAGTGAAGAAATGATTTTGCTCACCTGACACATCATCATCATCATCGGAATCATGACTCACAAAATTCTGCAAAAGAGGGGTCTTAATCTGCTGTTGGGCTGCTGGTTCTTGAGCTCTTTGTTCACGCTGCTTAATTCTGAATTGTGGCTGCTGCTGGCCACGGAAATTTGGATTTCGAAACTGTGTTTCTGATTTGTCGAGATTCATTCTTTTCAAAACCTTTTCCAACTCACGAGCCAAGTGCTGTTCTGATATAGATGTGGAAGGCTCTTCCTTTATTTTCACTCTTTTCTCCGCTTTCAACCGTGCTCTTTTATCATTCAGATTTGCCTCAACACTAACAGCGACCTTCTGCATATCTTCTAAAGTAGGTGGATCTCTATCACGAAGGGAATAAGCCATCTCCGGATCAAAGCCATCCGGGAATTTAAGGAGAGCAGACTTTTTAGACGGTCTCAAGTCATCTGGAATAGCATTATACATGGTATTGAATCTAATGATATAATCCTGAACAGACTCACCAGGATTACGTTTGAGATTTGTATATTCTGAAGTAATCTGCAGCGGATCCTTTTTCATCTCCCATCGATCTAAAAACTGCCTCTAGATTTCTGCCAATGTATCGATGCTTCTTTGCGGCAAGGCTCTAAACCATTTCCTTACCTCTCCTCCAAAGGTTTGCACAAAAAGCCTCATACTCACATTCTCTTCATCAATCTCAAAACGATCAAAGAAATCTGCCATATTGTCTACATGCTGTTGTGCAGGAAGACTCTGTGGAGTGCCATCAAATGTCGGGATCTTGCTCTGATAGTCTGCGGGCATATCATTCAACTGCTGGGGTAACACAAGAGGTGCAAAATGAGCAGCCATAGCTCTTGGTGGATTGAAGACAATCTGTTGTCGAGGAGACACAGGAGGAGTAGGAGCAGTAGGTCTGCGAGATGTATTCAATGGAAACGGGGAAATTACTATTGATTGCTGATCAGAAAACTCAGGCTGAACCGGAATGGTAGGGATAAAGGGAGGCTCAGTAGGGATCTGTGAACTTGATGCAATTTCAGATGGCTCAAGAACTTGTGAAGCAGATTCAGAAAATTCAAGAGTGTTAATATCCCCAATAGAACTTTGCAACTGTTTATCCAGGTAATGTGAAACAAATCTATATTGCAAATCTTCAGTAAACAATGGATCTGGGACTAATCTTGACAATTCAGTTTCGGAAAAATTTACAAACAAGGATGTTTCAAACTGTGCATCAAAAGGAATTTCATCAACATATATGATTTTGACAGGACAGGATGCAGATCGGGTAAGCACTATGGAACTCTCAAAACTCAATTGGCTTTCTCTTTCAGAACTCTCTTGACTTCCTTGTTTTCTAAGGGTCCTTGGAATCAGATTCGGATTTTCGAATATTGTTGGTGGATCAGGGTCAGGATTCGCCCTAGTATTCCTTCTTGAAGCCAGTGTATTGATCTTCTCAGGAAAAATTTCAAGGAACACAATCAATTATTTTCAGCCTTTCGACTTCTAGACTCAATCATCCAAAAGGTCTAGAACGAATAAGTATACTGGGGTGATTTACAAATCAAGTACTGAACACACAAGCTTACCGGAGATCGACTGAATCAGCGTTTATCTACTTCCGCTTATGCATAACAAAAGCGTTTCGAAAGCTACCTGGCGTGACTTCAGACTCCGTCTAAGACTCGTGGAACAAAAACATCAACAAGCAAACCATTGAGATCTTCCCCAGTATGGTCGCCACTATGTTAGCACTCAAATCTACCTCAGGCTGAAATGAAGTAAAACTCAAGGCTACATCAAACCACGCTCAGCCTCGTAGCTAGCCCTACGAGGACAAGAGAGGGCTCTCTCCGTCAATCTCGAGAAAATAAGCAATAGGATGCGAGATGACTTACAATAAGAACTGATTTTAGGCTAGTAAAGAGATAAGAATGTTTGTTTTTTGGTTTTTTGGGTTTTCGCTGGAGTAATGGGAAAACAAATTTTGGGTCCGGGGATAAGGTCAGACCTTTGCAGAGTTCAAGCTGGGGCGAGATAGGTGATGATCTTGATGCTTTAAATTGGATTTATGGATAGATTAGACCGACGAGGAGCTGAAGAGGGCAAAGAAGAACTTGGATCCTCTCCAAACAGCTGAAAACATATAGAACTAACTGAATTCAAAGGCTAAGCACTGTAAACAATGGATTCAACCTTAATCACTCATTCAACTTAGTTCAGAAGCATAATGAAAGGATGGCATACATTAAACATGAAGAAACTTACAGTAAACAAAGAAGAAACACCATCAAGAACAGAACACCACAATGATCCCAACAAGTGCCGCAAAACCCTTGATCTTTCCTTAGCCAAAATATGAAAAATATGTACAATGATATCAAAAGTATCCCAAGAGTCCAACCTCTAGAATGCCTCAGAAATTACAATATATAGATCACTCTAACACCTTTCCCCACCTCTAGGGGTCGAATTCCCTCTTCAGGTATCAGTTTCAACCAATTCTAATCATGGAACTACAATCTAGGCACCTAACAAGTTGCCTCTAAAAGAGTGGAAACTGATCCATTACATGATTTTTTACTCATTTGAGAGTGAATCTTCTAGAAGAGATAAAAACAAGCCAAAGTTACATATCAAACATGAATTTACATCATAAAAACCCAAAAATTCTATCCATAAGTAAAACTGGTCCATAATAGGCGAAATACTGAGCTGGCAGCTGAAAATTCAGAAAAATTTCTAGGTGGGTCGCTCCTGAACTGTGTGGGTCGCTCATGTTCCAGGCTGAATTTGAGGTATTTCCCGGCATCCAAATTGAGCTCATGATAGCTCGTTGGAAAGCCCTGGATGTCTACTTTCCAACCCAAGTAGAATTTCTGAATTTGGAGTTGATTTGACCCTCCAAAACCTCATTATCCCAGAGGTACTTCCTGCTGGTGCAAAAGGTGGCAGCAAGGTGATTTTCATGGTGTTTTTGAGCTGTTTGACCATCCAGATTTTGTTGAAATGCTAAGTTGACTTCAGAGGATGCATAATTAACCATGAAAAATCAAAAAATGTAAAAATATCCTCCAGAAAGTGTCTCAAAAAAAAGCGAGCGCATGAGCGCGCGACCCACGTAGCTGCAAAACCTGTTTTTAGACCAAAAAATTTCAAAATGACAAAATTTTCTCCGAATTTGCTCAAATTCGGAGCGAAAACCCTCCATCATGTATCTTGCTCAGTCAATGAAGCCTCGGCCAAAATCCGGAGTGGATTAGGTCTTTTCCGCCGTCGAAGTGCCTTGCGCAACCTCCTCTTCATTATCTTCATCCTCGCTTTGCAAACATGCATGCGAGCCCAGTAATGGCCTTTCATGTGGCGAAGCATGTCTTTGTCTCGATTGGCCTTCGCCAACAACTTCTCCAGATGTATATTCACCCGCGTGAGTACAATATCTCTGTCAGCTGGTGTCATGTCACCGGGTCTCTTTCGATTCCACTGTCTGTCCTCACGGATTTGGCGCACCTCATAAAATGTGAGCTCATCCTCGAGCTGTTTGTTGCGCTGTTCCAAATAGTTAATCACCCACTGAGCCTTCTGCAATTGGTCTTTCAGCTGGTCATTCTCGGCCCTTTGCTCCTGGATGACTTCCCTCAGCTTCGAGCTAGGAGAGCCCGTATCAACATCCATGACTGTCATATCGGTGTCCCGGCCTCCTGATGGGCCCTCATCATGCATGGGCCTCTTGCCCCTGTCTTGTACCTGTACCTGCACTGGAGAAGAAAGCGATACCCTTTCCACATCACGTGGAGATAATACTCGCCGTGTCGATGAAGTCGGCAGGACCCCTTCCACCTCACGTGGAGATAGTACCCGCCGTGTCGCTGCAAATAAGGCCCCGTGGCCTCGCTGATATGTCTGAACTAAAGGAGTGACGATATGCTCAACCTCAAGCATGTCCGGCTGGTGTGAGGGCTCTCCTGCATCATAAACTGCCTCGGGAGGCTGCTGTGGCACTCTGAAAAAGTCTCTAGAAATGAAATCCTCCCAAGTGATGCCCTGCTCTGCCAACTGATGTGACACCAAGATTTTGATCAAAGAGAAATGATATATACTCCTGTACTGCTGCACTGGGCTCGTCTTCTTCTGCACAAATGTAACCATCTTCTCTATGTTGCGGTATATGAAATAAGGAATATTCATCATATGCACCCTTGTGAAGTGCATCAGCAAACGAACATGATATGAGAAAAGACGAGCATACCTGCCCTCACAACTAAAATACTGAATGATGAGCCTCATGAGCGGTGCATACTCATCTCTCAAGAATCTGAATGGAAAAACTCTACTCAAGTAAGCCTTATATCCAGTTTTAATGTATGGCTCATAGTGAAATTTCTCTAACTGCTTACCCTTGCTCCATTCCTCGCCTATGTTCGGTATGCCAGTGGCTTGAGCAATAGTCAAGGGTGATACAATGAAATCAACCCCAGCAAGGCTTACCCGACCATCCCGTAAATGAAGAACAAACAGACGTGCTAATTCACGATGAGGCCGGGTTTGTGTAACCATCTCACAAAATCTGAAACATGACAAGAATCGAAAACAATCCATAGCTAATGGACATGCCTGCAATCGAGCCAAAGAAGTAGGCTCCTCTCTGCGATGATCACCGCTTCTATTCTCTCTGCGGGACCCCCGTGGCACATTACCATCAGTCACCGAATCACTGCCTGACCTTGGCTCATATTCTGACTCTGTCTCCGACATGGCTATGACCAAGCTTTTGGCAATGTGTATACTGATATGAAAGCAGTGCAAACAAAGTTAGGATGTATGTTTCAACACCCAACCAATATTCCCACCGTCAAAGCACCATAAGGAAACAAACCATGGATAAAATCTCTGTTTTAGATGGATTGGAAAAGGCACAATCTCTGTGTTTAAATGCAAGTGAAACTTGGATCAAAGGGAGCGGGCAACTTTCAAAATTTTGAACAAATCTTATCAAAGGAGAGCATGGCATCAATAGAATGTGTTTGTCTATGAGTAATAACAACAAAGGTGTCAATGGGCAGTTTGAATCAAAGTCATGAGAATGTTTTTACATTGGGCAGTGAGACATAATACAACCACAGTCACCATGGAACAAAGGTTTTAAACATGGTATAATAATAGCAATGGTCACAATGGCATAATGGGCATGAGAGCAATATGGTTTTGATATTATATGCAAGGCTGGACATATCACTGATATAAAATAAGCAACAAACTCTTGCAACCACCCATATCATTTTAAAACCCTGAAAACGATAATGCTATGACTGTGGGGTTTTAAATCCTCCGTTTGAAACATTTGAAACCACCAATGATGCCACCAACGCATTAAAAACATCAAGCAATTGCAAAAAACCTGTTTGAAGGCCGATGAGAGCGATCCAATCAAGACTGGGCGCTCAAAATGAATTTTTGAACCTCTGTTGATGCGTGGGTCACTCACCTTCTGCGTGGGTCGCTCGGCCTAGGTGGGTCGCTCCCCTTGCAACTTCACACTGCGGAAATAACCCACGTGGGTCGCTCTGCCCAGGTGGGTCGCTCGCGCCCAAGTGGGTCGCTCGAGCCCCAAAACTCTGTCCACGCAGTTTTAAAACTTGAAATCGGCCCTCCAATCTCCAAAACACGATTTGGGTGCTGTAGATTTGTGAAAATGAAACTTGTTTGGCTTTTATACATGATACAAATATCCTCCACAATCAGATTTGTTTCAAATCTAATTGCAAACCCATATTACAATGTATTTGTAATTTCACCTTTGGCTTTTTTTAAATACAATCTTCTTTGGCTTTTTTGAGGTCGATTTTTGATGATTTTGCTGTCTTCTTGCAGGGATATGGCTATTTAGCTAAGGAAGAGACCAGGGGTCTGCCTTTGACAATGTCTTCTTGGCGGAATAATTACAATTTATTACAAAATAATAATGAACAATTTCTAGTTCCAAAACAGAGTTTTGGACTAGAAATATTTTTTAAAATGCTGATGATAAGAAAACAAAAATCACAATATGCGGAAATTTTCCTCACCTTGCAGGCTTTATGACTGGTATATAAATGACTCAAAAACCCTAGACACTAAGACCTAGGACACTTATTGACATTTTTAATGACCAGAAATGAAATGACAATGACTATGAATGATTTTTTGAGGAAAATTTTTAAAATAGCACTGCAGGTGTAAACATGAGGAAACATAAGACGACAGACCCCTTCGTAAGTCCATGGCATGATCCTAGTGAAATGCAACGAAGTGGAACAAGCGAGACACCTAATAATGAATATGCAAAAGACGAAATGATCACTGACAGAGGGCTGCAAGGGCCGACTCTAACAGGTTCCACTGTTGTGTTATGATGTTTTTTTATCGCAATATGTTTAGCCCTATTTGACTGGTTAATAGCTATGAATGAAATGTTGTCATTTTGTATGTTGTTCTTGTTTTCTTGTTCTTTGTGCAGGTATCCAAGCGTAATGGCAAACAAATTGTGACTTGTCGAGGCAGGAGCGAGAGGCCACCACTACTACAGCAACAACGACAGTGTTGGATTCTAGGTAGGTCGATCTACCATGTCCCTTGTTCATTCAATAATTAGGAAGCAACACTTTAGCATGTCCCTTTGTTTCTAGACCCACTCTAGGGCTAGAGGGATCGTCTCTATTCGCAGAGAGAATTTACCTGTATAACACCCATGTTTGACTGCAAATCACATATTTGCATGGTTAGAATCATATTTGAACGATCGAGTGAATGAGTTAGAAGGCCCCGAATCTAGTTTCATCCATCCGGGCTGCGATTTCAGGATTATTACCACATCATCCATACGATGGTCTTGACACAGATGATCATCCTATCATGGGTCTATATCTATAGATGACCTTATGATGTTATGATAGTTTATGTCTTGAGTATGGGAATGCCTCGCTCAGCAATTCATGTCCAAAATGAAAGATATAATGATGTAATGTATTGTAATTGATGCAGGTCATCGTCCGCTTCAGATCCTACTCATCACATCGTAAGGCATATCATTCAACGTTATCATTTTTGAATTCATGCTTTAGGGGGAAGTTGTTACAGGTAAATTTGGGCATCACTCCCAATACCCATATCAGTTTAAATTAGGGTATATCATACTCTAAATCGGTTGCTACATGCACTAAACAAGTCATCCCATTTTTTGTTTTCATCCATGAAAGTTTCACTACTTGAAGTCAAGTTGAAGTGCTCCATTGAGCCATCAACGCACTCCTAGAATGCAGTAAGTGCTTTGTAGAGAATTCATTCCCATGCAATACTGCATTGTAGAGCATCTAGGCCCACTCGACATTGCGTTGGTCGATTGTGAGTGAATTTTTCATAGGATTTCGAGAATCTTCCCACCTTCTAGTGGCTTCTAGAAGTTGTTCCAGCTATCACCCTATCTGATAACTTCAAATATGAATACCATGGAGCCATTAAACCACTTATCCTCCTATTCCATTAAAAAAGGAAACATATTCATCCATTTTGGAAAATCCATTCAATGATCAGTTAGTGCTAAACCACCCTCATTTCTTATAAATTGAGCATTGATCATAGTGTACAAAAAAAATATAATTTGAATTAGTAGAGTTATGTTGGTAAGATTACAGCTCTTTTAGGTATTGTTTGCATGTAATGTTATGCTACTGGAGTGATTTCGTTGATGTGATGAGGATAGGACTAAAGCTGGAGCGAGTTGACATCGAATCAATCCAACTGATTGTAACTTCTCCTTCTACTTCATAATAAAGAGATTTGTTCCTTTCCTAATACATGTTTTCATATTATTATATGTTTATTTTCAAATGCAATCGATTCAGTTTTATTAAGATGAATAGATCATATGCCTTAATGTCATTTTATGTCTTCTGTTAGTCATTGCAGGTACCAATCAAGTGAGTTTCGTTATATTGAGAGTGACGGAAGTGACAAAAGGGAGACGAGGAATAGAGAAATATCACAAGTAGGTGTTCTTATCTTATCTATTAATCTTAAGAAAAATTTAAAGTGTATTTCATCTTCTTTTCTAAGTGCGACCACCACACTTATGGAAAATTATCTATCCGTAGGTTTGATTTTTGTAAAACAGGAAGGGTTGAACTTCCATCTTAGCCTTGATATTCAGTTCGAGGTTATGTATTTTTTTAGGGTATTTCGTGAGAGCACAAAAGGCATAATTTCTCCCTCAAAGCATGAGGTTTGCCCGAGGGTCTCACAGAAAGGCTTAGCCAACCTTACATCCTCAAAAAATTGGTTATCTAACACTAGCATCCTCATGGTATTGGTGGGGAACCAATAGGTTTTGCATAGCGCCCTGTAACTACTTGTAGCCTTGAAGAATATATGTGTATTTCTTATGTGTGGCATGAGATATGAATCCCCTTCATGAGTTCACATAAATCCCATGATGGTTAATGGCTGAGAATGCGCCAGAATAGCCATGCCTATAATTCCATGTTCAGAAACGAGGAAACCAAGAGGAGTTGAAACCCCTTATATAATCCATTACCCAAGCTCAGTAGGGGTAGCATTGTGTCAAGATTTAATTACTTCTTTCCATCGAAGCTCTGCAGTTCTTATGCAGGTCTACTATACTTCTGGACCAGTACCTTGGTCAAAAAATTTGGATCAAGATTATCAGCTTCAGGAGGAGATGTATCAGGGGAATGATCGGAGAAACTCTCCTCGGGTGCATTATATGAGATAGGGGCAGAGTCCCTTAATCGCACCATGGCAGGGGTAGCAAGTTTCCTTTACAAAGAGAAGTGCATTTATACCTTATAACGAGTGGGATGCCCAAACCTTATCCTAACTCGAGGAGATAAACGCTAAGCATGTCAATCCCAGATTCACTTCTAAGATTGCAAATCCAAGTGTGTGAACCAAGAGGATTAGCTAATTCCAAGGACATATTGGAGGTCAGAGGTAAAATTCGATATCATAGTGATAAAAAAGGAGGAGTGATGTCGACCCCGAGTAGGTTGGAAGTCGGGTTGCATGACTGCAAGAAAAAGCACAACAGTGAGGCATGGCATGTCGACCCCGATTTGGTCAAATTTTTGGGGTTGAACCGCCGTGAAGGTGGAATGTTTCCATACCGATCCAACTTGATTGGAAGTAGGGTGATCGAGCCGTACTAAAGGAGGTGAGTCCTACACTCATGGAATGGGTCAACCCTAACTTAATCGTAGGTCGGGGTTTAGGACGTCAAATGGTGGTTGTGTGCAAAGAAATTTTATATTTTATCAACTCTTCCGCTTAACTTATTGTTAGATGGGACCATGGAAGACTACTACTTGGTGGTGGGAGGCAGGCAGCCATTGTTTCTTCTGCATAGAAAAAAAAATCAAGGGAAAAGGGGGACAAGATTTATAATTTTGTTTCTATGACCGTAAAATGGGAGCTGTACATGTTAGTGAAGACCCTCTTTCTCTAGCTGCGTAGGATTAGGTATGTTACAAAGTGGTATCAGAGCTAGGTTTAACACTTGGACTGGATGGCCTTGATTGCTAGCAAGTAATGATACTAAAATCTGCTAAGTGATTGTTGGGTGTTATGAATTACCAAGTATTGTTTCTATTGGATTTACTATTGACTATGATGATTACAATTTTAAATTATTATTTCATATGAATTATGATTATGTTTCCACACTAACTAGGTTTTTTTCGCAACATATCCTTCCATGGAAAAATCATACATGCTAGACTTAGACTTGTGATTATGTGTCTAACAATATGTGTGGTTCATAGCACTGTGCAAGCACCGAAAAAACTTAAACTGAACACAACCATGAAGACTGGGATGGTCGAGTATATTTTTGATCAATCACAACATGGAAGTGACAAGGTCAGAATGACCTAAGAAGAAGGATTAGTTGGTCAAAGGGAAGGTAATCACTCCCCATACTGGATGGAAACCTTGAGAAGCCTAAGGGATTACGTGAGAATTTTTAAGGTCGCTAATGAGAGGCTGGTAAGAGCCAAAGAAATGCAAGCTTAGATAAATGTAGTCATCTTGCAAATTCTTTTGGATTGGAAGAGGCAAAGGAAATTTGAAAGGAGGGCTAGTCATAGAGACAGGAAAAGCCTCAATGAATCAAAAGAGACTACCAACGGGAATAATGGTAGTATGCCTAGAAAGAGATAATGACAAGTGAGTGAGGACACTATTCCCGGGGATAAGACTTTGATCACCCCCAGGGGAGGAACTAGTACACAAGTACATCATTCAAGAAAACTATCTATTTTTGGTGCTCGAATGTATCGCCATTCTCACTCTCATCATCATTGTTCAGGATGCAAGGAAAATTATCACATGCTTGAGGAATTCAAGAAGGATAGACCACCTACATTCGAAGGGGACAGGGACAAAGCAGAAGAGACAAAATCATGGTTGTTGGGAATGAATAAATTCTTTAGAATACATGACTATTCTGAAAAAATGAAAATTAGAGTAGCTTCCTACATCTTGAAAGGAAAAGTCGACATATGGTGGGAGGACCTGAAAAATGTAAGGGACGTTTTTGAAAGAGAATTGACATGGGAAGAGTTTGAAAATATCTTCAGAGAGTAGTACTTTTCCGAATGTTATTACAACGGAAAGGCTAGAGAATTTTATGGGGTCATAATGGTTCAATTTTCCAATGATGAATATGTCACCAAATTCATATAATTATTCAGATATGTGTCATATATTAAGGATGAAAAAACCAAAATCCAAATATTCATTAGTGAATTTCTGGTGACATTTAAGGACAAGATTTAGTTAATGGAACCCCAAACCCTGAAGGAAGTTACCAAGAAGCTAGGACACTCCTATGAGAAAGCCCAACATAGGCCAGATACCATAAGTAATTAGAAGTCCAAGGGTAACGTTGGAAATGAGAGAACTTGGCCTAGGATAGGCTTAGAAATAAAGGAAGGTAAACACCCATCTCAAGCAAAACAGTTTCAGTAGAAGGCTAATGTTGTTGTTAGGAAAATGGTGCAGCAACCAACAACAACACCCTCCAAGTTTGAAGGTCATGAGCTGCTCAAATGTTGGACTTGTGGTGAGAATCACAAAATAAGAGACTCTCCACACCAGTAGGACATGGTACCAAGGATTTACAGTGCTTAGGAGGCAAGCACGGTGGGCGAGGTAACTCAAAGTATGACTAGAATCTATGTCGCAGTGGATAACCGCCAATAATATCATCAAGAGTCCATCATTGAGATGGAAGGTAAGCTGAAAGAAAAAAAAAATCGTTTTAATTGATCCAGGTTATAATTATAGCTATGTTGGCCCAGAACTCGCTAATAAATGCAATCTTGTCAGATAATTGCATGAAGAACCTTGGCTAGTTCAATTGGCAACCAGAACAAGTGAAGAATCAACCATTGGGTAAGGTCATTTTCATTCGAGCTTAGTGGCATGCCCACAACCACTCACTTGAATATCTTATCATTGGGAATGTATGACATATTTTTGGGCATGGACTAGATATACCTACACCAAACCAAATTAGATTGCTAAGAGAAAAAAATTGGGTGCCTAGATAAGCAAGGAAGGAAAATATTGATGTAGGGCAAGAAAATAATTTTTTTATAAGGTTAGTTAATTATATGCAGGAAAAACAAAACGAGAGAAAAATTTTCACATTATTTTCAGTATAGATCACCAAGGAAGAGAAGGTCGACCAGGGCATAGGAAAGAGGAAGTCAAATTGATGCAAAGATACCTTGTTTTGTAGCAATTCACAGATGTCTTTCTAGCATAAGTTCTTGTACTGCCTCCTTTCATAGAGGTATATTTCTCTATCGATTTGGTACCAGGATCAACATCAATGTCCAAGGCGCCATACAGAATGAGCACCCCAGAGCTAGCTGAGCTGAAATTGCAGCTGAAATAAATGCTTGACAAAGGCTATATAAGGCAAAGTGTGTCTCCGTGGGGAGCATCAGTATTATTTTTTTAAAACAAAGATGTAACTCTTATACTGTGCATTGAATACAGATAGTTAAACAAAGTGACTCTCAAGAACAGGTATCCATTTCCAAGAATCAAGGACCTCTTTGATCAATTACGAGGAGAAATAATTTTATATAAAATCAACCTAATATTTGGATACCATCATATGAGAATCAAGGAGGAGGATATTCATAAGACCACGTTCATAATGAGATATGGGAACTATGAGTTTGTAGTGGTACCCTTTCGACTCCCCAATGCCCCATCCACATTTATGTGCCTAATGAACAATGTGTTGCATCTTTATTTAGACAACTACATCATTATGTTTGGAAATGGAATACTGGTGTACTTAAAGTTAGAAGAAGAACATGAGAAACATCTAGTTGCAATACTACATTTATGGGAGAGAAAAAGCTATATGTGAAGCTCCACAAGTGAGACTTCTTCTAGTCACGGATACACTATTTGGGACATATCATCTACAAGGAAGATCTCACAGTTGATCCTAAGAATATTAAAGCTATAAGGGAGTGGAAAACTCCAACGAATGTGGATGAAGTAAGGTCATTCATGGGTTTGGAAAGGCACTACAAGATATGTATTCAAAATTTCTCTAAGGTAGGTCATCCCATTACATCACTACAAAGAAAAGGGAAGAAATTTTAGTGGACCGCACAATGTGCAGAAAGCTTCAAACAAATAAAGAAGTTACTTACCAATGCACTAGTACTGAGAATTAAATATCCTAACAAGGATTTCCTGGTATGTAGATATTTCTAGAAGGAAGGACTCGATGAAGTATTGATGCAAGAAGGGAAATTGATATGATACGAATCCATGAAGTTAAATGAGCATGAGGTGAACTGCATTACTCATGATTTAGAGTTGGCTACCATAATTCATGCTCTGAATATGTGGAGGCATTACCTCCTCGGCAGGAAATTCACACTCATGACAGACTATAGCAAACTCAAGAATTTGTTTGGACAACCGAAGTTGAATGTTAGGCAAGCAATATGGTTTCCCATGCTCAGTGAATTTGAATTTGAAATTCATTATCTAAAAGGTAAGGAGAATAAGGTTTTCGATGCTCTGAGTCGAAGAATTTAGGCAACTCATTTAGTAGCAATAAGTTCTAATGCAATGAACTTGGGAAAAAAATTCAGAACTATTAGACTTAAGGATGAGAAATACCAGTAAGTGAGAGAAAAAATGTTGCAACATGGGGAGGATGAAGAGTATAGCCTCCTTGAGGATGGCTTAATCTGATTCAAAGGTAGGATCTATGTGCCTAATAGTTGTGAGGTACAATGTCTAATAATGAATAAATTTTATAATAACCTTATTCGATTCATTTGGGTTATCAAAAAAACCGTATAGCCATCAAAAGGTCCTATTATTGGCCGAACTTGAAAAATGAAGTGGTTTATTTTTTGGTGAGGTGCATAGAGTGCCAACAAGTAAAGGTTGAGTGTATACATCCAGTTGGATTTTTGCATCCTATCCCCATTCTAGAGTGGAAGTGGGAGGTAATTTCTTTGAATTTAGTCACTGGATTTCCCAAAACGTCTAAACAACATGAAAGTATCATGGTAGTGGTGGATAATCTTAGCAAGGTCATTCATTTTTTGGCAGTCATATATACCAATTCTTCTAGTGACATGGCACAAATATTCATAAAGGAGATTTTGAGACTGCATGGAATCCCCAAGAAGATCGTGTCAGATATATGTGCTAGGTTCAATTATAGGTTTTGGAAGGAAATTATTACATGACTGGGAACAGAATTAGCATTTATTATAATTTATCATCCACAAATTGATGGGAAAATAGAGAGGGTCAACTGGATCAATGAGGACATGTTAAGAATGTATGTGATGCATTATCCCAAGGGATGGGAATAATATCTTCCACTTTTGGATTTCGCATACAATAATGGAAACCAAGAGTCCATAAAGATGAGTCCCCTTGAGGCATTGCAGAGCATGAGTTGTAACAATCCCATAATCTGGAGTGGCCCAGTTAACAAAATCCATATTGGACCTGATATGCTCGGGGATATGGAACAACATATTCAGAATATAAAGTAGAACTTGAAAATGGAACGAGATAGATATAAAATTTATGTGGATCAACATAGAACGCACAAAGAGTTCCAAGTTAGAGAAAATGTTTACTTAAGAGTCAAACCTAGAAGGAGTTCCCCGAGAATTGTGTTGTGTGCAAAATTTCAACCACGATATTTTGGACCATTCGAAGTCCTTTAAAGGATTGGACCAATATCATATAGGATGGCTTTACCTTCATCATTTAGAGTTCATGAAGTTTTCCATATTTCTTTACTTAAAATATATGCGTCAAAATCTAATCACGTGATTGATTGGTCTATGCTACAGGTGGAACCAGAAGAAGATTTCTAGCCAGAACCAATGTGAATTATAGATCAGAGGAGCCTCAAGCTCCAGTATCGATCCATAGAACAATTCAAGGTGAAATGGAAGCACTTTGGGCCATAGGAGGCCATGTGGGAAATGAATTATGCCATGAAATAAAATTTCCCTTTCTTGTTGGTTGGGTGAACAAAGTATCTATAGATTGTAAATAATGTATAGAGTTATGTATATAAAGCTCCATGGAACGGTATTTTTTTTCATTTCGAAAATTTTTTATGGCTTATTGGTGGAATAAAAATGGGGTGATGTTCTTGCAAGGGAAAGGGAACTGTGACATCCCCACCTGAGGTTCTCTCATAATAGGCATTGTAAATTTGATGAAAAGACATGAAAATAAAGAAAGAAAAATTGAAAACCAAGTCAAGGACACGGATTCCAAATATGGGGAAGAGGATGGCTTACTTGGGAAGTTATGGCTCTTGTGCAAAGAAAGAAATTGGATTTCTACATAGCCATTAAAGGTTGTTGGTGCAAAAATTTAACGAGGAAAACTCTCCAAATTAAATAATTTTTAACATAGAGTGCATAGCCCATGTGCTTAAGGAATGGAAACAAGAAAAAAAATAATGAAGGGATGTAGAAAGGGAGTTGCGAATTATAAGATAGCATACACGAAGAAGAAGAAGAAACACACCTAAGGGAAAGTGAGATTGATTCGGGAAAAAGGAGAGATTCATTCAAAGAGGAGAGAGATCCCAGTAGAGAAGAGAAATGGACAACAATAGATCACACCAATAAGGAGGTTTGTAGACATCCTGAGCAGGCAGTTAACAGAGTGAAAAAGAGAAGAGAAGGGTATTGGTTTTCAATTTCCTTGGAGGTTGTGGGTTGAGTTGCTAGTCTTTGGATTCCTGTAACCGTTTTGGGTCCCTAGAGGTTGTGGGTTGAGAAAATATCCCTGGATCCCTGTAAAAACTTGTGTCCCTGGATGTTGTGGGTTGAGATGAAATATTTGGAGCCCTATAATAGCTTGGGTTCCCTAGTGGTTGTGGTTAAGATAGCTATCTCTGTAACCCTGTAACGTCTTGGGAATAGACCATCATGGAGCAGTTCACTAGAAAGACTTGTTTGGAGATTGTGGTTACAGTAGATTTTGGACTCCTAAAAGGATCGAATCACTATGTGCATGCTCAGGGTGAGCTGGAGCACCTTTGTCCCTCTTCATTGACAAAGGTAGCAGAAAATGATTTGGATTGAGGTAGGAGGTCCTCTAGAGTCTTAGTGTTGTTGGTAGCTAATGTTCAACCCTTAAGAAATCATCCCCCTTAGACTTTGGAATGTAGCTTGGGGGTGACAGCAGCAAGTAATTATGGTTGCAGTTGTCTACGTTTGGGTGAAGAGTCCTTTTCCATGGCTCAGTTACCCTACAAATCAAAGATAAGTACTTACCCTCAGAGATTACTTCCTAATGAAAAATTATATTACATGATATTGTGTTAGTTTTGGGTTTGTGCTTGTTACCTTATCTATGGATAAATGATATTGCATGATTTTATATTAGTTTGGACTTGTTTCTGTTGTATGATGTTATGGATTATCTATATGATGATATATCTATGAAAATATAGGATAATGAAAATTTGAGCATATCGGTGCATTTTTATTAATCATTGACTGAATAATGTTTTTAAATAAACTGGGTAAATCGGGGCTTCCAAGAAAGAAGAAAACTACTTTGAAAAAGGGACGCTTGAGTTTATCATAAGCCTATGATATATTAATAAACCATAAATAACTTGAAATCAAATTTTGGGTGTGTGTTATATTCCTTCCACGACGAGTCGTATGTGCGCGGGGGTCACTGGGGTTGTAAGGAGTTGTTTTTTGTAGCGTTGGGTGCAGAAGGGGGGTCACAGGGTGGGAGGTAGCCTCCCCTCTTGGGGGGATTGGAGGGGGCCGTTAGCCCCCATGAAAGAGGTCTAGGGCAGCACCCTGGGGAAAAAAAATTGGATGCTATAATAGGTGTTTGAACCTACCTATGCTTTTGTGCATGCATTTTGCACATGGTTTTGGTCATGATGATTTTCTGCCGATGGTATTTTGTAGATCTGATCAAGGGAACTATGGTTATGTTCTAATATAGGGTTAATGGATTGGGATTTATGAATGCTTCAGCGTGTGTATATATGTATTGTAACATTGAAAGAAATATAATGAAAAATCAATCTTGTAGTCCTAGTTTTGGGATCTAGGGAAAATCTTTGTGTATATTTGTTTTATGTTCTCGCCATTGTTTATCTTTCCATTTTAAGAATTTGTTTGCAAGTAATTTATGTACAATTTTAAAACCTACATTTGGTATCAGAGTGTAGGTCATGATTTCGATACACACTCAACTCACGTTGGGGGGGAGATTGTTAGACATTGGATAAACCGATGCTCCATGTGTGTTTCACGACATGGACTAACCGGCTCTCATGGATCCTTATATTTGGTGCTTTGATCATTGGCTAACACCTGCAGTTTTTGGTTTAATGGAAATTGTGATTCCCAAAAAGTGGTATCAAAGTCGTTTTGGCTTTAAGGGGACGCATTTTCTGCTAAGGGGTTTTTCTCGGGCATGTGGTAGACCATGTTCAATGGGAGATCTGCAGGATAGTTTCTTGTCGTGAAAGAAGATGGCGAGAATTGGAAAGATAGAGATCGATAAATTTAATGGTAAGAATTTATAGTTTTGGAAGCTCAATATGGAGAATATGTTGGTGGATAAATATCAGTGGATCGCAGTAGATTCGAGTACTAAACCAATGGAAATGTCAGCAAAATACTAGGTGAAGTTGGATCGAAAGGCAGAGAGCACAATATGGTTGTGTATCATAGATTCATTATTGTTGAATGTATCAGGTGAAGCTACTGTGAAGACTTTGTGGGAAAAGTTAGGGACTTTGTACCAATTTAAGTCTCTGATGAATAAATTGTTCCTACAAAAGATTTGTACAACCTTAGGTTAAAGGATGGAGACTCGATGATAGAGCATCTAAACACCTTTAATACTGTGGTAAGCCTATTGTTATATGTTGATATTAAAATTTCAGATGAAGATAAGTGCATCAGTTTTTTGTGTTCTCTACCAGATTTCATGGGATAGTTTGGTTGTTGTAATAGGTAACAATACAACTACCTTGAATTTTGATGAAATAGTCTCATAATTTCTATAGGAGGAGATGAGACGGAAAAATATGGAGAGCCGGAATGGATATTCCTTGTTTGTACAAGGATGGTCCCAGAAAAGAAATAAAAATAAAATAAAATAAAAAAACTTCAAATTCCTCGAGTAGGAGATCTAAATCTAGAGGTAGATCTAAATCTCCAAGAAAACCTGTAAACGTGTGTTGCAAATGTGGAAAGGAAGGGCACTACAAAAAGGACTGTAGATCTAAAGTTCTTGAGAAAGGAAATGGATCTGATGATGCTCCTATTGTAGAGGCGAAAACCACCTCATATGAAGGTGGGGCTATGTACTTGGCTTCTTCTTCAAGTACACAAGTGGATCATGAGGCATGGTTGATTGACTCGGGTACATCCTTTCACTTCACTCCCCATAGGGAGTGGTTCTGCGAGTATGAGAAATATGATGGTGGTGATGTCTTCTTATGGGATGACAGGAATTCCAGAATCGTGGGACGCAGAAAATTCAAGTTGAAGTTGTAAGGTGGAAGGATTATAACACTTCCTGGTGTTCTACATATTCCGGAATTGGCCAGAAATATAATTTCTATAAGCAAGATGGATAATGCAGGTGTAAAAACAGTATTCAAGATGGAATAATGTGAATATTTTGGTGCTGCTTGGAATCTTGTTACTTGTCCAACTGCTTGTATAACATCTAGCAGGGATGCTGTTACATATAGAATAATACCAATCATAGATCTATACAACCTCTAATCCACATCCTTAGATGAGTTGTTTATGCTCAATTTGCAACCTGTTACCATCGGAGTAAGGATGGGTTTGCAATATTCCATTTTGAATTTCTTGAGCATTTCCTTGATGTACTTGCCTTGACATATAAATATTCCTTTCTCTTGCTGAGATATTTGAAGCCCTAATAAGTATGTCATCTCACCAAGTAAAGACATCTCAAACTCACTTTGCATATTTGTAGCAAATTTCTTACTTAGTTGATCATCATTGCTACAATATATTATCATCCTCTTTATCTAGTAAACGTGCTTTAGTTGCTTTATCTAGAACATATATGTCGTTTGGAGCTCGACTTGTTGTAGCCACAATTTCACCATAACTACCTTTCCTAATTTCACATTATCTAGAGTTGAATAGCATTATTTGTCCTTGATCACACATTTGTCCAACACTGAGCAGATTGTGATTCATGTTTTCAACCAATAGAACATTCTTGGCCAGAGCATCTTTGCTTCCGAGAGTGACGGTACATGATCCTATAACATTTGAAGATCTATCATTTCAAAAGGACACGGTTCCATCCTTCTTCTCTTTCAAATATACAAATTTATTTCTATCTCTAGTCATATGCGTGAAAAACCGCTATCAACATACCAAGCATCTTTGTTGTTTTGAGCCTTGAGAGCGAGAGCACAATTATCAGTCTTCTTCTTCTTCCATGTTCATTCGTTTTTTGGCTTCAAAGATTATTTTGGAGGATTTTCAATTCTACAGTCTTTGGCTATGTGTCCAAAGTTTCGACATTTGTAATATTCAATATTATTTATTAAATGTTCAAATCTATTGATGTTTCATTGAGACCTAGGAGGTTCATATTTTATAGATCTCCTGGAATTGTATTGGTTCCTAGGGTACGTGCGACATTCTACAGCTTTATGAACAAATTTTCCACATGAATAACAATAGCCATAAAAAATATGTTGGTACCTGGATGGAAATCTTCGTTGAGGAATTGTCTTCCAAGGTTTTTCTTGCAAATATTGTCCAATGAAATCTACATGCATGTCAGATCTCATAGGTTCATTTTATTTTTTTGTAGAAGGTCTTGCTTCTTCTTCTTCTTTGTAACCTAGGCCAGTTCAGTTGTTGTAAGATCATTGATTGTTGATGATTTCTTCCAATTCCCTTGAGCTGTTGGCATAGTTATTTTTCCCTTCTTCACTTCCTTACGTAGCGAGACTACTTCGGCTTCTAATGCTTCCCATTCTTGGTCACTTTCTTCCAACTTCTTTTTAAGTGACCCTTCAATACATTTTTGTTCTTCAACTTCAATTTTGAGACCTTGAACTTGTTCTTCAAGAGTATTGGAGCGGATCTTCTCAACCTTGAGTTCTTTTATGAGCTTGATTGTCTCCTTAGAAATTTTTTCTATGGTCAACCCTTCGTCTTCGTTGTTTGATACCTATTGTTTATTATGCTTAGCCATAAACAATACTCTCTCATTGGCTTCTTCTTTGTTGTCACTGTATTCATCAGATGATGAGATATCTTCTTTTTCTTCACACTTGCAGGTGCATTTCCGTGCCTTTGAAGGTTGTTTCTCCTTATTGGTTTTCTTAGATGTAGCGAATGCAGTTTATAGATGCGAAGTACCCTCTTCCTCATCAAGTCTCATTTCATATGCTATGAGAACTCCATGTAATTCCTCTTTGTTGAGTTTGTCCAGATTTGCACTATATTCTAAGACCGATATATTTGGGTCGAATCTCCCTGGTAACATTCTAAGAATATTTCGTATAATAGTCTTCTCGTCAACAGGCTCTCCCATTCCTTCCAGAGTGTTGGTTATTTCATCAATGTATTGGAAGTATGTAGCAATGTTGTTATCTTCTTTCATTCTAAGTTGCTCAAATTTTGCTCTATAGATTTGAAGATTTTCTTCTTTGACATTTGAGTCACCTGGATATATATTCTCAAGCTTGTCCCATACATTTTTAGCAATTTTACAACCCAACACCTTATGATAAGCAAATTCAATAAGTCCGCTGATAATAATATTCTTTGTTTTTGCATCATTTTCAAAATTCTTCTTACCTTGTTCATCCGCGGTTGATGTAAATCCATTTTGAACAGTGTCCCATACTTCATATCCTTGTGCCAAGAGATATACCTCCATTCTTCATTTCCAGAGTGCATAATTATTTTCATTTAACAGAGGTACACCATTCTTGGTATGCTCCATGACCTCCTTCCAGTTGTTAAACTTATATTGAAGGAACCAAGCTTCAATACCAATTGTTGGAAATACTGAGAGGGGGGGTGAATCAGTATTCCGTTCAATTATTATTATTACTAATCTTTCATATCATTAGTTAATCTTCAATTATTATCATTTTTTGTACAATGATAGAAGTAAACGAAAGGAACACAACTGCACACAGTTTTTAAGGTGGAAACCCTCTCCAGGACAAAAACCACCTGAATGTTTTTCTAATAATTCTTTAATATTCAACTCCAATGGAAAATAAAGCTCCAACTTCCTAGAATCTAGAAAAAAAATCTTCTCCAGCTCCCACTGGATGGACGCTCCAACGCCCGAGATTCTTCAGTAGTCAACTAAATGGATGCCCCAACACCCAATGAGCTACAAATCACCCTAGCACCACCCTACCACCCTAAATTTTTCATAGGCTTGAACCTGTTGGTGACTTCATGCACCAGCCTAGCACCACCCTACCACCCTATAGAAGAATAAAACAAGAATGGAATCACGTACCAGGGAAAATGGTCCACTTTACAATGATATAGAATGATGTAGAATAAGAAGAAACACTAAAACATAACCCCAACCATGACACAACCACCTAATGATGATCCTATACCTTCCGACACCACCTCTTCAACTCTTGGCAGATAAACACTTGTACAATTTTTACAATGATGCATTTACAATTATTGTATGCAGTGTTGCCCACTTGAAGACTTCATGTGTTGAAGTTCTTGCTGTTGTTATACACCTTGATTTCTGCTCTTGTCATGCTACCCTCTGCTGCACATTTATTTGCTTTTCTGCCCTAGAAATTCTCATCCTTTGCAGCCCTTGACAACACATGATCTAGCTTTTTCTTGCCTTCTATGATATAGATATTGAATCTGGTTTATCTCTGTTATTTCAATTCCCCAATATGTAATTTTTGATTCTGTAGTAGTACTCTGAGTCTTCTTTCCAATGCCATAGGTCTGATCCAATTTGGATTCTTCAAGAGATAGTTATGCCCAATCTCTCACAATGACATAATTATGGATTGTTTCAGTAGAGAGAACTTGTACGGTGTTCCACGTCTCACTCTTTCTTCATTCGGCTCTGAAATTGATACAGAGAAAACTACAATCCATTCACTATTTGCCAATTTCTACAGAATTCCAATCTGATACTCAGAGATAGAGTTATGACGATTTTACCAAGGTCATTTATTTGAGATGAAGTTCAGGAGCCTGAAAAAACACTGACTTCCACAGATCATATCTCCGAAAATATTGCACACCCTGATCTGAAATTTTTACAGGAGCTTTCTCAAGATTTTGGCTTCGCCTCATAAAAATTTCAGCTTCTAAAACTTCGTATAAAAAGCGTTAAAGTGAAAATTCCACGATGACCTATTTCAGGTAGCGAAATCCCTACATAAGGAGGATATGAGGATCACAATTTATATAAATTCTTAGGTTGACAGGGGCTTCAAAAAGTGAAAGTGAAAGGGATTTTAGGAGCTTAAAAATAATTAATTATTGACTTTTCAATGACCCATGCCACAACCCCATGGGTTTTTATCCCACTAACTGGGGTTACAAACTTCAAACATGAATATCTCTCATACTGTGAAGAATTACGTGGCGTGCCATATGTTTGGTCAATTTAGTGTGTCCTAAATTGCTACATTAATTTATCAATCCGGGACTCATAAGCTGATGAAGTGTGGCACACTATATGTGCAAGATAACCTATTTCTTATCTTTTTGTCATTTTTAGTTTTCTAATGTGAGATGGAAATTCTAAAATAAAAACAAGTATGGTTATGATTGTTCAAGGCAATGATATCCTTTATAATGATTTACCAACTTGAAACTTCAAAAGGAATTTGAAACATACAATGACAAAACTTGAAAGGAAATGAAAATGTGTTGCTAACCTAGTAAATCAAAACAGTGAACTATTGAACATGAAAACCAAACTATCCTTGCTGCTGTCTAAACACAAAAGAAACTATGCTTAAAGAAATCCAGGAATTGCAACAAAGTAAATCTAAATCAAATTACATCAACTTATATTCTGATCCCTCGCCATTAGTCCAGCTATGGCTTTCGGAGGTAACCATAAACAACTTGAGCAACCCGATATCTAATTTGCAGAAAAAGAAACTAATATCAAACTACACACTCATACTTCAATCCCTCACCATCAGTCCAGCTGTGGCTTTCGGAGGTAACTGAAAATGACATGAGCAATTTAATATATCTAACTTGCGGAAAGTAAACTAATATCAAACTACACACTCATACTTCAATCCCTCACCATCAGTCCAGCTGTGGCTTTCGGAGGTAACTGAAAATGACATGAGCAATTTAATATGTCTAAATCTAACTACTGAAACAAATGTGCAAGACTGAAATAAACAAAGCAGTACTGAAATTAAACATGAACTAAGAAAAATAAATTAGCAGCAGAACAATATTGATTCCATGTCATTAGTCAAAAGATATGCAAATGCTCGGGCTTCCTATTTGTAATCTGAAACAAGAACACTGATCAGTTAACATAAAACATGAAATATTATGGACAGAAGTAAAGTGTAAAGCATGAAAGATTATAAACAGAGATGAAGCATAAATACCATGAAAGATGCAATGTATAAACACATGAATGACTTATGGCACAATGAGCTAAAGAAATAAAACAAGAACTATACAATAATGCACAAAACCTCAGCGTGTGCAGGGGCCCTCTGCACCAGCCTTGGCAACAGCCTTCAAATACGAATTACGCTTGGAAACAGAGTCTTCTTATATATTAAAATGCAGTCATAACAGAGAGGTGATATTACGGCACAGTGGAAACGTAATTACATTACAGAGCTATCTGGAAGCTAATGGAGACTAATCTAATATGCGTATGCAAACGCATTATTTATAACAAAAGAAACATAACTAATTCCCTAAAGTTTGTGCTGATAGAGAACACGTAAACCATTGCGTCCAGAGATCTAGGATCATGGCCGCGTTGAGGAGTAAATCTATGAAGAGTGGATGTTGAATTCGGCTTATGGAGCCATGTACAGGTGTTGATTTGTCTCCCGTAATTCAGAAACGGCCATATAAATCTTCACGTGACGAGAAACAGAGTCCTGTCACCGTGGGACTCTACGGTTGACTTCCACTTGGCCACCTTTGACCGCAGCCTCCTTAGGTGAATTTGCTCGAGCCAATAGGACACGATCCATGTCCACATCATTTCTGACTTGCCCATGTGGCTCTTTTTTCCTGAAGACACCTGTAACATATACTTTCACAAAATGGTTGCGGAAAGTTGCAGCAGCTGCGGAAAGTGGCAAGATTCCACAGCTAAATGAGAAAAAATCTAAATCAAACAGCAGACACAAAATATAGTTAAAAACCATTTTAGATGCTCTTTTGCAATTAATATACAATGATATTGACAACTTGGAAGGCTCAGGTGAATGAAAAAGGTCTAGGAAGATGTATAAGAAAAATGCAGATTTGAGACTCAACACCATATATCAACGGAAACATCTCGACAAGTAGAAACCATAAAAATAATTCTTGACCCAGAATATAGTAATTTGGTAGGTCAAAAATCCCATATAATATTGGGGTAGCCTTTGGTGCTGCTTGGGTTTACATCAATACGTGACCATTGATGTGCTAGTGATGACGCTATAATTGTTCGTATTTGTGCTATGTCGTAAACCATGTGTTTAGGACTTTAATAAAGGTTAAAACAGTACAAACCAGTACAATATGATATGGCCATGTGCGAAACACAATGGTAACGGAGGGTATGGGATCTCCCGCCTTGAACACGATCCCGAAAGCACGGTGATCGTCATGAGTTTGAATTTAATGGAATGCCACCGGGAATAACGACATCGGAAGGGCTGTCACATGGATGGGCGACCGACGTAGCTCGAGCCGTCGACCTAACTGCCAAGGTAAATGCCATGTGATGTTAATGGCAATGATCTCTGATCCCCTTGAACAAAATTTTTATTTCTTCCTTGCTGTGGCTTGGTTGAGGTGGGTGAATTATAATAAATTTGTTTAACACTTTTCTGAATTGAATTAAATAAGCGCAATTGTAATATAACCACCATATACCTAATCCCTAAGGTGTTGAATCTCTATTGCACCGAGAACTTATTCTCACCTAATGAAATTTAATTACTGAACCACTTACCTTATTTGGCCTAAAGGAGTTCGGGGATGAATTTATATAATCTTAGCCATTTCACCATGCAGGAGATAGAGTGATTTCGAAGACTTGTATTCAGATTATGGAAGAGATAGGTTGTTTTGTTTTCAATGTAACTTGGTCTTCCGGAGGCATAATTGAGTGTAGAGATAGGCATTGGAAAGCTAGGAGAGTGAGCTTTCTGTTGACAGTGACCAAAGGTGCCTGCGAGCATGTTCAGTCTAGTGTTTTTCTATGTAAATAATTCCTTGGATCAATCCTTAATAAAATGGACGCCCATATTGAAAGTGGACCCGGAGACGTAGTCCACTAGGGAAGAACTCCGTTATCAATGTTTTTTGTCTCTTATATCTATTCTTTGCTGCAATTTCATGTTTAATATGCTTCTTAATTTATGGTTTTAGTCGTTAAATCATTTGCTTTCCTTCATTCTTCCACACTAAGCGATCAAGTTAACAATAAATTCACTGTTAGCAAATATTTAGTTTTGCTTCAGTATTAGATCATAACTATTTCAGATCAATATTTGACCTTGACATCATGAGAAAGAAATTAAGCTGTGAAATTTCCTTCAATGTTCTGCAAAAAGGAAGTGGTTGATCTCCCTAAGTTAAGAGGGGGCCTGGATAGAAGAAAGAGTGTATCTCCCCAGTTGAAAGGGAGGGAATATTTTGACAGTGAATACCTTGAAATAAGAAAAATTACTATAGATGAATGTTAATGTTTAATGAAGTTTCAAAATACTTGAGCAGATCTAAAGATGAATTTGGTGTTCCTGAAGAAATGAAAGAAAAAGAAAGATTTTGACAAATTGTATATGCATAACTTGATGATGAAAGTACCATCAGAATGATAGAGGACACCAAAGGTTTGTGTTTACTTATATTTTAAAGTTTATTACTGATTGAGGTTTATTTTTGTAGGGGTAAATTGTTGAGATTTTGGGGTAGCATCGGATGCGCTCTAGCTCTGACATTTTTTGGAGGACCTGGAGTATATGAGATCTCCAAGACCCAGAAAGCGTTTGGAGAAATTTCATCTGGTTTGATAGTTATTCAAATAATTAATCTTTTTAATTAAGTACCCTCGGTCTAACTTAGGAAAATTAAAATATTAAAGTGAATCAAATTAAACATGTGATGAGAATGTTCTAAGTGATGTGGATCAAGCAGCTTCTAATCTTAGCCATTGATTATAGATTAGATCACGTTCGTTGGTTTCCCAACGAGAAAATTATAAGAGAAGGTCTTGGGGTCAATTGGAGTACATACACATTGGCAGAGCACTGAAGCTAAGTCGAAATTCTAGGGCGTGGTTTGCTAATAATTTTGAAGTGAGTTTGCAGTGCAGTGAGGGGAAGATATTGGCAAGGGATGTTCATATATGAGGCCAAGAATACAACAGTGGCAGAGAGGCAGTGTATCAGGCAGCGTAGAGGCCAGCCATAAATACGTAGTTTAGCCAGACCCCAGCAGAAGGCAGCGTAGAGGAAGCAACAACCCTTCAGGGGTGGTGCAGGCCCAGTCAAGGCAGCACAGGGGCAGCGTCAGTAGTAGGATTTCTATATACATAAATTTCACATGATATCAAAGCATTGCAGATCAAGATGAATCGCCAGCAAAATGGATAAAGAAGAATTTTTTGCTACAAAGAAGGCAACTGAAGCAGTAGAGTTCTAAAGAGGGCAGCACAGCACCAGGAGGGTGCAGTCCCAATAGAGGCCACGCAGGGGCTGATGCAATCATAGTTGAGTGACACAGAGGCAGCGCAGTGCCTTCCAGAGTGACGCAAGAGCAGCCTGTGATGCACAGTCATTGCGCAGAGGCTGCGCTGAGCCAATATGCTCACGCAAAAGCCAGTCAGAGGAACACAGTCCCATTTTGCGGGTGTTGTACGGATCTATCATAGTTCGAAAGTGGAGCTTCATATATTCAGAGGTTGCTGGTGTGGGGGAGGTTTTTTCAGTACGGAATCATGACTAGATAAGTTGACAAAGAGCGGGAGGAGAATAGTCGCTCAACATATTTTTGCCAAAGAAATATAAGGATCGATTAGGAGGGTGATCGAAGAGGGTTGATTCAGAGGATTTGGCGAATTTTCGAGGAGAGAAATCAATTTTCAGAGGGAGTAGTTAATATAGAGGGTTCCTTTTTCGTCAAGGACCCTCGATCCGAGCTTCTGTTGAGATTAGAAATAGTAGCCGAGAGAGGAGTATATGTTTCAAAAGATTGTGTTGAGCTATATGGCATCGTATGGACTGTGTGATCAGGATAGGTTGGACGGTTTTTCCAAAAAAATTATCTAGAAGGACAAAATCCTGACTTTCCTAGAGGCATACGCACTATGGGAGAATCTAGAGAACATCTTGGCTACACCAACCGATGTTTCTCTTATTGCGAAGCATAATGAAACGAAGGCGCATGCTATGTGCTCAATCATGGATGGGGTCAAGGTTTATGTAGTCCCACACATTTCCGAGAAGAATACAGATAATGCTATGTGGACAACGTTGACCACAATGTATCAAGGAAAATCGGTCCAGAAGAAGATGCTTCTGGAGAACCAGATGAGGTTATTTGTGATGAATAAGGGGAAGGAAATCGATCCTTTCCTCTTTGGGTTGCAGACGATCAGGGATCAGCTGATTGCCATGAGGATTAAAGTGGAGAATGATGTCATGGTGAGTACTGCTTTAAATGAAGTCTCAAATGAATCGAAAACGTTTGTCCAAAGCATCTTGGGCAGATAGGATCTTCCAAGCTGGGATGACATGTGGCTATCCTCCAACAAGAGGAAATCCGCCGGATGACCAAGAGACAAGCCAACGCCAGATCTAGCAAAGTGAGGGAGGAAGAGGAAGATGTAGCCCTTACATCCAAGAAGCAGTAAGGGAATAAGAAGAGGGATCTATCCAAGATCCGATGCTTCAGGTGTGATGAACTTGGACACTTCACCACCACTTTTCCTCTAAGGAAGAAGGACAAGGAAGTCGATGCCAAGGTTGTGGCAGCTAAAGAAAACAAAAACTCTGATGAAGATGTAGCCATGAGTGCTCATGTGCCTCGAGAGAAGAGGTGGGGATATATTGATTTGTAGAGCAGCTATAGATGGGAGGCAAGATCCTGGAGGTGCCCAACTCTTGGATCACATACAAGCTACAGAAACCTTAAGATAGTAGCAAGGATGACTGGAGAAATGGGTTCAGAAGATCACAGTGAAGTAGAGGGTAGAGATGGGACGTTGTAGAGGGAGTAATGAAGTGCAGAGGTAGCGGTAGCATAGAAGCAGCAGTGCAGAGGGGATGATGGGACTTCAGCATCGCAGAGGAGGTAGTGCTTACGCAGTGTAGTGATGTAGCAGTGCAGTGGCTTCAGGAGGACAGCACAGAGAAGCAGCCAAGGGAGCTTCAGTGATGAGATGAAAATCGACTGACTTGTCTGTCAGTGATTGAGTAAGGGTCCTTCAATTGCTTACTTCTCAGCAACTGAGTTGCAGTGCATCAGTTAGCAGTGGAAATTCTTTGGGGAGCATGATGCAAAAATTTGAGAGGGATTTTCAATACATATGTGGCAGTGATTGTGGCAGAGTCATGAGCAGCAGTACAGAGACAAGCAGCAGCACAGTGATGGAGGGAAGCAGGCCAAGCATCAGTGCGGGGACCGATGCCAAAGATCAAGGAAATGCTTCAGTGTGGAAGTATTGCTAGAGCACACTCCTCGCTAATAGGGAGTGTTGAGATCTTTGGGTAGCATCAGATGTGCTCTAGCTCGGAAATTTTATGGAGGAGTTGGAGTACATGAGATCTCCAAGACCCAAAAATTGTTTGGAGAAATTCCATCTGGTTTGATAGTTATTCAATTAATTAATATTTTTAATTAAGGACCCTAATTCTAACTTAGGAGAATTAAAATATTAAAGTAAACTAAATTAAACATGTGATGAGAATGTTCTTAGTGACGTGGATCAAGCAGCTTCTAATCTTAATCATTGTTTAGAGATTAGATCATGTTCATTGGTTTCCCAACGAGAAAAGTATAAGAGAAGGTCTCAGGGTCAGTTGGAGTACATACACATTGGCAGAGCATTGAAGCTAAGTCAAAATTCTATGGCGTGGTTTGCTAATAATTTCGAAGTGAGTTTGCAATGCGGTGAGGGGAAGAGATTGGCAAGGGATGCTCTTATCCAAGGCCAAGAATACAACAGTAGCATAGAGGCAGTGTACCAGGCAACACATAGGCCATCCAGAAATACGCAGCTCATCCAAAGCCCATTAGAAGGTAGCACATAGGCAGCAACAACCCTTCAGGGATGACACAGGCCTATTCAGGGCAGCGCAGGGGTAGCGTAATCCCAGGAAGGCTGACGCAGACCCTTCCAGGGCAGCGTAGGGGCTGACGCAAGCCAGAGAGGTTGACGCAGAGGGCTAAGGAACAGCGTTGGGGTTTCTGGTGGGCCAGAAAGGGCTTGAATCTTGTAAATCCCGTTTGAGGGTGTGAATGAGCCATATTTTTTGTCTTTGAGTGAAAGAGGTACTACTAATGTGTAATTTCTCTATGAGGCAAACCATTTTGGTGCCCAAATATTGTTTTATTCATATTCTGAATAATAATAAAACCCTCTAGAGCTATTTGCATCAGTTTTCCCACATTAGGTTTTTCTAGGGACATTTTTCTGAAAAATAGGTGTCACTTTGTCATGTGTGTGTTATATTCAGTAAATTATATGTAAATGTGTAGGCTGCAGTTGTGTTTACTTTGCTGATTTTACTAAATAATTCAGAAAATTAACTTGTAATTTAATTCAAGTAGGAAAATTAAATCAAGACACTCCAGTAGGGTTTCTATATTCAAAAATTTTCACATAAATCTCTCCATAAAAAAATTGAGCACCTTGGAAGCATGCTTTGAAAAATAGATATATTTGATTTAGCTTATTAGGGAGAAATGAAGTATATAATGGTAAGAAGCTTCGGAGGAAATATGGTCGGCATGTGTGTTGACGTCTAGATACCGAAGAGGGACGGTGGTGTTGGTCATGGAGCTTCGAACTTGGATATGTACCTAGATCCTTGGGTCGGTGATAGATCCTAAAATACTGATGGTACCTACAGTTGGCTAAAATTTGAGTCCCCTTAGTCACATCCGCGTAGAATACCCTGGTTAGGTATCTACTCTACATCACTGAGTGTGCTAGAACTCTAATTTAGTTAATTTTGAGATCCTCCATGTACCTATATATTATATCGGTGTGTGTAATTATGAATATCTCCCTAGTTAATAGGGAGTGTTGAAGAATGTAACTAGTGTTAATCTTCATAATTATATTTATGTCGTGATGTAATGTATTTTCCAAAAGAAAGAAAAATAAATTTTATTATTAAATAAAATGACTTATTAAAGCATGGGTTTCATGCTTGGGTCAATTATTTTTAGGTCAAATCCTCCATTTAAGGATTCTAGAGTTTACGTGAAGTATCAGTGTCCATGTCATAATGTAAAAAACCCTTCTTGGGCTCTATTTTTCAAGAAAGAAATTTATTTCAATGTGAATTAGTTCTTCTAGGCCTCCTCCACCACGTCAACCTCAAACTAGACAAGTCAACCTAACTTAGGGGAAAAAAATCCTATAAAAAGGAGACAACTCGACCTCATTTGATACACTCTCTCATAAATTTTTATCTAAATATTTTGGGGCTAGAAAAAAAAAAGTGAAAATTCAAGATGGAAGAAGGGAAAAAATCTAGCGAAGGAGGACACTTTTTATCTATAAAATTTTTAAAAAAAAAAGTATCTCTCTTATCTCACATGTGCGAATAAATTGAAGTTGTTGGAGGGCCGAAAATGTAGTTATTTTGTTGGGTCAAAATTTTGTAGCTAGGGTCGAAGTTTTATAGCTGGGAAGTTGAATTTTTGGGTTGTTCCTAGGCTGAAGTTTTTGGGTAAGAAGAGACTACTAAATCATCTTGGAAGGATGACTTGGTGGAGGAGGAAGGTTTTTTCATCTAAGATCTTTGTCTATCTCATTTTAAATCTACTAAAGGAAGATTTTTTACTATGTTTTCCCCTATAAAGGGGTTTTAGCCCTGGTTGAGTGCCTACGTTCGGTGTCCCCGATATTCATGTTTTTACTTTGATAATTGCTTGATGAAAAGAAGATAAATAAATAACATAAAGAATTTAATAAGGACATAATAATATCACAAGTAATTATCATCATAAGAAAATATTTTTGCCTTTCCGATTTTTTAACAGAACTATCTCAAATGTCCCATATAACTTTGTGTGTGTGTGTGTGTGTGTGTGTGTGTGTATGTGTCTGTGTCTGTGTGTGTGTGTGTGTGTGTGTGTGTGTGTGTGTGTGTGTGTGTGTGTTGACATTGTAGTCTTGCACTTGATGTCAGCAAGCTCTTGGTGTTGTTCATCGTATGCATGTGTGATGAGAGCTTGGTTTTGGATGATTGGTGATGGTCTTGTTAGTTGGCATTGATGTCAACATACCTATGACTAGACCTAGTGGAGATGATGGTGGCTTCTAAGGAGATGGATTCAATACATGATGATTTGGTTGGAGATGGTGTGTTGCTCTTGGTGTTGCATATGTCTCTACATGTCTTGGTGACATTGGATTTCTGCTCTAGGTGTTTTGTTTTGGCTGCTTATGTTGGAGGTGCTTACACTAGTGTTGGAGGAATTTAGTTGATATGTTGTTGATGTTGATACAAGGATTAGAGATGTTGTTGCTTGAGGAGTTGGAGGTGTTGGTCTTGGTGCTAAGGTTGCTAGAATAGTTCTTGCATGTCATAGACTTTTTCCTTTCATATTCATTATTTGTAGACTTATCTCAGTGGCTTGGAGGAGTCATCAAATGTTGGAGAATATGTTCCACCCGGTGGAAGAGGTTTTGGACTGAAGAATATATGCGTTCACTAAGTTTTATCCCCAATCGCATGTATGTTGTGTCAAGGGAGTAGTTGAGATGCTAAATTCGCATGGAGGCAGGCCCAAGGGAGCTGTTATAGCCTCAAGATACTAAAGTCACATGCAGGACAATGTTAAGGGAGCGACTATGGTGTCTTCACTAAAATTCCTCTGCACTCCTTGCGTTATTGAGCTTATTTTTGTGTTTTGGCGACATTCTTGATCGTAACTTTTCAGTTTATGGTTGGAAAATTTCGTGGGACCTTTATAAGTTTATTAAAGTTGAAAATATCAAAAATTCTAATGGAGTTAGTGGTTGATTGAGTTAATGAGCTTAATCTGGATCGAATCAAGCATATGAACAAGATTGTTGAGCTAAGTATTCTGAGTAATTATCAAGTTGAGCACTCGAGTTCATCTACATTTTGGAGAAAGCTCATTGTGAGTAGGTTGATTTTTTAATGTGTGTTGAGTGTGAGAGAGCTCGATGAAGAGGTTACAAAATGTGTGAGTCTTAGTATGAATATTTTCTAAATTAGTTTACAGTGATAGCAACAGTGAGATGAAGCTTGTTTCAGCCTTATGATTTTGGAGTGTGTGAAATGTTGGGGTGTGCTTTGGAAAAGTGGTTGAGAGGATTATTTTTAAGATTGTAGTGTGATTATAGGTTGGAGCTTTTCTCTTTCATTATGTTCTTTGATTTTATGATGTTTCAATGCTAATGTTGAGCAATTTTTCGAAGTCCAATCTGAAAATATATGAAACAACGCTCGCATGGAGGAAGTGGAGGCATGGAGGCTTTGATTAGACATTGACTTGGAGAATTCAGTATATGGAATAGTTTTGTACATCCAATATGAGTGGATAGTCCAATGGAATTTGGGCGAGGATCGTTGATCGTGGTGGCCTTCAACATATGGTAGTTCGTAGATCCAAGAGAGAAACAGGTTCCTGTCTGAAACGAACAAAATATTGTGAAAGAATTCAAGTCTTTGGGCTCATGTGAGTGAGTTGATCCATGTATAATTTTCTCAACAAATTAATAAAAGAATTAACCAATGCAGCATCAGCAGGGTGTTTTTTTTCCCATGATGGGTACTCCACCATAAACACTTGTGTCTATGTGTTGATTTATTTTAAGGTTGCATGTCTATTTTTGTTGCACTAATCTATGATTATATGTTTTAATTTATGCATGCTTAAGGATTAAATAATTTGAGAAAAAGTTTAAAAGTGCCACACTACCAATTCACCCTCTCCCCTCTCAGTAGTGATCTAGTTTCCAACAATTAGTATCAAAGTGGGGCTCTCGGGTGCAGCTTGAACGTTGGAGAGTGGATCTTGGAGATTTTGGCATATTTTTTGCAATTTTACCGAAATGAATTAGCAGGGTATTCTAGTACTTCAGGAAGGTAAATTTTCAACTTGGAGAATAAATCTGAATTCGTATTTTTTATCCGTTGATAAAGATATTTTTCTATTAGTTGAATATGGTGTTAAATATAAATCTAATGATTTATCTAAAAGGATTATTTTGAATATTATTTCAAAATTTGATAGCATGCATGTGAAGCATTGTGATACTACCAAAGAGATGTTGGATAAGTTTCAAAACTTGTGCCTTGGAGGAAAATTGCATTTTTCAAAAATGGAGAAAAATACAAAGGATTCAACTTTTATTGCAGTAAAAAATCAATCCTCCTTACAAGAAGAAGATGAAATAATTAGTGATTGCATTGAGAGTTCAAGCATCAGTATTGAGGGGAAATAAAAGATAATGGAACTTGAAGTAGGGATTCAAAGGCTCATGGATGAAAACAAGAAGTTGGAGGATAAATGCTATAAATTGAAGGGTGAAGCAATTTTTGCAAGAGAATAAGTAGAGAGCCTCAAAACTAGTGCTCAAGCATCTACATGCAAATCAAAAAATGTTGGAGCGCCTAGTTGCAGCAAAAATAATAAGATCCATGAGTCATGCAAGAAGCAGCAAAACAAGAGAAGGAAGATCAAATAAGAAGAACAAAATTGGAAGGTGTTATAATTGTGGAGTTTGTGGACACATAGCAACAAGTTGCATAAATGGAGGGATCAAACTCTCTCATCAAAACAAGCAGCGAAAGGAGATACAACATCAAGCATGCATACAAAGGAAACATCTTCCTTTCGGGTATAATAGTCCTTTTATGGTTATTGTTTCTCATGTAATGATTTTGTCCCTGGGGCTATTGATTGTATGGCACATGCAAGAAATAGAAATTATGCTAACATAATATATCAACCTAATCCTCATTTCCTTGGTCACATTAGATGTTTTGTATGTGACAATATTGCCACAAGGCCAAGGATTTCAAGTTCCCCATGTGTTTTAGGATATCCAACTAGAGAGAGGAGAATATGCATAGCCAATTGCATAAGAAGAATAAGGATCAGCAGATGAAATTTTGGAGGGGAAAAGAGCATCAAGGGTCTCTCACCAAAAATTGAGGCATGCATTGCCTTAGGGGGGCACATGGTTGCATTATGAGATGCATGCAAATTCTTAATCGTGCACCCATATGAGAAGTCTATGAGAATACAAATCTGCATTTTTAAATATGTATGTATTCAGGGGGGTTCATTGAGGTTTGAAGTCTTATTTTCATTATTTCTCTTTTTCTATTCCAATTTAGTTGGAGTAGCTAGATGTTTTGGTTTATGTTGATGCTAATGATGATATAGCAGCCATGTAGTATCTTATGTGCACTGTCTAGGTGTGATGGTGGATCACACATCCAGGGGGAGCATTGTTGCTTCCTAATAGATCAACGGAGTGTTGGAATTGTGTTTGTATACATTGCATACATTTGACATTGATTTGATGCAATGAATAATTGTGTTGATGTTTCCATATAGTAGAAAAATCATATGGTTGCATGGAAACTTTGGCATGCTACTAGTATTTTCATTTCTATATCATAGTCATGACATGCTTTATGATACTTGTTGTTTCCATGGATATTTTTTGTTATTGGATCATCTAGAGTATGCACTTTATTTCTCATGGTTGTTATTTTAGATGCATCGTGTTGTTTCTCATATTTTTTTGGATGGATGAGGTATGAAAAGAATGAGTGTTTTTGTTCATGGTATGTTTATGCATACTGCTGATACGTATTTGGATGGATGAGAGATGATGATATATATTGATGCTCATATATATATATATATAGTATACATGTTTTGTTTCTCATTGATCTATTTCTTATGCCCTACTGATGATAAATTGATCACCTATGATGAGGATAAGTAATTGATGTTGCTTATGATGGTTTGGTATGATGGATGTTGTTTCTTGGTTTTTCTCTCATGGGGAGAGATAATGTGATGATGTGGATTTATTTGGTGGCGATACTATAATATGTTGTCATGTTGCTGCTAGTGGATGATTTTATGTGAAACATGATGGTGGTTGTTATTGTTCTTCGTGATCTTATTTTTGGATCTTCATTTTTTATATTTTGATGGCTAATACGTTGAGTGGACATGCACTAGCATATGGTTTGGATAGTGCTTTTATTTTGCTGCTACACATTGAGAGAGTATGTTAATTCACATGGAGGAATTATGTTTTGATGGATATGCCATATAATTCATTATATCGTTACTGCCATATTAGAGCATATTGATGCTCATTGTAGTCATGTACTCATGATATTTTATATTTGGGCATGTATTGATGAGAGCACCATTGTGTGCATATGTAAAATCGCTGTACTATCATTCTTTTATCTTTTGGGCACATTGCTTATGGAGTGACCCATGGTGTCTAGCATGTCTTGTATTTTCTATGTATGGATAAATGGATGTCCAAGTCATGTATTATGATGAATATCTTTGATTTAGCCCAACTTCATTGGGTGCATAATGTAAACTTGGATCCATAGAGTCATGGTTGGTGATAGGTGTAGAAGATTCATATTCCAATCCTATGTACTTTTCATAGCTATGTACTCTTCTCTTCTGGCACATTATTGCATTGTTCATCAATATTTAATGGTCGTTTTCCATTGATGTCAAAGGGGGAGATATTTTGGATTGATGAGTCAGCCTCGCATGTTGTATTAAGGTTTACATCAATGCCAAAGGGGGATTTTGTTGGCATTGTAGTGTTGGAATTGATGTCAACGAGATATTGGTGTTGTTGGTCATATGCATTTGTGATGAGTACTTGGTGTTGGATGATTGGTGATGGTCTTGTTAGTTGGAATTGATGTCAACATACCTACGACTAGACCTAGTGAAGATGAAGATGAAGGTATTTTTTAACCGTTGAAGATATTTTGCTATCAGTTGAATATGGTGTTAAAGATAAATCTAATGATTTAGCTAAAAGGATTATTTTGAATATTATTTCAAAATTTGATAGCATGTATGTGAAGCATTGTGAGACTTCCAAAGAGATGTTGCATAAGTTGAAAAACTTGTATCTTGGAGGAAAATTGCATTTTTTATAAATGGAGAAAAATGCAAAGGATTCAACTTTTATTGCAGTAGGAAATCAATCCTCCTCATAAGAAGAAGATGAAAGCACTAGTGATTGCAATGAGATATCGAGCATCGATATTGAAGAGAAATAAAATATAATGGCACTTAAAGTGGAGATTCAAAGGCTCATGGTTGAAAGAAAGAAGTTGGAGGATAAATGCCAGAAATTGAAGGGTGCGACAATTTCTGCAAGAGAAGAAGTAGAGAGGCTCAAAACTAGCGATGAAGCATCTACATGAAAATATAAAAAAATTGGAGCACCTAGTTGCAACAAAAATAATAAGATCCATGAGCCATGCAAGAAGCAACAAAACAAGAGAAGAATATCAAAGAATAATAACAGAATTGGAAGGTGTTATAATTGTGGAGTTTGTGGACAAATAACAGCAAGTTGCAAAAATGGAGAGATCAAATTGTCTCAACAAAAGGAGCATCCAAAGGAGATGCCACATCAAGCATACATACAAATGAAATATCCTTCTTTCAAGTATAATATTCCTTTTATGGTTATTGTTTCTCATGTAATGATTTCGTCCATAGGGTTATTGGTTGTAGGGCACATGAAAGGAATAGAAATTATACTAAAAGAAGATATCAGCATGTATATAATTTCCTTGGTCACATTAGATGGTTTGTATGTGACAATATTGGCCACAAGGCTAAGGATTGAAAGATTCCCATGTGTTTTAGGAGATCCAACTAGAGAGAGGAGAACATACATATCCAATTTCATAAGAAGAATAAGTATCAACAACTAAAATTTTTAAGGAGAAAAGAGCATCAAGGGTCTCTCACCAAAAATTGAGGCTTGCATGGCCTCAGGGGGAGCATATGGTTGCATTATGATTTTCATGTAAATTCTTAATTTTGCAGCCATATGAGAAGAGTATGAGAAGATAAAATCAATATTTTTAAAGATGCATGTATTCAGGGGGAGTCCTTGAGGTTTGAAGTCATATTTTCATTATTGTTCTTTTTCTATTCCAATTTAGTTGGAGCAGCTATATTTTTTGGTTTATGTCGATGCTAATGATGATATGGAAACCATGTAGTATTCTTATGTGCATTGTCTAGGTGTGATGGTGGATCACACATTTAGGGGGAGAACCGTTGCATCCTAATATATCAGCAGAGTGTTGGAACTGTGTTCCTATGAAATGCATATATTTGACATTGATTTGATGCAGGGAAGAATTTTGTTGATGCTACCATATAGTAGAAAAATCATATGGTTGCATGGAAATTTTGGAATGCAACTAGTATTTTCATTGCTAGATCATAGTCATGACATGATTTATGATACTTTGTCGCCATGGAGATTTTTTTTTATTGGCTCATATAGAGTATGCACTTTATTTCTCATAGTTGTTATTCTAGATGCATCATGTTGTTACTCATATGTTGTTGGACGGATGAGGTATGAAAATAATTATTGTTTTTTCTCATGATATGTTTATGCATGTTTATGATATGTATTTGGATGGATGAGATATGATGATATATATTCTTACTCGTATATGTAGTATACATGCGTTGTTTCTCACTGATCTATTGATTATGCCTCATTGATGATAAATTTGTCACCTACGATGAGGATAGGTAATTTTTGTTGCTTATGATGGTTTGGTATGATGTATGTTGTTGCTTGCTTTTGATCTCATGGGGAGAGATAATGTGATTATGTGGATGTATTTGTTGATGCTAATATGATAAGTTTCCATGTTGTTGTTGGTAGATGATTTTATGTGGAACATTGTGGTGGTTGATAGTTTTCTTCATGATTTTATTATTGGATCTTCATTGTTGAGATGTTGGTGGCCAAGATGTTGAGTGGCCATGCACTAGCATATGGTTTGGATAGTGCTTCTATGTTGCTGCTACACATTGAGAGAGTATGTTATTGCACATGGAGGACATATTTTTTAATGGATATTCCATGTAATTCATTATATTGTTGGTGCCATATTGGAGAATATTGATGCTCATTGTATTCATGTACTCCTGATCTTTTATGTTTGGGCATGTATTGATGAGAGAACCATTGTGTGCATATGTAAAAGCCATGTACTATTGTTGTTTTATCTTTTGGGCACATTGCATATGGAGTGACCATGGTGTCTAGAGTGTCTTGTATTTACTATGCATGGGTCAATGCATGTCAAATTCATGTATTATGATGAATATATTTGATGTAGCCCCACTTCATTGGGTGCATAACATAAAATTGGATCCATAGAGTCATGGTTGGTGATACGTGTAAAGGATTCATATGTCAGTCATATGTACTTGTCACAATTATGTACTTTCTCCATGAAGCATTTTTTTGTATTGTAATGTATTGTATATCATGTCCAAAGTTAGTATGAAAAATCACAATAACATGGACATTTGAAGTAATCACTTGAATAAGAGAAAGAAATAATGCTTGAATTTAAAATTGAATTTGTGTGAAACAACAAGACCTAATGCATAATCCATATACTTGAGTTATTTAAAATTTTCCAAAATCTCAAAAGATTGTAACATTTGAAAACAAAAATCACAATAACATGGATATTTGAAGTAGTCACTTGAATAAGAGAAAGCACTAATTCTTGAATTTAAAATTGAATTTGTGTGAAGCTACAAGACTTAATGCATAGCAGCAATGTTTGAATTTAAAATTGAATTTCTGAGAAAATAAAAAACCTAGTTGCATAAATTTAATAAGACTTATTTTTTAGATAATCAAAAAGTATTTAAAATATTTTCTTAAAATTATAAAATGAATATTTTAAATATAATTATAAAAAAAATTGACAAATGAAATTTATATAATAATAAAAAATAGAAATAAAAAATATATTTAAATTAAATCTCGAAATAATACATGAAATTAAGTATGTTTGGGGCTTGGTCATAAATAAAACAAACTTGCAAATATTTATGGGCTATAATATGGCCTCCGTCTAGCCAAGAACCATAATGTTTCCTCAATAGTAATTAATGGTGATTCTCTTATTACCATATAACACTTCATTAAGGATCAAATCTGGTGGAATATCTCTCCCTCCTACATAGTAGAATCATAATCATGTTGGAGGCCTTCTCAAAGAAATATTATTTTCACATCCTTAGATGAAAAAACAAGGAGGCAAGCGAATAGGCTAACAGGGCTTGTCAGCTTGAATTAGGGAAATGGGAAGTGACCGACTCATTAGGATGGAGATTTATCCCATGACTAAGGCATGAATTAAAATAAAACATTACACTATACACTCAATTCTTTCATCACTCTGCATCTCTCTCCTAAAATTACTGTGGGCGTCTCAGTTGGCACAGAATTTGCACCATGCAAGGTAAGGTGGATGATGGTAGAAAGTCTTTCCCTGTGCCACCTGATGAAATTTATGCAGCAAGGACTGATCTAAGCTCAATTTGGACCTCTTATCATGCCTTAGCCTTGGTATTGATGGTTTTCGAATAGTTTGAATTCAAGATAATGAGGAACAACAAACTTCTTTAAGTGTGGGAAAATATAGGCACATGTGCAGCATTCATGGAAGGCAAGAATGGGCTTTATTAGCTCCAGATGGGTTGAAAATTCAAGAATGCACTCACCATGGATAAATTCACTGGATTTGGGATATTATGCTTCTCTATCATGGGTGTAATTGAGTGCTTCCCCTAGTTGGATAGCCTCTAATTAATTCGAAGGATTCATGGTTGGTGAGACTTCATTTGGTTGGTCGGCCTCAATCCCTCTAGGCTTGAAAGCTATAATACTTACACCACCAATCTTTACCCCACTCAAGCGCTGCAAGGTCATAAAGATAAATTGGTCAACAACTCGTCATCCTCCATATCAAAATAATTCATTAATAGCTAAGGGTAGCACTCTGGAGGGCGTGTTAATTCCTCTCACCCAATTAAATTGGAAGGTCTACATAAAAATTTCTCTGGAAGTTTCCATGTTAGTGAGTTATCCATGCAACAATGAATATTTTTTGTAAAGCCTTAAGTCACTCCAGGATTGTTGAATTTTCCTTTCTGAAGTGCGATCTTCAGGCCTTTTTTTCTATCAATCTCTATGTAGTCTATCTTTCAGCGAAGCTAACCTTAATGTGGGATCTTTCTTCTATTTCAATGGTTTTCATGGTGAATAGGGATGCATCTCCCTGTAGTTATGGGGGCTTGTATCAATGTCCACTCTGCCCACATCCTCCAATTGGCAGTAATGATGAGGTTAATGAACTCAAGCAGCAGATGGTCCAATAGTTTGAGCACATCCTTTTCCTATATGAAGAATTTAAAAACCTAAAATCCAAGGTAAATCATTTAGATGAGTAAGTGGACAAGTTTTTACACTAATTCACTGACCTACAAGCCCAGATAAATGTGGACATGGAATGTAGAACAACTAACATTGCACCATATGGACCCTCCGTCAAATTTTTTACTGATCCTCCAATTTAATCCATGTTTGCTCAATGCAATTGTGTCCTAGTTTGTGGCATATTTTGTAGAATTTATAGTTGCAATAATTTTTGTTTCATGTATGAACAAGATAATCAAGTAGATGTAATAGTTCAATCTCCATCAAAGAATTAGTTTGAATATTTAGCATCTTTGTACTGTTGTTGTCACTGCTACAACACCCTCCAAAATTTTACTACATTTGAATTTTGGAGCCTAATTTTATTGTCTCTTTGATCATCAAATGTTATTTCACACCACTTTATGTGTTTTAAATGTCTTTTAATGGTCTCAAGTACCATCGCATTGATCAGATCATATTTTTATGCATTTCATGGTCATAATATATTTATCGTCGTAAAACGACACGTTTTTTTCCGCAGTCGCACAAATACACTTGTTCCACTTGGGGAATGTGTTTAAAGTGGTGTTTTAATGTATAATCAATATTATTCAAGTTTTTTCTATTTTTTCTTGATGATTTGGTGTGATTCGCATTTGGTTTTATGTCTAAAATCATCTTGCCCGCCCCTCCTCTTATTTTCCAGACTTAGACAAATTTTGGTTTCAAGGCGACCTTATTAAGGCCAACGGCACATGAGCGCACTATGAATTATTGATGGGGAATCCTTCATTGTTCAGGAGTGTGCCATGCACCCTCCAAGAAAAAAAGGTGCACTCATCAAGTCTCCTTCCCCTTCCTTACTTTGAACTACGCCATTCTAAAAATACTAAGTCTTCCTTGAGCTCACTCCTTCAACCTGAAGAAGTGTGCCCTCCTTGAGCGTACTAGCACACCCTGAAGACCTAAAGCTCAATCCTTCATACTTCCCATAGTGACATGCGCCCTTTGGATTCTTTAAGCGCATGAGTGTACTCTAAAGGCATGAAGCCTCAACCTTCAGCCTTCAAGGTGCACCCTACACCATCCCTTAGGCCTCTTGAGCGCATGAACACGCCACAAAGACCTGAAGCCTTCACCCTTTATCCTTCAGGAGTTTTCCCTGCACCCTCCATCTCTTCCTTGAATGCACAACACACTTGGGAATCTTGAAGCCTTCCCCTTCATCCTTTGTACTTGTGACATGTGCCCTATCTTGAATGCCTTGTTGGCATTGATGTCAACGGGATATTGGTGTTGTTCATCATATGCATTATGTCTACCTGATGATTATTACTGATCCTCATGATGTGAGATGAGTTTTTGGCTTGTTGTTCTTGTTAGTTTGCATTGATTTCAACATACTTGTGGCATGACCTAGTGTATGAATGGTAGGCTAAGTAGTGATTATTTTGGGCATGTTATGTTGAAGATGTTGCTACATATGTTGAATATGTTGTTGTTTCAAGTTCGTTGGGTTGTTGTTATAGGTGTTGCATATGCTTCTAAATTTCTTGGAAGCATTGGAGATGTTGCTACGCATGTTGGAGGTTCATCTACTGATGTTGGAGGCATTTGGATGATTGGAGGTTGTTGGATGACTTTATGTTGGTGTTGCAAGTGTTGGATAGGTTTCTACAGGTGTTAGAGATGTTGCTACAAGTGCTAGATTTGTTTGGAAAATTTTTTATTGTTTCTTGAGGAGTTTGAGGTATTGGTATTGATGAGGAGTTTGGAAAAATAGGGTATGCATATCACTGAATTGTTGCAAAGGTTCTTGGCCTATGCCATTAGTTTTATACTGGTCAAGGAGGCTTGGAGGTGTGTTTAGGAGTTGATGAAGGTGTCCAAAAAGTTTGGACAAAATCTGGGTTGGTTTGGCCCAGTTTCTTCCATCCTCTGCCCCGGTCACTCCCATGCAGGCTTGTGCATGCGACTAAGAGCCTCTAGTCACTGGGAAGCAGTCTTGTGCGTGAATCAAGTCGAAATATAATAGTGTTGTTCCTGTAGCTGAGGTTTAAAGCGATTTATTATTCCGCGCGCATTTCAGCTAATTTTATATTGTGGCAATGTTCTTGATCTGAACTTTTCAATATATGGTTAGAAAAATTAATGGAGCTTCTAGAAGTTGGTTAAACTTTAGAATCTCCATTAAGTAGTGGAGAGATTGGCTTGATCAAGTCAATGAATTGAATCTGGATATAATCAAGCATATAAATAGAGTTTGTGAAGCTTAGTACTTCTTTGAAATTATTGAGTTGAGCACCTTATTTCATCCATATATTGGAGAAATATAAATGATAGTATGGTTGATTCTCTTGATGTGTTGAGTGAGTGAAAGATTGGATGATTGTGTGCAAATTTTGTGAGGGTTGTGTGGTGTTGTTTTTCTAAATAAGTTTGTAGGTGTTGCAGCAGTTAGATGAAACATGTTTCAGCCAACATTTTGAGCAAAGAATGAGGATATGAAGTAGAGATTGATTGTATATATTCTTGGTGTTTGGTAGCAACTTGTGTATTCACTATTTTTTGTTGGTTGTGTGTAGTATTTATTTGTGAGCATATTTATTATTGCAAGGAATTTTTGCTGATGAATTCTACAGATTATTTTATGCAGTGTTGATGAGATTGTGTTGCAGTTTTTGGTGTGGATTGGGTTTTTTATTGTGTGCTTTGAATATACGTTGTTGTGGTGATCATGTTGAGCAGTTCTTGGATAGTTTAGAAGAAACCACATAGAGGAGTGGAGTTGGATGAGTTCGGTGAAATCAATATAAGTGAGTATTTTTATTAATCCAATGTAGTTGGATAGTTTAGAAGAAACTGGGTGAGGCTCGTTGGCATGGTGGCTTCTAACAGATAGGAGTTTGTAGAGTCGTTTGATAGTTTAGGAGTAACTAGGCGAGGATTGTTAATCATAGTGGCTTCAAGCGAATGGTTTTTCATAAAGTCGGTTGAGAAATAGATATCCATTTTATATTAGCTAGTTCAATATATATGTAAAGAATTTGCTTGATATAATAGAATATTTTAGAAGCACAGCAGCAGTGGGTGGTTTTTTTCCCTTGAGAGGGTTTTCTACCATAAATATGTGTGTCAAGTTTGTGTTGATTTCTTTCATGGTTTCATGTTTATATTTCATGTTGTGATCTATGTTTTTGTGTTCAGTTTATGCATGGTTTAAATGATTAATAATTTGGAGAAAATTTTATAATTGCCTTCACTACTGATTCACCACCCCTCCTAGTAGTGATCTAGTTTCTAACAATTGATATCAGAGCGAGGCTCTCGGTTGCAGCTTGATCGGTAGCGAGTGGATTTGGTAGTTTTGGCATAATTTTAGCATACTTTTAAAAACGGATCAACAAGGAATTCCATTACTTCATGAAGGTAAACTTTCAACTTAGAGGATGAAATTGGATTCATATTTTGTTATCTCTTGATGAAAATTTCTGTTGTCAATAGAATATAATGTTAGAGATGAATTTAATGATAAATCTAATGGGATTATTTTGAATGGTATTTCGAAATATAAATTTCTTTTTATGAGACACTGTGAGACTGCAAAAGAGATTTTGGACATGCTGCAAAGTTCGTATCTTGGAGGAAAATTGCAGATTTTAGATGTGGAGAAAAATGGGAAGGATTCAAAACATATTGTAGTGGTAAATCAAGCCTCCTCACAAAAAGAATATGGAAGTACCAATCACTCAGAAGAAGAAGATTAAATCCCTAGTGATAGAAGTTATAGATCGAGCATCAATATTGAGAGACAACAAAAAGAGATCAACAACAGAGATGAAGAGAAATCAAAGATAGTTTCCCTAGAAGTAGAAATTAAAAGGCTCATAGCTGAAAATAAAGACCAATGAATGCTACTACAATTTTTTTATGAAAAGGATTGTGCATTCAAAGAATAAATTTCATATCTGAAAACTCAATTGGAAGAAGGAATAAAAACTGAACATGGAATGAGAAAACAATACAAGGAGTTGGAGGATGAGTGCCAAAAACTGAAAATTGAAGCAACTTTTGCAAGAGAAGAATTAGAGAAGATAATATATAGTGCTCAAGCAACAAGAAGTAAATCTGAAAATGTAGAGCAGCCAATGGTAGCAAGAAAAATGAGAATCAGCAACAAAATCACCATCCATGGAAGAAGCAGAAGAAGAAAAAAAAAAGGCCAAAGAAGAGGAATAGAATTGGAAGATGTTATAATTGTGGAATTCTTGGAGATATAGCAGCAATTTGCAGTAGTGGAGAGATCATTTCCTCTCATAAAAAGGAGCATCCAAACGAGAAGCAACCTCGAGCATGCATGCAAATAAGATCTCCATCTATCATGTATAATAGTAATATTTATGGTTATTGTTTCTCGTGCAATGATTTTGTCCATAGGGCTATTGACTGCAAGGTACATAAAAGGAATAGAAATCAGATCAACAAAAGATATCAGCATATTCCTTTATTCCTTGGTCACGTAATATGTTTTGTGTGTGACAGTATCGGCCATAAGGTCAAGGATTGCAATTTTCCCTTGTGTTACAGAAGATCTAATCAGAGAGAGAAGAATATGCAAGGAAAACCACACAAGAAGAAGAAGGATCAACAAATGAAAGTTTGGAGGAGAAAAGAGCAACAAGGAACTCCCATCAAAGACTGAAGCATGCATGGTATTGGGGGGAGCATATGGTTGCATCATGAGTTGCATGTATATTCTTGGATGTGTAGTCATATCTGGAAGAGTACATGATGATAAATCTGCATATTGTAGGAGATACATGAGTTCAAGGGGGGTTCATGAGGTTTGAAGAGTATTTTTATTTCTGATCTATTTCTTTTTAGTTTGATTATAATTGGATCAGCTATATTGTTACTAATGGTTTTTGGAGCAGCTGCATGTTGATGTGTTTTTAATGTTCTTGGCAGTATGGAAGCCACATGCTTGCCTTATGTGGATGGTCGATGGAGGATCACACATTTAGGGGGATCATTGTTGCTTCATAATATAGTTGCAGATTGTTGTCACTATGCTTACCTTGGAGGAATCTTACTGTGCTTACTTGATATGGGTGCATTTCAGGAAATAATTTTGTTGATGCTATCATATAGTTGAAATATGATATGCTTACATAACATATTTTGTGTATTTCATTTGAGAAGATCAATCTCATGTATTATCATGCATATGTAGTTTCCATGGAGATCAAATGATGTGTTTGAGTTGGCTCATCTAAAGTATACACTCTATTGCTTATGTCTTCATTTTTAAATGAATCATGCATGTTGTTGATATGTATTTGATGGTCGAATCATATGTTTCTATTGCATGGAGAGAGAGTATGATGTTGCTTAGGTATTTTGATATCATGCATGTTGCTTATCAGATATTGTACACTCATATGGATGAGTAATGATGATTTATATTGTTGCTCATATATGGAGCATACATGTTTATGGTAATGTTTTGCTGCTCATTGATTTGCTACTTGTGCCTTATTAATGATGTGTTTCTCACCTATGATGACGACATGAGGAGTTTATTGATGAAAATAGTGTTATAGTGCCAGATTTTATGCTATTCTTGTTGTTGCTACATGTTGATGTGTTGTTCATGACTTGAGTTGATGATATAATATATTGTTGGTTGTTGAGCTTCATGGATGCTTTGATATTGAGGATGTATATGTCGCTGTCCCTTTGACATATTGGTATGTTGATTTTCATGTCGATTCCTATGTGGAGCATGGTGGTGGATGCTACTGGTTATCTAATTTTGCTGCAGGATCTTCATTGTTGGGATGGTGATGGCCAAGATGTTAAGTAGCCATGCACTAACATATAATTAAGATAGTATTCATATTGTTGCTGCTATATGGAGCATATATCATTGCTCATTGATGCAATGTACACATGTTATATTATTGTATTTTTCATGCATAGATGTGAGCACACTTATGTGCAGATGTAAAATCCATGTACCTTTATTGTTCTATCTTGTTGGCTAATACTCATGGAAATTCCCATGGTGTCTAGTATGATTTGTCATTAGCTATGTATGGTTAAATGGGTGTCCAAGTCATGTTTCATTTTTTATATCATTTATGTAGCCCCACTATAGTGGGTGCATGATGTAAACTTGGGTCCATAGAGTCATGGTTGGTGATAGGTATGCTTATAGAAGAGTAATTTGTTGGTTTTATGCATGCCATGTATTTTCTCCATGAAATATTGTATATGTAGTGTACTTCATTGTATATCATTGCTCAAAATCATTTGGATTCATGGTTCATGAGGAGTGGTATATTTCACTTGGAAAGGAGGCTTTTTTCAGTGAGTGGATGTATTGCTACAGCAGCAAAGAGAGTATGTTTGTAGCTCCATTACATGCTTAGGGGAGCATGTTCAGTTTGATTGGTTGCATGGAATTGGATAGGTACTTGCTAGCAGTTATTTTCCTTATTTCACATTCTTATCTTGCAGGAGAGACATCCTTAGGGTGCATCAGTATGGTGTTGTGTATGACAGTGGGAGTATTTCTCTCATTTAACACATTATTTGAATTGTTCTTCAATGTTGGTATTTCCCTTTTCCATTTATGTCAAAGGGGTAGATATTTTGGCTTGTTAATATTAGCTTCACAGTTGCGGCTTTAGATTTGGAGTGTGTATGGATATCAGCCTCGGATATTGGAGATCAGATTGAGGTTGAAATTAATGCCAAAGGGGGATATTCTTGGAATTGTAGTGTTGGCATTGATGTTAACATGGTCTTGGTGGTGTTCATCATATGCCTTATGTATACCTAATGATGACTAGTGGTCCTCATGATGTGAGATGAGTGTTTGGCTTGTTGGTATTGTTGGTTGGCATTGATTTCAACATACTTATGAAATTACCTAGTGCAGGAATGGGAGGCTAAGTAATGATGATGTTGGGAATGTTATGTTGAATATTTTGCTACATATGTTGAAGATGGTGTTGCTACATGTGTTTCATATGATTCTACATGTGTTGGAAGCATTGGAGATGTTGCTACATGTGTTTGAGGTGCCTCTACTGATGTTGGAGGTGGTTGGATTATTGGAGGCAGTTAGATGACTTGATTTTGTTTTTGCGGGTATTGGAGAGGTTGCTACAGGTGCTATAGATGTTGTTACAAGTTTTGTAGGTGTTTAAATGAGTTTTTATTGCTAATGGAGGAGTTGGAGGTGTTGGTATTGATGAGTAGTTTGGAATACTAGGGTTTGCATATCACTAAATTTTTTCAAATGTTCTTGGCCTATGTCATCAGATGCAGACTTGTCACAGAGGCTTTGAGGTGTGTTTAGGAGTTGACGAAGGTGTCCAAGAAGTTTGTACAAATTCTAGGTTGGTTTTACTGAGTTTCTTCCATCCTCTACCCCAGTTACTCCCATGCAGGATTTTGCATGCCACTGAGAGGCTCCAGACGTTGGTAAGAAGGCTTACGCATGAGTAGGGTCTAAATAAAATAGTGTCGTGCCTGCATCTGAGGCTTAAAACAAGTTTTTCTCTATATTCCTCACGCATTTCATCTATTTTTTGTATTGTGGTGATGTTCTTGATTCTAACTTTTTGATATATGCTCGGAAAAGGTAATGGAGCTTATAGAATTTGGTTAAAATTGAGAATAACCATCAAGTAGTGGAGATATTGGCTTGATCAAGTCAATGAGCTTAATACAGATATAATCAAGCATATGAAAAAAAAAAAAAAAATTAGAGCTCAGTATCTCTTTGCAATTATTGAGTTTAGCTCCTCAGCTCATCCATATATTGGATAAATATCAATGATATTATGGTTGATTCTCTTGATGTGTTGATTGAGTGAGAGGTTGGAGGATTATGTGAAAATTATATAAGGGTTGTGTGATGTAGTTTTTCCAAAGCAGTTTGCAGGTGTTGCAGTAGTTAGTTTAAGCATGTTTCAGCCAACATTTTGAGCAGAGAATGAGGATATGAAGTAGAGATTGATTGTTGATCTTCTTGGTGTTTGGTTGCAACTTGTTTATTCAATATTTTTTGTTGGTTTTGTGCAACAATTATTTGTGATCAAATTTATTATTACGGATATTTTTTGCTTATGTATTCTATATATCATGTTATGCAATGTTGATGAGATTGTGTTGCAGTTTTTGGTGTGGATTGGGTTTTTTATTGTGTGATTTTAAGATACGTTGCTATGGTTCTCATGTTGAGCAGTTCTTAGTTCCAGTCTACAAATGTATGAAACAAGAACCACATAGAGGAGTGGAGTTGGAATACTCTGGAGAAATCAATATAAGTGAACAGTTTTCTCAATCCATTGGTAGTTGGATATTTCAGAAGAAACTAGGCAAGGCTTATCGGTCGTGGTGGCTTCCATCAGATAGGTGTTTGTAAAGTCATTTGATAGTTCAATAGTAACTAGGCAAGGATTGTTGTTCATGGTGGCTTCTAGCGGATGGTTGTCCGTAGATTAGTTTGAGAAAGAGATATACATTTGATAGTATCAAGCTAAATTTTTATGTAAATAATTTTCTTAACATAATAGAATATTTGAGTAGCGCAGTAGTAGCAGGTGGTTTTCCACCTGGAGAGGATTTTCCACGAGAAATATTTTTGTCTTTTGTGTTGATTTCTGCCATGGTTTCATGTTTATATTTGATGTTGTGGTATTTTTTTTTTGTTCATTTTATTCATGGTTTAAACGATTAATAATTTGGAGAATATTTTATAAGTGACTTCACTAATGATTCAACCCCATTCTCAATAATGATCTATTTTCCAACATTCCTTCCGTCCTTGAGCTCATGAGTGCATGTTGAAGCCCCCAAGCCTTCCCTCTTCAGCCCTTCAGCCTTTTAAAGTGCGCTCATGCACCTAAAAGCTCATTTTTCCCATAAAAGCGCATCAAAAAGGCCCGAACATAAATATCTACATAAATTATAGTAGACAAGAAAGCTGATATTTGCTTGGCATGAGTGATTGCAGATGGAAGTATTCCAGAAATATTGTGGCAAGCACACAAGTGGAATATCATGCAAGGAGAATCAAAAAAGGAAGAGTAGAAAGAATGATAAACACGATTGAATCTGGATGATTAAAGCACCTGCAAGCTCTATCAAAGACCCTTCAAAGGGTGAAGACATCATGATTATAGTTGCATGAAGAATGAAGTTACAATCTAAAGCCATGTCACCACTGGAAGAATTCCATGTCATCAGTCACTATTAGTCCCAGTCATCAAAGATAGTGACATGTCAAGTCTCATCATGTGATGATGTGGAAGTCAAGATGTATTATTTTAATCATTGTAAAATACAAATAAGTAGAAGACCAAGAGTCATGGAAGTGATGTATTCGTAGGGTGAAGACATCACGATTACAGTTGCATGAAGAATTAAGTTACAATTGGAAGCCATGTCACCATTGGAATAATTCCATGTCATCAATCACTATTAGTCCCATTCATCAAAGATAGTGACATGTCAAGTCTCATCATGTGATGATGTGGAAGTCAAGATGTATTATTGTAATCATTGTAAAATAAAAATAAGTATAAGACCAAGAGTCATGTATGAACTAAAGAGTCATGGAAGTCCAAAAGATGTGGATTACCAAAATTCATATGGAATTCCAAAGGTTGTAGAAGTCCAAAGGTCACTAGAAGCTATAAATTCAAGATTCATGAGGATGTGAAAGGTAATTCCTCAAGTTATAAATAGATCCTTGTTTCTCATGTAAAGGAATTTTAACCTTGGCTTCTCCCACAAGGCATAAGAGAGACAAAGTTAGTACTTTTGGGGAGTAAGTAGTGGCTCTAACGCTCCATTACTGGAGCTATTTACTCTTCCAATCACCATGGAATGCACTTCACATAAAATAATCTTTGGGTTTCCATGTAGCTTTTGAATTATTTCCATAAATGCAGTAGCAACTATATTGGCTTTAAAAGGATGAGATAATGCACAAAAGAGTGCATACTTTATAATTCTATCAACTACCACCATGATGACACTCTTTCCTTCAGAATTTGGTAAACCTGTGATAAAATCCATTGAGACCTCCTCCCAACACTGATTTGGAATGGATAAAGGTTGTAACAAACCCAAGATATTAATTGTCTCAACTTTATTTGGTTGGAAAACCAAACATTCTGCCATAAAATTTTGAATATCAGATTTAAGGCCATCCCAAAAAAAATCCTTCTTAACCTTGTGGAAAGTTTTTAAAAATCCTGAGTACCCACCTAAGGGGGAGATGTGCATTTCCTAAAGAATATTTTGCTTGAGTTGGGAATTGTTACAAAGATATAAGTGATCTTTGTACCATAATGAATCATTTTTCCAGATAAATGTATCTGATCTACTAGTATCTTGCTGCAACTTTTGAATAAGTGTCAACACATCTTCATCATTATTCCATTCCTCCATTGTTTTGATGATCCAAGCATGTTGGATAATAGAAATGGCACAGAGAACTGCTTCCAAATCCTCATCCTTTCTTGAGAGTGCAACTGCAACAACATTTTTCTTTCCTTTTTGGTATATGATTTCAAATTCATAACCCAACATTTTTGTGACCTGTTATCACAAAATGAGACCTGATAGGTTTCCAATCAAATCAATCTCATTTAACTATTTCAAACCAATATTTTGATTGAGGCTTAGCCTCCTCAACCTGAGAGGGCTCTCTCAAAGGATTAATGATTTTTGATAGAAATATAGATGGCTAACTCTATGTGGGGTAATAAGTAGATAAATGATATAAATTGGTTGTAAATCACATTAGCAAGTGCACATTGGGAAAATGGAGTCATAATAGCTTCAGTAAAACAAAAAAATCTACTCAGCATGGAAGTCAAGGCATATCAGAGTTCTAGTCCAGAGATACACATATGAAACTGTAAAACACACACTCAGTTTGTCTATGAAGGAAGTCAAACAATCAATGATGAATTTTGAGTAACATAAGCAAACACCACTACAATTGGATAGTAAAATGATTCCATTAGAACAAAAACACACTAAAACTCTTTATTAATCCTAAGTTGGCTAAGTAGAAAACTCTGTATTAAGCTGAAAACCAGTCACTTACAATAAACACAGTATTTTTGCTAAAAAAATGTCCAACCCATGCATCTTCAACTTCTTGATATTTTATAGATCATTTACAATATAGGATAACCTTATCCCCAACTAGATACATCGAATTCCTATTGTTTGACACCTTTCCTAACCATATAACATGGTATTTATTACAAAATGACAGCTGCAAACCTAATGAACAGTCCTATTACAAATAGGACTCAAAATCCTTAACTCTGATCATAAAAACCTTATCTAAACTATATTACATCATTTTCCAACTGTATTCCCATAAATTCGAATCTAGATGATAAGCTCCAACACTTTATGACCTTAATGTTGATCTCCTGCAAACTAGGAAATTGTCCCTTGTTTTTTAGGCTTAGGATTCTTTGTGTTATTGAGACACTCTGACCACTATGAACCCATGACTTCGAGGTTATTTGTTGTCAGGAACTGAAATAACATATTCCAAAAATCATCCTTAAGTGCCAGCTATAAAAATCACCATCAAATTGTCCAAAATAGCAGAAACAGACTTACGCTACGAAAACAGCACAGTTTCGTAGAGCTTTTCGTAGCGCAGTCTTTTAACCCATTTGCCTTCAAATTTTTGGTTTCTTTCCTCCAAGGTTATCTTCATATTCACTTGACATAGCTTCCCTAGAAATTTCAGGTCAAAATACATACATTTTCCTTCCAAACATTTATAAGAAATGGTGAAAAAAGTTGCTACAGCAGTTTCATAGCGCATTTCACCCTTTTTGCACTGTTTGCGCTACGAAACTACTGAGTGAGCAGTTTTGACCAGATTTATTCAAAATTTGAAACAAAAATGTGCCAAAACTCCAAAATACCACTGGTTTCATCAAAACAAACAGCCAAATGAACTAAAAACATAATTTTCATGAGATTTATTCTTCATTTTCCTTTTGATTTAACCTTTGACTTTTTTAATAATTTGTCATTCTGCACCTTTGTTTTTTAGTTCATCCTGAGTCAATTTCAGATGTAGCTCCAAATCCTCCACTTGGTTTCTTAATCTTCTATTACTAGCTCTTTAGTGAGTATTGATCACTCTGACAAATTTTTCCTCTTTGATGGCTAGAACTGTCCATGTAAAAAAATGTTTTGCACTGCTTGGAATCTCAAACCTAGAACCAATTTGACCTTCCCAAAGTGCCTTCACTCTTTTAAACTCTATTTTTTCAATTCTATGCTTTCTGGCCCTCTTTTTCATCATTGCAATCTCTTGGTTTGCTAGCTTCAATCTCCCCTCAAGATGTTGACACTCTGTCATGTGTCCTTTTCCCTTCGTTGCCTTGCTAGCTGCATGCTCCACTATTGGTGATGAGAGATCAACCACCTCTTCAGGGACTATGGTTGTTTCAATAGTTTCTTGGACCTCCTTTTTTCCTTCCTTGAGCTTCTTAGCATGCCTAGTTAAAGGCTTCCTTTCTTGAAAGATAAAGGCTGCATTTTCACCTTCAAATTCAAGTTTCTTTGCTGACTTAATCCTTTTCTGTTTGTGTTCATCTACTCCAATGAAATCAGCTTGCAAAATGGGTGATTCCTCTATATCAATTGCATGAAGGATGTCATATAAATTTCCTTTTATCACTGGGTTTCCCTTTGTACCTGAAACAACTGTTTTTCCCTTTGATGCCACTGCTTGGCTTCTTGTCACTCTCTTGATTTCTTGCTTGCTGGCAACTTGTTTTTTTTTGCCTCTTTGACACTTTTTGACCTCTCTTTTACAGGTGATGGAGTTGCTGCAACAAGAACTTGTGTCTTCTCTATCCTATCTTCAACCTGTTTCCTTGGTTTCAACTTTACAAACCTCTTTGATTTTGCAACCACAGGCTTACTAGACTCTGCTACTGGTGTTGAAGGAGTTCCTTTAGGTTTAGGGTTTCTAGCTGGGGTTAGGATCTCCAATTCAAAACCATTCCTAAATAAAAAATAATACCAATCCCTGCTTATTTTCTGAAGCTCATTTAACACCAATAACTTTATCAAACCATGGTGAAACAAATATTTTTCACAACCATAAAACTTGGCTTGTACTTTATCAGACATTTTGACAAGGCTCTTATGCAAGTAGAAGGGTAAATCTAGTGATATCATACCTGTGAAATGCAGAAGTAGCTTGAAATGATAAGTATAAACTTTATGGTACTTGCCTTCACATGTAAAGTATCTTTGAATGTTGAACAGCAGCTTGGCATAGGTGTCTTTGATACATCTTCTAGGTATTGCATTGTTCAGGTCCATATCTACATACTCAGGTTTCATGTATTCCTTGCATGGTTCCATATCAAACTTAAAACCTTTAAACCAAGTCTCTTGCCCCCTTGGTATTTTTGTCACAAAAGAAATGATCTCAGGAGTAACTGGCACATTTAACATCCCAATCTTAGTAGTTGTTCCACCAAAGTGTAAGGAAAATTATTTAGACACCTGAGTGTGGCAACCCTGCAGCTTTTCACAAAACTGGAGACAACCTGCTTAGCTAAAAGCCTCCATCACTGTTTGATCATCAATTATAGCCTTCACATTTTCAGGCTCATATCTTAAGCAATGTCCCCCTCTGTGGACTTTCTTCTCCTCTGCCATGTTTCTTACGAAAAACCTGTGAGCTTCTCTTGAATCTGTAAAATAGCCTCGCTTGAATATATGATCAGGATCGCTTGATTATGGAACAGCCTCGGTTGTGAATATGGAAGATAGCCTTTGTATATAACACCCACAGGCTTAGCTTGACATCTTCAAAACTTAGACAATTGTATGGAAGCAAATGAAAACGAGAATGACCAAATTAGGCGAGAATTTGAATTTAAGGTGTCATCTCGTAACTGAATGATGCTTCATTGATGCCCTATCATGACAATGATGACTGTGAGATAGGTAATTACATTGAATATAATCTCTAATTGACTCACCATACCCCTATCTTATCATTCCCCAATGGATTCTGACAAATTTTGGCTTAATTGACAAGACGGTTAAGAAACCGTGCTTTCATAGCGCCCACAGTGTATTTTTCGTAGTTTGCGCTACGAAAGTATCAGCGCTTTCGTAGCACAAATCCTCTTTTTTGAACTAGCAGCGCTACGAAACGGAGGATTCTTGGCTAATTGCAGAAATTTAACCCGAAACCTTATGAAATGATCCCTAAATGGAAAATGTAAGTATTTGATCATGGAATGAACCTCTAAAGACTTTTTTTTTCTTGAAATCAATGGTGACCTTTAAACTTATAAAAAAACTCTAACTTACCCTTAACCAAAACCTAAAATGACTTTCAAACCCATTTTGAGACCATGACCAAAAATAGAGTTGACACAATGATGTTTTGAAATTTTTTGGGTGATAACAGTGGCTCCACTTGGGATAGTGTGCCCCTGTGGTACACTAAGAACTAGTAGTTCCAGTGCTGTGATCCATTTTCTCGACCAAAACAGAAAAAACTTTGAAATTTCCAAGCTTCCTCCTCAAGCTCTAATGGCCTTCACCTCGGGCTCAAGCTTGATGATCACTAGCAGAAGAACCAAATTTGTACCTACTGAAAAGATGCTCAGTCAACTTTGAGCTTATTCACACACTCCTACCTACCCTATTAGCTGCAATCTCCATTTGTAACTCAAGGAACATGAAAATTCCAATGAAGCCAGTCATTGATCTGATCTGACACTTGAATCCCTTAACTATGCTTGAACCAAAAGTAAACATGATACTGAAATGACCAAGGCAACATGAGATGTAACTGACCTTCAAAATGAAAATATAACTGGAAATCTGAACTGTAAATCTTTTCCATGTAATAAGCTATAGGATCAAAGAAGACATGATCTGTTTGATGCTTCTCATGATATTCTGCATCTTTGGACAACTCATCCATGCTTTGATCAACCACATAATACTTCAGTTGAGTGCTCTCAAACTGCTTTTCAAACTAATTTTCGAAACCAGTGTATTCTTCCTCAATCTCAAAGGAAAAAGGTAGCAACACTCTCTCTTTATTTTATGGCATTAACAACATTTGAAAACACTGATCTTGATCATGAATATTATGAGATTGAATTTTATCTTTTGAAACTTGAATTTACTTTTCAATGTTCTCTGCAACTTCATCCATAAACTCAATCTTATCTTCTGACTTGCACTCAAATGATTTCAAATTAGAAGACAAGGATAAAGAAAAAATTTCACCCATTTTTTCATTAGTATGATCATTATTTGATGTAGACTGATGCAGGAAATGACATGAAGAATAAACTTCTTCCTTTACCTGAGAGTTATAGTAAATATCTTCCAATATCTCCTCTTGTTGTTTTAAATGATTCTCATACTCCTAAAGATCAAAATACTAACAAGTCTGCTGCAAATTTTCATCAAACTCAGAGGATGTAACATGATTTTCATAAATAAGCTCATGATGGGTTTCATTTTCATCCAAGGGAGAGGATATACTTTCTTCTTGGTGATGAAAGGTATCTTCATTAAGGGCCTCCAAAATTTCCTCATCCATGAACTCATCATCTTCATAACAATTCTCCAAATATTCAATAAAACTCATAGAGTGTTTACAGCAATCTTTGACCAGCAATAAGAAGGGATGACACTCTTTATACATCTCATAAAATGCAACATGGAAATCAGCAAGAGAATATCATGAACCATTTGGCTAGCTTTCATACCAAGACCATGCGTTTCCTTCTAAAGTGGCCATAAACATCTTCAAGAGACAATCCTCAAGGAACTCAACCTTAATACTGTGTACATGCATATGGAATCTAACCAAATGAAGAGCAGCATTGTATTTCTTTTCATCTTTGAATATAGGAATATCAATTAACCATTCAACCTTTGGCATAGGATTTGGAAAACCAGGGATATGAGACCGATTCATAGGGCCATACCTGGAATTTATTCTTGCAATGGAACTCATTCTGAAACTTCATCAAGCTACTGATATTTAAGCAGTGGAGTCACATTCTAGTTGATTATTTGATGTGTGGAGTCGCCAAGGTAGATGCAGCCTCGAAAATATTCCTGAGCTCCTGCTACCTTCATAAGTTCAGCTTCAAAATTTTGGGAAAGTATAATCTGTAGGCTCCCAACAGACGCACCAAAATTTTATCACAAAATCAGACCTGATAGGCTGCCAATAAAATCGATCTCATGTAACTATTTCAAACCAATCTTTTGATTGAGGCTTAGCCTCCTCAACCTGAGAGGGCTCTCTCAAAGGGTTAATGATTTTTTATAGAAATATAGATGACTAACTCTATGTGGGGTAATAAGCAGATAAATGATATAAATTGGTTGTAAATCACATTAGCAAGTGAAAATTAGGCTTATGGAGTCATAATAGCTTCAGTAAAACAAAACAATCTACTCAGCATGGAAGTCAAGGCATATCAGAGTTCTAGTCCAGATATACACATATGAAACTATAAAACACACAATCAGTTTGTCTATGAAGGAAGTCAGAGCATCAATGATGAATTATGAGTAACATAAGAAAACACCACTGCAATAGGATAGTAACATGATTCCATTAGAACAAAAACACACTAAAACTCTTTATGGGCCCTGAGTTGGCTAAGTAGAAAACTCTGTATTAAGCTGAAAACCAGTCACTTACAATAAACACAGTCTTTTTGCTAAAAAAATGTCTAACCCATGCATCTTCGACTTCTTGATATTTTATAGATCATTTACAATATAGGATAACCTTATCCCCAACTAGATACATCGAATTCCTATTGTTTGACACCTTTCCTAACCATATAACATGGTATTTATTACAAAATGACAGGTGCAAACCTAATGAACAGTCCTATTACAAATAGGACTCAAAATCCTTAACTCTGATCATAAAAACCTTATCTAAACTATATTACATCATTTTCCAACTGTATTCCCATAAATTCGAATCTAGATGATAAGCTCCAACACTTTATGACCTTAATGCTGATCTCCTGCAAACTAGGAAATTGTCCCCTGTTTTTTAGGCTTAGGATTCTTTGTGTTCTTGAGACACTCTGACCACTATGAACCCATGACTTCGAGGTTATTTGTTGTCAAGAACTGAAATAATATATGCCCAAAATCATCCTTAAGTGTCAGCTGTACAAAATCACCATCAAACTGTCCAAAATAGCAGAAACAGACTTGCGCTACGAAAACAACACAGTTTCGTAGCACAGTCTTTTAACCCATTTGCCTTCAAAATTTTGGTTTCTTTCCTCCAAGTTTATCTTCATATTCACTTGACATAGCTTCCCTAGCAATTTCATGTCAAAATACATACATTTTCCTTCCAAAAATTTATAAGAAAGGGTGAAAAAAGCTGCTATAGCAGTTTCGTAGCGCATTTCACCCTTTTTGCATTGTTTGCGCTACGAAACTGCTGAGTGAGCAGTTTTGACCAGATTTCTTCAAAATTTGAGACAAAAATGTGCCAAAACTCTAGAATACCACTGGTTTCATCAAAACAAACAGCCAAATGAACTAAAAACACAATTTTCATGAAATTTATTCTTCATTTTCCTTTTGATTTAACCTTTGACTTTTTTAATAATTTGTCATTCTGCACCTTTGTTTTTTAGTTCATCCTGAGTCAGTATCAGCTGTAGCTCCAAATCCTCCACTTGGTTTCTTATCTTCTATTACTGGCTCTTAAGTGATTATTGATCACTCTGACAAATTTTGCTACTTTGATGGCTGGAACTGTCCATGTAAAAAATTATTCTGCACTGCTTGGAATCTGAGACCTAGAACCAGTTTGACCTTCACAAAGTGCCTTCACTCTTTTAAAATATTATTTATTTCAATGATGTGATTTCTGGCCCTTTTTTTCATCATCACAATATCTTGGTTTGCTAGCTTCAATCTCTTCTCAAGATGTTCACACTCTGTCATGTGTCCTTTTCCCTTCATTGTCTTGCTGGCTGCATGCTCCACTATTGGTGATGAGAGATCAACCACCTCTTCAGGGACTATGGTTGTTTCAATAGTTTCTTGGACCTCTTTTCTGCCTGCCTTGAGCTTCTTAGTATGACTAGTTAAAGGCTTCCTTTCTTGAAAGATAAAGGCTGCATTTTCACCTTCAAATTCAAGTTTCTTTGTTGGCTTAATCCTTTTCTGTTTGTGTTCGTCTACTCCAACGAAATCAGCTTGCACAATGGGTGATTCCTCTATATAAATTGTGTGAAGGATGTCATCTAAATTTCCTTTTATCACTGGGTTGTCCTCTGTACCTGAAACAACTGTTTTTCCCTTTGATGCCACATCTTCGCTTCTTGTCACTCTCTTGATTTCTTGCTTGCTCGCAAATTGTTTTTGTTTTGCCTCTTTGACACTTTTTGACCTCTATTTTGCAGGTGATGGAGTTGCTACAACAAGAACTTATGTCTTCTCTATCCTATCTTCAACCTGTTTCCTTGGTTTCAACTTTACAAACCTCTTTGCTTTTGCAACCACAGGCTAACTAGACTCTACTACTGGTGTTGAAGGAGTTCCTTTAGGTTTAGGGTTTCTATTTGGGGTTAGATTCTCCAATTCAAAACCATTCATAAACAAAAAAGAAGACCAATCCCTGCTTATTTTCTGAAGCTCATTTAACCCCAATAACTTTATCAAACCATGTTTAAACAAAGATGTTTCACAACCATCAGACTTGGCTTGTACTTTATCAAACATTTTGGCAAGACTCCTATGCAAGTAGAAGGGCAAATCTAGCAATATCATACCTATGAAATGCAAAAGTAGCTTGAAATGATAAGTATAAACTTTATGGTACCTTCCTTCACATGTAAAATATCTTTGAATGTTGAACAACAGCTTGGCATAGGTGTCTTTGATACAGCTTCTAGGTATTTCATTGTTCAGGTCCATATCTGCATACTCAGGTTTCATGAATTGCTTGCATGGTTCCATATCAAACTTAAAACCTTCAAACCAAGTCTCTTGCCCCCTTGGTATTTCTGTCACAGAAGAAATGATCTCAGGAGTAACTGGCACATTTAACATCCCAATCTTAGTAGTTTTTCCACTGAAGTGTAAGGCAAATTCTTTAGACACCTGAGTGTGGCAACCCTACAGATTTTCACAAAACCAAAGACAACCTGCTTTGCTAAAAGCCTCCATCATTGTTTGATCTTAAATTATAGCCTTCACATTTTCAGGCTCATATCTTAAGCAATGTCCCCCTCTGTGGACTTTCTTCTCCTCTTCCATGTTTCTTAGGAAAAACCTATCAGCTTCTCTTGAATCTGTAAAACAGCCTTGCTTGAATATATGATCAGGCTCGCTTGATTATGGAACAGCCTCGGTTGTGAATATGGAAGATAGCCTTTGTATAAAACACCCACAAGCTTAGCTTGACAGCTTTAGAACTTACACAATTGTATGGAAGCAAATGAAAACGAGAATGACCAAATTGGGTAAGAATTTGAATTTAAGGTTTCATCTCGTAACTGAATGACGCTTCACTGATGCCCTATCATGACAATGATGACTGTGATACAAGTAAGTACATTGAATCTAATCTCTAACTAACTCACCATACCCTATCTTATCATTCCCCAATGGATTCTGACAGATTTTGGCTTAATTGACAAGACAGTTAAGAAATTGCGCTTTCGTAGAGCCCACAATGTATTTTTCGCAGTTTGCACTACGAAAGTATCAGCGCTTTCGTATCGCAAATCCTCTTTTTTGAACTAGCAGCGCTACAAAACGGAGGATTCTTGGCTAATTGCAGAAATTTAACCTGAAACCTTATGAAATGATCCCTAAATGGAAAATGTAAGTATTTGATCATGGAATGGACCTCTAAAGACTTTTTTTTTTTTTAAATCAATGGTGACCTTTAAACTTATAAAAAACTCTAAATTACCCTTAACCAAAACCTAAAATGACTTTCAAACCCATTTTGAGACCATGACCAAAAACAGAGTTGACACAATGATGTTTTGAAAATTTTTGGGTGATAACATGACCTATTTTTGTTTCTCTAATGAAGATAATATTTGCTCCAAAAAGTATTAGTACGCCACATTTTTATTTATTCAAAAGCTTTTTAATGTTGTTAGAGTTGCTTATCTTCACGGGTTTCACTTTGATACCCCTTAATTCAATTTCCTTTCCTTCCCAAAAAAATTCAAGAAAAGTTCTTGAAAATTAAAAGCTATTGTCCCCAAAGATTGTAACCATTGGACTCCTAGTACAATACCAACACCACCCATTGTAATGGAAAACATTGGACTATTCAATACGTGTCCTCCCATGGTTAGTTTAATGTTAGGTAAATTTCCAGAGAAATTTATAGTTCCTCCATTTGCAACAATCACTTCACACTCTAGTGTTGGATATAGAAATCAATTCAATTCCTTGGCTATCTTGCAATATATAAAATTATGGGTACTACCTGAATCAATCAACACTGTTATATAAAAATAATAATGTAAGGGCACAACAATAACAATATGGGGGTTGTTTGGTCAATTTAGTGTGTCCTAAATTTCTAACATAAATTATCAACCAGGGATTCGTAAGCTGACGAAGTGTGGCGCACTATATGTGCAAGATAACCTATCTCTTACTTTTTGTCGTTTTTGGATTTTTATGAAATTCTAAAAGACAAGTATGGTTATGAATATTCAAGGCAATGATGTCCTTTATAATGATTTACCAAACTTCAAACTTAAAAAGGAATTTGAAACATACAATGACAAAACTTGAAAGGAAATGAAAATGTGATGCTAGCCTAATAAATCAAACAGTGAACTATTGAGCATGAAAACCAAACTATCCTTGCTGCTGTCTAAACACAAAAGAAACTATGCTTAAAAAAATCCAAGAATTGCAACAAAGTAAATCTAAATCAAATTACATCAACTTATATTCTGATCCCTCACCATTAGTCCAACTATGGCTTTCGGAGGTAACCATAAACAACTTGAGCAATCTGATATCTAATTTGCAGAAAAAGAAACTAATATCAAACTACACACTCATACTTCAATCCCTCACCATCAGTCCAGCTGTGGCTTTCGGAGGTAACTGAAAATGACATGAGTAATTTAATATATCTAACTTGCAGAAAGTAAACTAATATCAAACTACACACTCATACTTCAATCCCTCACCATCAGTCCAGCTGTGGCTTTCGGAGGTAACTGAAAATGACATGAGCAATTTAATATATCTAACTTGCAGAAAGTAAACTAATATCAACCTACACACTCATACTTCAATCCCTCACCATCAGTCCAGCTGTGGCTTTCGGAGGTAACTGAAAATGACATGAGCAATTTAATATATCTAAATCTTACTACTGAAACAAATGTGCAAGACTGAAATAAACAAAGCAGTACTGGAATTAAACAAAAACTAAGAAAAATAAATTAGCAGCAGAACAAGATTGATTCCATGTCATTAGTCAAAAGATATGCAAATTCCCGGGCTACCATGAAAAATTATGCTAAAAGCTATGATTTCAGAAAGCAATCTAAGTAAGGAAATATGACAAAACAGAATTGAAAGCAACTTATCTAGAAAACATGTAAAAGCCTCCTTGGATAGCAGGGGCCCTCTGCTACCAATTTTGTGAAGTCCTTCAGCTCCTTAAAGTTGTAATCAAAACAACATCAAAGAACTGAATTTCTCTATTAAAAAGAACTCACAAATCTACATCCCATTCCATCTTGAACTTTGTTACAAAATACTTCTCTACTACTTTTTCATTACTTCCTCATTACCTATGATAGGAGAAAGCTTCTCCTATTTATACAAAATATGAGGAGGCATCTCATTAATGGGAGTCCATGAATCTCTCCCTCCATCTCTAGAGTTATAATCAAAATAAGAAATGATAAGACACATGTCTTTCTAGAGTTTCAACACAACTTGAGGAACGAGACACATATCCTCTTAGAGTTTCAATACAACAAGGAAGTGAGACACATATCCTCTTAATCCCATAATCTTCTCCAACCAAATTCGAATTTGGCTTTAGAGTGCCACATAAGAGTCTTCTAGAAGTCTCCTTTTGACCTACACATGTCACAAAACTCATAACACATATATAGATATATGAAACTATGTTAATTTTCTAGTTTCTAATCATAAATTCACTTAAAATACATAAAATAAATAACTTTGGAAAGCAAGGATCCTAACCCATATATTTATGAAAATGGTTACTTGATGTAGGGTTTTAGGTCAAATGGCTATGAAATAAGAGCTAAATGGTTATGACATAATGGAAATATGTATGAATATGGAGAACACTTTTGAGACTCAACAGGGGCTACATGGGCACAGCAATAAAAATAGAGGCCTACACTAACAATAACAATAAGGGGGATACACTAGTATTATAGGGACTTAACACACTAAGTCATAGGCATGGTGGTACTAATGGGGTGAGTGTGCCCAAGTAAACTAGCCCCCCCAAATGAAAAGGAACATCTAGAGAAATACGCCCCTCCATACATAGAACTATTCCATGATCGATAAGAACTATCAAAAACACAAGTTTCCCCATAATGACTAGAAGAAAATGATAATCCTCCCTTTTAATTCCAGTTTTGCTGTGAGTGAAATCACCCATTCACAAGGAGTTGTTTCTTCATGAATCTTGCTTGAGATTTACCAGATAGATGTGTGTGCAATAAAAATGTAAAAATTAATTGAAGCAATCATCTAATTAAGAAAACAATAACAAAAGATGCAAGGGAAGGTAGGAATTCATACCTTTCATATGAAGATACAATAATTAGTTGGAACAACCAGCTTGAGGGATCATAGATCTCTTAGTCTCCAAACTCCAAGCCAAGAACCCATTGAATGGTGTTGTCATTGATGTCAAATTCATTCATTGGTGCATCCTCCTTAAAAGTGGTCAAAGAAAGAAGGAATTGACACGTCGAGTGGCATGATTTGATTGGGTATGGCATTGACACATCGAGCTGGATATAATCCTTTAGACAAATAAAGAGATTGACACAAAGGTTTTGATTGCATCATCATGTGTGTTCTTTGAAGATAACTCATTACATCAAAATTAATTTAGGATGGTGTAACAACATTGAATATTGGCACTAGTAATACACCCTAGTGACTTGCCCGAGGTTGCAGGTTCAACTCCTTCAGATTGAAAGGTCAAAATAATTTTTTATTTTCAATCAAAATGTCATTGTTTCAAACGGTTAACAATTTTCGATGGTCGACGCTAAAATTCGGCAAGTCATTTGAAGGGAATCCGAAAAATATCGATTTGTAGAATATTAATTTGATATATGGTTTACTATGGTTATTTTTTATTGAGAACTTGAAGATGTTGGATGATCGCAGTCAAAGACGAATGAAACTAAAAGAGGTTTGGGATAGTATTATGACAACCAACTACAAATAATAATATGACACTGCGCGACAATTATATTATGCATTAACATTGGTTGTAGGTCATATGGAAATGGTTACAGGTTGCATGACAATGTGATGGATGCAATGGTTTGACAGTGAACAGAGTAGTCGATTTGTAGTGTGTAATGATCAAGAGTAGTGGCTAAACAACATTATCTATCTTACTCAATTATCTTCTATCTTTAGGGTGGTAGGGTGGTGCAAGGTGGAGATTGAAATCTCCTTCAGGTTAAAGCCTGAGAACACTTCAAGGTGGCAGGTTGGTGCTAGGGAAACAGATTGATGCTAGCAGGGTGTTGGAGCATCCTTCTAGTTAGTGGTGGTAAAATCAGGGTGTTGGCACATCCATTTAGTTGGAACTGATAAAACCAGGGCGTTGGAGCCTCCTTCCAGTCATTGTTGGAAAATCTTTGAAATTGAAGCTTCTTGTTGATGTAATCTTTAAAACATATATTAAAAAGCATTTGGTGGTTTATCGCCCAGAAGGGTTTCCACTACAAGAGGCATTGAAGTGAATTCCATGGTGACTAGAAGAGTAACCAGTGGAAAGAGTAGACATATTTGTATGTATGGTATGGCTCCTAGGCAAGCTAAAACCCAATTGTGAGGAAATGACTCAAATAGGTGCCATGTTCAAAGGTGACGCAATTAATGTTGTAATTTTGACTAATAACTCAAGTGAATGATCCCCCTTCCCTTTTTCCTCTTTTTAGTATCATTCATAGTTTAATGAACATGAAAGAGAATACAAGTAAGCTCAATAGTTCCTTCTTCATCTAATTTTAACAAACTCGAATAAAAAAATAAAAAAAAGGATATCTTGTGTCTTTCAAGGTTTAATGAACATAAGGACACAAGAGAAGCTTGTCTCGAAGGCACAAGTGGTATAAAGGGTAGCAACTAGTTCTGACCTAACGAAATTTCCCTAAGCATAGGGAAGCAGAGAGGCTAGAAAATAAGACCACTCATCACATCGACCCCTTCAATAAAAGAAAGAACACCAAGCGAAAACAAGCTATGAGCCAAGCAAGTATGATAGTGATGGTGAAAAGAAAACCAAGTCTAATCAATATGCATAAGTAAGGCTAAAAATTCGCAGCAATCACAAAGTTTAAAAAGTGGTGGAATCATCTGAAGGCTAGAAAATGATGAAGAAGAGTAAAAAAAATGAGGTTGAGATTCTAAGTCATGGCTAGTCAAGAGCAATTCCAAGAAGCAATAAAATAAGTATTGCATGGACAGCAATACAAAATAGAGGTGCCAAGCTCACAATCTCGCGACGTGCATAAAAGAGACAAGCTAATATCGCAACTTGACAAGGTCAAACCTAAAACACAATGAAGATGGCAATGATACTCAAAATGCAATCGAAACTGAAATGAGAGACCTACCCTATATGTCAGGTTCAAGAAACGTACCTCGGGCCCATTGTCATAAAGGAACCATACAAAATTACTCCAGGAAATTTATATTAAAAATAGGTCTCACATACAAAATTACTCCAGGAAATTTATATTAAAAATAGGTCTCACACTCGTGAAAATACAATCATTACAATAATAATAAAATAAGAATTAACCCATGTCCTTTAAAAAAACAAAGGCAATTTTTTCTCAATTACTATTAAAATATTCCATATAAGAGCAAACACACCTCTAAATGACTCATTCTAACCTAGAAAAGTAGAGAATTTTAACAGGAGGAGAAAATCAATAGTATATCTTCAAGCCTTGGAAGGAGATTACAGGAGCTACTGAACATCTTTTTGCTAACCGTCTAGACCAAGTCTAGATGCCCTCCTCTCCAATCTGATATGTAAAAATTGTAGGCCCTAACTTTGATAGTCGTGTAGAAACGGATTTAGCTTGACTTTTCTACGCATGCCAAGGAACGAGTGCCAATTGCAATTATTCAATATACGCATAAACCTTGATTTACCACTAGCAAATGGATGTCCATGCCCTTAAAAAAATTATCTTAAGATTTTTCGATAAATTACTAGGGTTTGTACGTGTTTTCCTGATGTGTTTGACTTCGACCGAGGGTTTTAATAGTTGTTTTTACTTTACAAGTTTCCACAATGGTTGAATGGACGGAGAGAAAGTACCCAAAGAATGATATTTGAGCCATGGCCCATCCTCCAACCTTGATTTACTGCAAACAAATCGATGTCCATTCCCTTAAAAAATTTATCATAAGATTGTCGAGAAATTACTAGGGTTTGTACGTGTTTTCCTGATGTTTTTGTCTTAGACCGAGGGTTTTAATAGTTTTTTTGACTTGACAAGTTTCCACAATGGTTGAATGGATGGAGAGAATGTACCCAAAGAATGATATTTGAGCCATGGTCCATCCTCCAACACTTGGGGCTCTTAGAGATTGTGGCTTGCAAAAAAATTTCAAACCGCCAAGCATGATGAGCCAAGTTCATGGCAACTAGTGGGTTAGTGGGATCTATATAATGAGCAATTTGTAGTGCAACAAGAAGTTCTAAGGTTGGAGGTCGAAGACATACCATGGCCCATCCTCCAACACTTGGGGCTCTTAGATATTGCGGCTTGCAGAAATTTTTCAAACTGCTAAGCATGATGAGCCAAGTTCACTTGCTATGGAAACTAGTGGATTAGTGGGATCTAGATAATGAGCAATTTGCAATGTGACAAGAAGTTATAAGGTTGGAGGTCAAAGACATACTTATTGACTGATTTTTTAATGTGTGGTGCCCCAGTTGTTGTGAGTGGGGCGAGAAGCAAAAGTGAAGATAGCTTAGATGACTATGTAGCCATGTACTGTAGGTTAGGTGCACGAAAACTGGGCAACACTAGAGTGCCCATATGAGACATAACCGATCTAACCCTAAAAACCATCATCATCACCATTACTTGCATGGGTGGGTCAACTACATCAAACCCAGCTACCAAGACTCAGATTTACCTCGCAGTGGGATGTCTAGTGCCTACACTATTCAATTGGTGGGAGGGCATATTAGCAAACATTAAAGAACAACTCACCCGATGCAAGAGAGGTAAATTAAATTAATTTGGTTATGGGAGCATAGTGATATCTTTCTTCCTAGAGCATGTTCCAAGCATCAGTCCCTAAGTAGAGTATGATGATGACCCAGATCTTGAGATGCCATGTATGAATTGATGGTCATATATGATGTCAAGGAAAGAAGGTGCCTGGAGTGGGTATTGGTTCAACTCAACATACGTCAAATGGTTGAAGCATATGATTATGGTTGTTTATGACTATACCTATGAGGATGTTGACTTTAGACAGGACCCAGAGTTTGTCTTGCCTCTCAAAACATAGTGGAGTGCCCTTGGTAAGCATATCCCCCAAGTCAATCACCACTCCACCGCAAAGGAGTAGTTGCGTGGGTAGTCTGAGAAGCGTCCAAAGAGGGAGGGGAACAGGATGAGTTGCGAGATTTCACCCACAATATGGAGGGACATACAATTAGAGTCTAGCACATACCGATGGATGACAATCCTCCACATCTACAAAGGCACACCATAGGGTTTTGTTCCCATCATCTTCAAGGCCTCCTACATCAGATTGTATGCATCGTGTTGTGTTACCACCAACATGAGTATTATTGACCTCCTATAGTAGTACTCCTAGGATGGCTTTTATCTAGCATATGTACTTGGCTTTATATCCCTAGGCCTCATATGCCCTATTTTGAACTAATTATTCATGTTTTGATTTAAAACTCTATTAACTTAATAAAATATGATGACTTCTATGGTATGTTTTCTAATGATGTGTTTGTATTAGTTCATTTTCACATGTGTGGCTTAAATTCTTAATATGAAAAATGTCAATCCAACTAGTTAGCTAAAGAATCAGCAAGCGCATTGTAGCCTCTAGGAATATGTGAATAAATAATATAATCAAAATGTTGTTTCAAGAGACTTACCCTCAAATAATAACAAAGTAATGTAGGATTTCTCAAAATGCAGACATGATTCAACTTAGACACTACAAGTTGTGAGTAAAGTTAAACAATGAAGTGGTGAAGCCCAAGGGCAATAGCTTTAGTTAAGATCTCAATTACCACACTATATTTTGTCATGTTGTTGGTGACTCAACAAAGATATATACCCCTTGAACTCACAAGCTTATCAATGGACAAAAACAGGACCCAAGCGAGAGAAGCTACGTTATGAGTACTATCACTAGCACCATTTGCAAAGCATACGTAAATCAAAGGGGGTCTTGACATATGCTAATCAAGAACCATGCACACTAGTTACGCACAGAAACTGTCAACACACACTCAAACCAAAGACAGGTAAAAACATCTCACACACTCCTATGTACAATATGTACAAAGCACAACATAGCCTAATAGGTCACGATAAGATGTGCCCACTGTCGGGCATAGGCCAAGGATTCCCATACATGAACACATGGACTAGTGAGGGTACCATATGGTGCACTATGATGGGGCCATGCCATGGAAAGTTAAAATGTTTGATTCCTAAAGGTTGATGACGCCAAGAAAAACCTAGAACCATAGCACTATCAAGAATGACTCAAGGACATACAAGGTGAGTGGTCTCGTGAGCTAGTGCATCTCCTTGATAAGGACTATCAAGACATAAGGGGGGTAGAAGATAGCCCATGTTGGTAAAGAATCATGATCATATTTCATATTGGGTTGGAGTTTTTGACCAATGTCAAGAGATACTGACGAGACTACCAAAGAAGAAATCTCTTCCGCTAAAGGCAGTGTATGCTCACCATATTGATTGACTTCCAAAGGAGAAGGCACCACATAAATTCAAGAGACAAATGGGGTCCACAAGTGATGGAAGAGATCATGTGCCCAGGAGCAACTAAAGAAGAAGGAATGTTGGTCGAAAATAAAGGAAAGACATCAATAAGTGACAAGTTTTTAAGCAGTCACACACCAACACTCTCATGGGTGACAGGGTTATCTTTGACGAATGGCACAGAGTTTCTCGTAGGGGTAAAAGCTTGGTTGACGATATACAATAATTTATCTTATTGATCGATACAACAACGAATGGTTACTCAAGCTCCTCAACCTCCACCTGGGAGGAATAGGGGCACTTTGACCACTTTTAAGGGATACAACACACAAAACACTATGATGACTTGCAACGCTCAACAACTAGAGTCACCTTTATTCGAGTAAAATTCTCCAACCTTCTGAAACCTTAAATGGTGATATTAATTCTCTATTTGATCCAAAGATTTTCAGCCACAGTATTGTGAAGTCCATCAATATTTTCCAATTAGATTACTCAAACCCTCTACCCTCTATCTATGTTGGGGTTGTATTTTGTTCTCTCAAGACTTGCTTGGTTCAAGGTAATTTTACTAGAGGTGGCATTTTGATTTTCCCTCGCATGGAAGAAATCTGAGCTCTAATACTTCAAAAGCGAAGACTTAAATCAGGCCATTGGCAACCCGAGGGACAAGAAAAAAAGAGTCTTATAAGGTTTGGCCACTTTCTTGGGATACAACACTCAAAGCCCTATGTTGGCTTATAACTCTCAACATCTAGAGGTCACCTTTATCCTCGTAATTATCCAACCTTCTGAAACCTTAAATGGTGATATTAATTCTCTATCTAGTCCACATATTTCCAGCCTTAGTATCATGAAGTGTAGTGGCATCAAGGATTGGATGCCATCAATCTTTGCATGTTGTATTACCCATAATCGTTGCCTATTGGATTACCGAGACCCTCTATGTCGAGGTTGTATTTTGTTCTCCTCTCAAGAATTGCTTGGTTCAAGGTAATTTTACTAGAGGTGGAAATTTGATTTTCCCTCACACCGAGGAAATCCGAGCTCTAATTCTTCAAGGCAAAGCCTTAAATAAGGTCATTGGCATCCAAAGGCACAAGAAAATAAGATTCTTACAAGGTTTGGCCTGCTTTCAAGGGATATGACACGCAAAGCACTATGTTGGCTTACAACACTCAACAATTAGAGGTCACATTTATCCAAGTGATTCTCTGACCTTTTGAAACCTTAAATGGTGATATTAATTCTCTATCTAGTCCAAAGACTTCCCAACTTAGTATTGTGAAGTATAGTGGCATGTGCGATTAGATGCCATCAATCTTTGCATGTTTTTTTTTCCAAAGAAAAAATCGAACCATCTATTAAGTATATACAAAGTTACATAGTATATGCATGTAGCATTCAAAGAATTGCATTTTTCCTTTTTTGTAGTGAAGGGAAAAACGTAGTTGCAGCTGATGAGGATAAAGATGCATCTATCCTCCCAGCCCTATCAAAATGATAAAATATGATGTCTCCTTTCAGCCCCCGAGCTTCCCTAATGTTAGGAAAGTGTACGCCTGAAACAGGGGTGAAAACAGACTGAGTCTATTTGTTCACATAAAAAAACTAAAACTGGGTGGTAAACACTGATCCAGCTTTTCATAATTTTAGTCGCACAGTGTCTAAAAAAATAAAAAAAATGTCTCCTGGATCTCCTCATAGAGGAAAAAAATCTGAAATAGAGACATGGAAGTTTTGTTTATGTTCAGTGCTAAAGGAAATATAAACAAAGAGTCTAAAATTCCAACAGTGTTGAGTAATTTCATGCTAATCTAAGATAACTAAAAAAAGAAAAATAAGAGAAACTGATAACTATCAAGCGAAGGGAGGTTGTTCGATAGATTAGACCAGTCCTCCATCGACCTCAAAAGCTACCTAGTGCCTCATATCTCGACGAACGCCCTCATTAGATAGGAGGTCTACTTCACTGTTTCGTTCCCTATAAATGTGACAAGCAGTAATCTGGTTAGAAAAGGATTTTATATGTATCACCACATCTAGTAAAGGAGACAAAATGTAATTTAGACATCTCTGTGAACCATTAAACCACTTTATGATGTTCATAGAGTCCCCCAAAATCTGGACATCTCTCATCTCAAGGGACGAGAGCCAACAAAGCAGTAAGTGAAGAGCTTTCAATTCTGCGAAGTTATTTGTCCCCTGACCAAGGCCAACCGACACTTTGAGTATTTTCCCTGATGGGTCATGAATGGAGAGACCAGCTCCACATATATTTTGAGGGTCATATACCCCATCGAAATATGCCCACGGAATATCACCCCTAATTTTCTCCTGTTGGATGACTCTGGCTTGTTGGGTTTGTGACGGAATTGGAATATATTCAAAGATGGATACTCCTTCCGCCGCTAAAAGGCTAACGGGAAAGAGAATGTCTTGGAAGATGACACGATTTCTTGCTATCCAAGTTCCCCAAGAAACTATCAGTGGGAGGTTCTGTACCCTGTCATTTGGAGAAGCCTGCCACCATCTCTGCCACGCCTCCAGCACAACACTGCCTTCCCATTTTTGCATAATTTTATGTAGCCTCAGGGTTTCAGTGCAGAGCTTAATATTAAAAGGGCATGTAAGGAAGAGATGGTGAACTAACTCAAGGCTAGCCTTGCATAGAGAGCACCAACCAGGGCCAATCTTGCCCCTACATTGAAGAAAGTCCTAGGAGGGAACTTTGTTCTGAAGAATGCACTAGAAGAAAAATTTAGTTTTTGTCGGTCCCTTTAACTCCCACAACGATTTAAACCACCACTCCGGCTCACCCAACCTTTCTGAGCTATTAATCATTTGTACCCTAATTTTTGGGAGTACAGACCCGAAGGAGCATGTACCCATCTGAGCTCATCTAGCCTCTCTAGGATTCTTATATTTGAACTTTGAAGTTCATTGATGAACCCCTGCCACTCCTCTAACCACCTGTCTTCAAGTTGGAGGGCTTCCCCTGTCATCCATTCTTGCCTCAACATGGTTGACTGACCTTGCAGGGCAATATGGCTTAGAGTTCTGAAGCCCCTTTGTTCCAGTTGTTCTATTAGTTCTTTGGATAGGATGTACCTCCCATAGCAACCCACCTATGGGTCACGGCCCAATATTACCTGTGCACCATCCCCGACATGCCAGGTTATATCCTGTTCAATTATCTTAACCGAAGCTAATGAAGCTTTCCATAAAATTGATGCATTTTTTAATTTCTTATTTGGCATGCGCAATAATTCGTGTATTGGCATGGGGTCAATGTATTTCCTTTTTATGACAGTCGTCCAGAGATTTTCCAAGATAATGAGTCTCCAGCCCAATTTTGCAGCCAGAGAAGCCGTGAAGGAGGGGATCTCCTTGATTCCCCATCCTCCCCAAGCTTTCGGACACACTATTTTCTCCCATGCCACCCAAGGCATCACATGTTCCACCTTTGAACCTGTCCATAAGAACCTACTACATACTTTAATAATTGAAGAGAGAATACTTTTTGGTACCCAAGAGAGGGCAGCCCAATACACCGGAATGGCCATGGCTACAGAGTTAATCAGCACTAGTCTCCCTGCTTGAGATAGTCATTTGAAACTCCAGTGTTTCATCCTTGCCTCAATCTTTGCAACTAGCCAGTGCCAATCCTGGATATGATAAGAGTCTAGCTTTAGATGAAAACCCAAGTATTTGAACGAGTCCTGCAGGGTCTTTACTTCAAACTGTAACACTTCCGAGATTCTGCCCACTTCAGCTCTGGAAAGGCATACCGTTGTAACTGTGGATTTCTGATTATTTATATTTAAGCCTGTAGCCTTTAGGAAAAAGATCCAACACATCCTTTAATCGACGACAGTCTTCCAAACTACCATTGTTGAATAGGAGAATATCATCTACAAACAGTAGATGAGTGACGAAAAGGTTGACAGCCACCTCAATGCCTTTTAGTTCCCCCCTTCTTTTTGCTTCATGAATCATCAGACTGAGACCTTCCGCAGCTAAAAGAAATAGAAGGGGAGAGAGAGGGCATCCCTGACAAAGACCTCTTTTTACATTGAAAAAATTGGAAGTTGCCCCATTGATCATAATAGCAATGCTTGTAGAAGGGATGCACCCCATCACCCAGTTTATGAAATCATTCCTGAAACCGAGATGGGTCGAGAGAAGCCGGATATACATCCAACTGATTCTGTCATATTCCTTGGAGAGGTCTATTTTAACAATAGCTCCTTTTTTTTTTACTTCTTTTTAAACTGTGAAGAGTTTCTTGGGCCACCCCCACAACCTCATGGATTTGCCTTCCATCCAGAAAGCCGAACTGTTCAGGAGAGATACTTCATGAGAGAAAGGGCTTGAGGCGAGTAGTCATCACTTTTGAAATGATTTTATAGATACATGAACAAAGAGATATTGGCCTAAAATCATCGAAGGACTATGGTTGCTCCTTTTTGGGAATGAAGGAAAGGAAAGTAGAGTTGAATGGTTGATATATGGTTCCTGATCTTCTCGACTCTTTCACCACTGCAAGCAGGTCATCACCCAAGAATTCAAAAAAGTGTTGGAAGAATTCCACTGTCCAACCATCTGGCCCTGGACTCTTGTCTTTCTGCATTGACTTGACAATACCTTCCACTTCCTCCTTTGAGACAGGTTCCATTATACTGTCATTTCCTTCATCGTCAATATATCTGGGGAAGAACTGAGCTACCCTAATAACTTCAACAATGGATGCCTCCACAGGCGCTCTGAACAAAGATTTGAAATGTTTCACTCCAAGGGAGGATAAATCTTCAAAAGATCATGTCATTACTCCTTCCTTTGTCTACATTCCCCAAATTGTATTTATATTTTTCCTTCCTTTTGCATAGTTCTGGAAAAATTTTGTATTCTCATCTCCAACCAACAGCCAAATAGCCCTACTTTTAAGGCGCCAACTTTCCTCTCTTTCCATTAAAATTTTCTTCCTTCATGCTTCAAGTCTCCTTATTCTGCCCCTTGATTCAATGGAGACATATCCAGCCCCCTCTGGGCTTTCAAGAAAGTCTATTTCTTCATTTATCTTTCATAGTTCTTCCTCTTCCTTTAACTTTTTGGCCTTTTCCCATTCCAAGGTGGCTTTTTTCATTTTCTTTAGATTCTCCATAAAATGCCAGCTCATATTGCCAGGTTCCCTCAGCCTATCTTTCCTCCAAGTTGCATGGAACAAGGAGGTGAAGGATTCATCTTTAAGCCATGAAGAGTTAAACTTGAAGGGAGCCCCTGGCTTCTTATGTGGGCTTTTGATCTCTAGAATAATGGGTATATGGTCATATATACCTCCTTCCCCAACCGAGTGCCTAAAAACAGAGGATTTGGCCACCAGCACTTCGTTAAGGAGAAAACGATCCAACCTCTTTGCCACCCTATCCTCACCCATTGCTCTGTTCCTCCAAGTGGGTCTAGGCTTGATCAGGTTTGCGTCCACCAGATATGAGGAGGCCAGCTTATTGATGAAAAAATTCGTAAGAGGATCAGCACGAGCTGAGGGGCCCCATGATTCAGATATCCCCGGGGAGAAATTCAGGGCTCCTCCCAGAATAAGATTTGAGTTATTCATGCATGATTTGGCAAAAATGTTGTTCCAATATTGTGCCCTGTGCAAGCATGGTCCATAAACATTTAACAGAAGGATAGGGTGACAGAGCTCGTTTGAGTAAACTTCCATGGCCAGGGCATTTTCAAAGCCCCATGAAGAAATTTCCTTCAACCTCCCAGATTTTATGCCCAACGCCAAGCCCCCAGATCTTCTGTGGGCGTCCAGAGCCTAGAAACCCATCCTGGGAGCATCCTTGACAGAGCACCAATCACTTCATCCCCCAACCCCAAGGTTTCTTGAAGCATAAGGACATCTGGATCGTAGGACTTCATCAGCTCCCTCAAAGCTAGTTTTTTAGGTTGACTAGCTAAACCTATGCAGTTGTAAGAGTGAATGATCATCGATAACCCAGGGTGGGGGTCTGCGTTGCTCTAAGCACCCTAGAAAGGGAACATTGCTTCCCATCTGCAACATCAATTTTTCCCTTGACTTGTGCCTTGGACAGGTTTGACTTCCTACCCCGCACCTTTCTAGGACCAACCGAAATAGGGTTAGACTCCAATCCTCATATAGCCTCCTCTTTCCAAGGTTTCTTCATCAAGGATATTAAGTTAAAGGGAGGCTTTTCAGGGATACAAGGAGGAGGGGGCGATCCTATATCAGCCTCAGGGACAGGATCCAACAGGGGGGACGGGATAGATGTAATGATACTATCAAGGGACCCTATGACATCATGCATTTGCAAATATTCCATTTGTGGAGGCCTGGAAGGACCAGGCTTTGTATAAGAAAAAACAGAAGTACATAAAGAGGTGAAATGGTAAGGATAAGAGACCAGAGTCGTACCCTCCAGAGAAGTTGCAGCAGTTTCAGCTTCGGGGAGAGGATCAAATGTTGGAGGTCGCTCATGTTCTTTTTCCATAGCTAAAGGGCTAGATTGTTCTGCCAGCTAATCAGAAGGAGCGGTTCCAACCGTGTTGGCACCTGGACCATCAACCCCTTCCATCGTCTTCCCCTCTGATGCCCTAATATCTTCTGCAGCCGAGGATCTCAGAGGCCCTCGGTTTAATATTTTTTGCTTCCTTCTTCTTCGGTGCCCAAGCGGACAGTCCTTTTCCATATGGCCATACTTATGGCAACGATGGCATCGGAAGGGCATGTGTTCATAGTCCAGAGTATGTGTATATTCATAATCCTTGTACTTAAGGCACATTTCCTCTGCTAATCCTTCTTTAGGATTTAGGTTGACCAGAATTATGGCCGCACTCTTGGTCTGCTAGAACGACATATATGCTTCAAGGAATTGACCCAATGTATTCCCAATTGAACGGAAAGCTAAGTCCGTCCAAAAGGGTATTGTAAGTCCTAGGAGATTTACCCAAACTGGAGATTCTTCGATTTTTTCCCTATGGGCTTCAAAGAGCGGCGTCCATTTCCTGAATAAGATAGGCCTCTTCCCGAAATTCCAATTCCTTTCTAAAACCCATTCCAAGTGCTCCTTCTTCTCAAACTTAATCATAAACCACCCCTGGGCTAGGGTTTGAATATCAGTGGGGCTTCCAGGGCATCCGTCCATTCCGAGGCTATCCACTTCATGATATAGTTAGCAGAGAATTTCCTGCCTCTGACTCTGCCAACTAGGATGGTTTCTGTCGCTTCCATTACTTCGTCAATGAGTATGTCTACTCCAAAGACATAGCATGGGCACTCTTCTTTTCTCCTGATCAACTTGGTCTTTTTTCTTTTTGTTCCTGCAACGCCACTTCTTCCACCTTCCTCACCTTCCAGCAGCCTTTCGATCACATCTGGTACTTCAAGAACAAGCGACCCGGGTCGCCCTTCCTCAGTGTGATGCGTACCCTCCCAAGAAGAGGCTCCTGCTCCTAGAGGTCCTTCTTGTTGTCTGGTAGCCCCTAGTTCCTCCTTTCGACCTTCTCCTCGAAAAGACCCTGAAAACCTTCCTTGTTCCTCCGCTGATGGCACAGAGTGAAAGGCCCCTGCCTGATCCTAGACCATCTGTCTCAGCCCACTAGGGTTTCTAACCAAACACTTTGCTACCTTCGGCCTCGAACTCGCCGCTTCACTACCCTGCGAGAGAATTTTTCGAGGAAGCTAATACCCTGCCACTAATGAGGGTTCCTTTGAGCACTTAGAGCTTCCCGAGGAGCTCCCCTGCCCCACTCTGGAACTCTGTGGCTTTCTCCCAAAAAAGCTTTAAGACCAACACAGCTCTGAAATCAACAGCTAGCAACTATATCTTCCAACCCCCCTAAAAGAAAATGGATTGATGAAATACATGGCGGAGTAGGGTTTTTCAGGTTTTTCTGGAGTTGTTCACCTCCAAGCTTCTCATGGAATGACGAAGGTTGGAATGACCCCTGTCTGTACCCTTCCCTCCACGCGCAGTTGAATGTGCTCTAAAGACTTTCTTCCAGAAGAGCAACCCCGTTCGAAAGACCCCAGACGCCTTCAGGAGTTTTGTTCTTCTAGCTTATATCTCCAATGGCCAGAAAATAACGGTCCAAGTTTCTTGCCAACACTTCGTGTCCCCAGACTGTTAGCAGATCTTTCGACGTCGGTTCTAATTCCACAGAATCCCGTTCAAAACCCATCTTTACCCTATGCTTTAGTGCTTAAACAAACCCTCCGACAACACAAAAACCTCTCCTGCACTAAACTCTCGTGCTCACACCACCATCTAGCAAGTAGGTTAGGGTTTGTGAAAACTAAAACAGCCATCCTAACCCGGCTTAACCGTATGCAAATCCGTCAATCTCAAACGCAGCGTGGCCGCCTGCCAAGTGCACAGTTGTCTGTAGGGTTCTGACAGCCCAAGACGACTATCACGTCGAGCTCCCTCACGCAAAAGTTTTCTGTAGCCGGTTTCAGAGCATCCGTTGTTCGTCCTTGCTGCCATGATTAGGGTTTCGACCCAAAAAACCCTTCCAAATATTCATTGTCGGTCACTCCAAGACACATGGTCGCATCGTGGGTTTACCTCAATATTTGCATGTTGCAGTACCAAGACCTTTATTTATTTCAAGGTTGTATTTTGTTCTCTAAAGAATTGCTTGGATCAAGATAATTATAATAGAGGTGGAATTTTTATTTTCCCTCCAAATTGGGAGGAGTCATTGGAGAACACTCCCCCACTATTTGGATGATGTGTGTTTTTTGGTTGTATAGCTTCACTAGGTTTTAACTTCTAAGCTAGACCGATGTTAACCCTCGACAAATCAACATTAAGTCAAATGCATAGGCAATGTACGAGGGGGAAGGGAAGGTCGTGGCCCTCTCGGTCGAAACTGCGCCCAACAAGCCCATGAGGCTATTAATACTTTTCAAGCAACAAACCATCGCCTGCCAACCAAAGATCAAAAGTGAATTGCAAAACTTGGAGACTATGACACCAAGAGTTAGGTATGATTTCTCAAACTCAAAGCTCATTGATAAAATTGGCGTATGGGTTCATGACCCTCTTAAGGGAAGGAAAAAGCAATAGTATCAGGCCCTATTTCTCTAGGGGCAAATTAAAACCCCTCTACGCAAAATTCTTAATGGGCCACAAACTGAAAGGTACAACGCATTTGCAAACCTAGAGGATGTGAAATGCATACAAAGAAATCAAAGGTTCTACATGGAGAGAATGCAACATGACTAGGACAAATTGAGCCGCATAGTCCATGCATCACAACCACATCAACCTCTCCAAGATCTAGTGCAAAAATCCAACTCCAACTCCAACTACCACTAAGGACTACTAGTTGTAAAATGGTCTTGGGCAGTTTTTTGTGTTGTGATCAAGCAATAGATTCTCTTATGCTGCAATTTTTAATACAACCACAATTTTGGACATGCTACTCAACAACAATTTTGTAGGAATTTACAGGTTAAGTTTCGTAGATCAAGAACCAAAGGTCACTGCGCACAAACAGATCACAAATCAGTACACCAGTATAATCACGTGGTTAGAACTCTCAAAGAGGGAAACAGTCCACGGCCTGAGCCAACGCGGACATTTCAGGCAATTTATTAATATAAAAAGAAAAGTTACATATGTTTCTCTCATAAATGGTTACCGGACAAATGACCCTCCATGCTCTTTAAATAGAGATCATGGACCAATCGGGAGTTAAGCCACGGATCAAGTGTCGTTAATATCGAGGTAAGAGATAACCGTCGGATCACTACAAATCGTGACCGTCGGATTATAAGTTACAAATGTACATGGTAAATAAACACACTTTACCTAACTCTACACTCGACTAAGTTATTATTAACTATTTCCTATGTGTCGAAATATCCTAACAACCCCCCTTAAGAACAACTTGGGATAGGATTGAAGGATTTACAAAAGTTACACAAAAGGAGCCTATTTCCTATGTGTCGAAATATCCTAACATCCCCCCTTAAGAACAAATTGGGATAGGGTTTAAGGATTTACAAAAGTGACACATTAGGAGAAGGAAGGAGGCATTAGAGCCTGTCACCCCTTAATGACAACTTTCCTGAACTCCAAGCATGGATCGAAGTTTGGGAAACTTCGCTTCTGTGAGAGTCTTCGTAAAGATATCGGCTACTTGATCATTGGTTGGACAGTACTGCACTTCAAGAACACGATCATGAATGAGCTTTCTGATGAAGTGTATGTGGAGTTCAATGTGTTTCATACGCTGATGTTGAACTAGATCTTTACATAGCTGAATGGCACTCTGATTATCACACCAAAGTGTAGTTGGATGCTGCTGATGAAAACCAAATTCAAACAGGATCTGACAAAGCCACATGGCTTCCTTGCTGGCTTCAACTGCACCACGATACTCCACTTCTGCTGAAGAAAGAGAAATGGCACTTTGTTTCTTACAAGACCAAGTAATAGGTCATGAACCAAGAGTGAATACATACCCTGCAGTAGACTTTCGATCATCAGGGTCACCAGCCCAATCAGAATCAGTGAAACCAATCAATAATGGAGATGCTCCAGCACTGTAATGAATCCCGAACTGAACTGTGCCTCGAATATATCAAAGTATTCTTTTCGCTGCTTTCCAGTGACTTTCATGAGGTTGGTGCATAACCGAGCGACAAGACCAACGGCAAAGGAAAGGTCAGGACGGGTATGGGTTAGATACAGAAGTTTACCAACAAGTTGACGATATGAGGTTGCATCAACTTCAAGGGTAGTACAGTTAATTGAAAGCTTGACTCCAAACTGAAAGGGAGAAGGGGCTGGCTTACAGTCTTCCATGTGAAAGTGGTGTAGAAGATCACAAACATACTTGGACTAAGAGAGGGTAATGCCTTCCTTGGATTGCAAGACTTGAAGACCAAGAAAATAATGCAAGTGTCCTAAGTCTGTCATTTCAAACTTCTTTTCGAGGCTAGACTTCACATGGTTTATATAGTTTGGATCACTACCAGTAAGGATAAGAACATCAACATAAAGAACAAGGATGGTGAAGGACTTGCCCATTTTCTTGTTGTAGACAGTGTTGTCAGAGTGACACCTAGAAAAGCCATTATCTAAGAGAAATATATCCATTTTGGCATACCAAGCCCGAGGAGCTTGTTTAAGACCATAGAGAGACTTCCTAAGGCGACAAACAAGGCTGGAGCCTTTTTGGATAAATCCAAGGGGTTGTTCCATGTAGATTTCTTCATGCAAATCTCCATGTAAGAAGGCAGATTCAACATCCATTTGATGGACTTCCCATTTAAAGGAGACAGCAAGGGAAAGAACAAGGCGGATAGAATTCATTTTGGCAACAGGGGAGAAGGTTTCAGTATAGTCAATGCCTTCAACTTGTGAAAATCCTTTAGCGACAAGACGAGCTTTATGTCTATCCACTTTTCCATCTGGTCCAAACTTTGTTTTGTAAACCCATCTGCATCTGACAAGTTTTCTTCCTTTTGGAAGAGAAACAAGATCCCAAGTATCATTCGCCAATAAGGAGCGATATTCTTCATTCATAGCTTCATCCCAATCTGGATGACCGGAGGCTTCTTCAAAGGTTTCTGGATCAAGTTTTTCTGGAACTTGAGCCAATAAGGAAGAGGCTCTTTTGAACTGAGAACATGTACGTCGTCGATCGGCAGGGTCACCTGCAAGAGAACCTGTTGCATCCCGAGTAGAGCGGACCCATCTTGGAAGTGGTGGAGTATAAAGAACAATTTCAAGAGGTGGAGGAGGATTGTCATCCTCGTTGTCATCATCTGAACTATAAGGAATGCTATTAAAAATAGAAGAGAGAGAGAGAGGTGGCACATATGCCGAATCAGGCTCACAGGCCAAAGGTGGCACACCCACCGAACTAGGTTCGCAAGCCGATATATTTTCATCAAATTTTACATCTCTTCTAATGATTATATTTTTGGATTTTGGTTGAAGAAGTCTATATCCTTTGACATCTTCAGAATATCCAACAAAAATGAATTTTTCACTCTTAGGTTCTAAGGCTTTATGTTTCGCATCTAGAATATGAGCCCAAGCATCACTTCCAAAAACACGAAAGTGACTTACATCTAGTTTGATTGAGCTCCAAGCTTCTTCTGGAGTTATATTCTTTAAAACCTTAGTAGGAGTGCAATTTACTATGTAATTTGCACAGTTAATGGTTTTTGCCCAAAAATTGAGACCAAGTCCTTTAGATTGAAGCATACAATTAGCCATTTCTTTTAAGGTGCGATTATTCCTTTCAGCTACACCATTTTGTTGTGGAGTATATGGAACAGTATGTTGCAATTGAATGCCATGCTCAGTGCATAAGTTGATAAATTTGTTGTTAAACATATTCTCCTCCATTGTATGATCTTAACTTAAGAATTTGATGTCCAGATTGTTTCTCAACAAAGGCCTTAAAGGCCAAGAACATGTTAAAAACTTCACTCTTGAGTTTTAAGAAGTATACCCAAGTGCGTCTGGAAAAATCATCAATGAAAGTTAAGAAGTATTTGCAACCAGAGAAAGAAACAACGGGAAGAGGACCACATAAATCACTCTGCACAAGCTGCAAAGGGGCTGAAGCGTGCCAAGAGGCACGTCTGTCAAAACTATCCCGATGATGTTTTCTGAGTACACATCCAGAGCAAACACCATCTCGGCAAGATACCATAGGAAGGCCCATCACCATATTTTCCTTACATAGAGTTTGAAGAGAGCGATAGTTTAAATGACCAAATCGCTCATGCCAAAGTTTGCTCACATCATCATTATGAGCAACAAAAACGGAGGGAAAAGAGGATGACCCAAAGTTGTCAAACTTATACAACCTTGTGGAATCATCACCAATGCCAGTAGCTAAAATATGTTTAGGATCTTTGAGGTCCTTGATTACAAAATCTTGAGGTGAGAATTCTACTATTTTCCCTTCCCCTGAATGAGTTATCTAGTAACAGAGAGAAAGTTGCATGACAAGGTAGGAACACATAGTACATCATTATACTGACCATTATCGAGATGAATGGCTCCAGATCCTACAACACTAAGAGATCTATCATCATTTAAATATGTTTGATGTTACAATCATTTAAAGAAGAAAACATGGCTTTATTTTTGGCCATGTGATAAGAAGCTCCAGAATGAATGAGCCACTCATGAGAATGAGAACAGGAAGATACATTTAATGCATAACCAGATCTTGATGCTTGACAACCACAAGCAGAAAGTGCCATTCTTGAAGATGAAAGTGAAGAGTGCTCCAAATTGATGTTGTGCTTCTTCATTGCTGCTTCTAAGGCTTCCATCTTCTTAAAACATTTGGACTCTAAATGGCCATCACGATTGCAAAAGTTGCAATGTCTATCTGTCTTCTTTCCTTTGTTTTTATATGCCTTATCATTTTGGTGAGTTTATTTTTCAGTTTGTGGCTTAAATTGCTTAGGACCCTTGTTTGGTTTTGGACCATACTTTTTAATACACTGCTTCTTGAGATTCTTTTGATATGATTGATGTTGGGCTGCTAAGTCTTTCTTAGAAGCATTTCTAGAAGTGATAAGACCAAGGTGTAAGAGTTTTTCTTGTTCTCTTATCAAAGAATCGCAAAAGGCATCAAAAGAGGGGTTCTTGTAAGCGGTTCATGAAGAAATGATGGCTTCTCTAGTGGAATGGAACATAGAAACAAATAAAGAGTATGCAGGGCCAAGCTTAGCAAGAATGCAATAAATGAGGCTACCATCTTCCTTTTTGATCTTACAACCTTCTAAAATAATTCGAATGGTCTTGAATTTGAACAAAAATTCTTCAATGGAAGAGAAATTATTGGGGTCCAAAGTAAGAAACTCATTTTCAAGCTGGTGGGACCTGATTTGATTTTGAATGCCAAAAACAGTGTTTAGCTTTTCCAGGGCTTCATCAGGGGTGTCAATGTCAAGGATATGAAATCGAAGATCTTGAGCAATGGACATTCCTATCAACCCTCGTGTTTGATCTTGTTTATTTTCCCATTTAGCAACTTTATCATCATCGGAAGGTTTAGTTTCTTGTCTTGTGGCTATTCTATAAAGCCCTTTACTTCTAAGTATATCTACCATGTGATGTAGTCATTCGAAATAATTGGTGCTCTTCAGAATAATCAGGCATGCACTTTCCAATTTTATTTTATTTTTAACTAAATCTGAGAAACGCTGAAACTAACTGCTCCAATGGAAAAATCTCGAAAAATTAGGCCGTTTAAAAAAAAAACGACTCGAAAAACGACTTCCGGATGAAGTTATGCCTTTTTGAAAAAACAGACACTGAATAGTTACAGGAACAAAATGAAGTACGGTTTTTTTTTTAAATTCCGCCCCTTTGAACAAAAAAAATTTACAAAAAAAGCTTGAGAATGAGATTTGAACCCCAAGACCTCTATTCTCATAAACCCCTCACCATGTGAGATAGTAAAATGATCACGTTATTGTTATTGTGTGTGTCTTTTCCTGCACAAAAAAGCACAAAAACTGAGCCAAAAAAAAAAACGAAATGCAAAGCGTTAAGCCTTACGACAGAATCTTAAATTTTCGATTACCCTTACTGGCAACAATCAATTTTTTCACTATTTCTGATTTCTCGAGATCGCACAAAGACGTGGGGAAAGAGCATACGTAGCGAATAAAAAAAAAAACAACACTTCTTGTTTCTAATTTGTCGAGATCGCACGCAACGCACAGCAAATAGCATACACAAAGAAGAGGGTCTAGATCCAACAAATGAATAAAACCTAAAAACTGAAAATAAAAGGAGGGAACCGAAATAAGCAGAACTATTAACAAATATAACTACAAAACAAATGTTTTATACCTCCAGATCTAAACTATCATAACTTGAGCAGCCGGAAACCTTTTCGCATGAAACGAAAGGCATTCCTCACTATAACAGATGCTTCGGACACAACCGAGCAGTTCTCCAAGCCCAAAAATGTTCAAAAATGATAAATCTACAAAACGTCATTCGCATGTAGTGAAACTGGCTTCGGATTTTGATCAACCACAGACGCGGCTGTCAAAATAGCTCTAATACCATGTAAAAATTTAGAGGGTAAGTTCCATAAATCAAAAACGAAAGGTCACCGCTCACAAACAGATCACAAATTAGTACACCAGTATAGTCACGTGGTTAAAACCCTCAAAGAGGAAAACAATCCACAGCCTGAGCCAACGCGACCACTTCAAGCAATTTATTAATATAAAAAAGAAAAGTTACATATATTTCTCTCATAAACGGTTACTAGACAAATGACCCTCCATGCTCTTTAAATAGAGATCATGGACCAATCGAGTGTTAAGCCACAGATCAAATGTCATTAATACTGAGGTGAAAGATAACCGTCGAATCACTACAAATCGTAACCGTCGGATTATAAGTTACAAATGTACATGGTAAAAAAACACATTTTCCCTAACTCTACACGACTAAATTATTCTTAACTATTTCCTATGTGTCAGGATATCCTAACAAATTTGAGTTCTCATTGAACAAATTTAAGACCACCTACCATAAAATATGTTATTAATAAACCACAATTTTAGACTTGCTACTCTATATAGGCAAGATGTTAAACAACAATTTGAGTTTCCATTGAACAAATTTAAAACCATGGACCATAAAATATGTTAATTAATAGATGGATGGATGATGTGATTTCCCATTAGACTAATATATTGTTTTTTTTCTAAGTATGACTAATTCTATTATGTATAAAAGTTACTGGTACAAAACTGCCACAGTGTCAGCTGTGTGATCCTGATCACTGGGCTTGATGAGCAAGCTATTCACAGAGAGTCTGAACTGCCCTGAATGGGAAACCAGTCCTTTTAACCACAAAGTCTGGACCGCCCTTGAGAGGGAAACCGGTCTTGAGTTCATACATGCCAAACAAACAAAGAAATAGGTACCGAAATTCAAAAGCCGCATTTTCAGCTGAGCTGTGAGGCGAGATAGCATAAAATTCCTACAATAATTGAGCAAAAAAACCTGGAGTGCTTTGCAGAGGCTATTCATGAGTCGGAGAAGGAGGTTCCTCGATAATCCTGCAACCAAAATCATTGCTGCTGGCAACCTTCCCTACATTGAGAGCGTCCTCCATGCCAGCGTGCTCCACCTCCTTGCTTTGCTCGTTCTGTGGAAGCGGGGTGGAAGTAGCTGGTGCCACCACTTCGCAGGGGAAGCCTGAGACCGGAGGGGAAAGGGGAGTGACAGAACGAGGCGAAGCAAGATTAGGGATCTCTTCACGGAGAGTCACAGTAATATAAGCAGTGAGAATGGCACTGTTCGAGGTGCAGTGGAACCTGAGTTCAGCTCGCTGGGATGTTTGTCGAATGGAGGGACGAGCAAGGTTGTAAGAGGCTGGAGGAACAAGAGCTAAGGGAGGGGAAGCGAGAACAGCATCAGCAGATTCTCGGATCCGGCCACGTCCTCTTCCTCTGTCTCCACGCGAAGCTTGAGTTTGAACGTGTTCCTCGTCCGCAGAGGAGGAGCCCGAGCCATGACTGAGAGTAGGGTAGCGGTGATTGATAAGACCTCGACTGAGACCTCGTCTGCACCGCATTCTCTCGCGGAGACGAGGCATGGTGACAGGGACCAAGCGAAGAGGACCAGGGCAGATAGGGCGGACAGGGAAAGCAGGGGGAGAGGAAAAGGACAAGGCTCCGCTAAAGTTAGCAAATTGAGCTTGAAGAGGACAATTGAGACCTCCTCGCTGTTCAGTGCAGACACCGTTAAGAGGATTGACACTGCAGAGGGGACTGTGGGAAAAATGAAACCCGGGAAGAGGCTCGAAGCAGGCGTGTAAAGAGCATCGACGCCCAGTATTCGTCCTCACACTAGCATCTGTAGAACCTAGAGAACAATCCCCGCGCAGAGGAGACGGCAAACCACCCCAGCCAACATTACCATTCGAACTGTCCCGAATGTGCTCCATAACTAAGAGCACCGCCATAATCAAATGCAGAGTGAGCCGATCAAGGTAATTAACTGTTGCGCGAGCTGGCGAGTAATTGCATTCATAAATGCCGGTACAGGGAGCCATATGGGCTTCCCATGCGAGCTCCTTTAGGAGCAGCGCAGTGATCCACGTCCCATCTGACCCTTCAAGCATCCGCATCCGGATAGACTAATATATTGTTAATGTATAGATGAATGATGTATTAATTGTATAGATTTTTGAGGCAATAACATTAGCTTACAAATTTTTTAATTTTCCCTTTAGAAAAATGATTTTTTTAATTCTCTTCTTTGGATGGGATAAAAACCGTTTTCTTCAAAAATAACTAAAAAGAACATTGAAAAATCAACAAACCCAATCCATATTTAAAATCAAATGAGAAGATATGCATCCCATCCCCTCCTTATCAATTGAGGGGACGATTAATTCCTTTCACAACCTCTCGTAGTGAAAGTGCAAATTTCTCCGCTAGCTCATACAAATGGACAAATAGACTAGATATAATTTTTCTTAGGATACATTAATACAATGTTAGAAATAAATATAGTTTATAACGGGGCATAATAGACATGGTTTCGAGTCAAATTAACACCAAATTCTGTCATATCCATATAAAGTTCACTGACAGTCTATACTCAAGCATCAAAACATTAACAAATATCAAAAGGTACTTGTCCGGTTATGTGCTTAACAAATGTCAAAGGGAACACTAATCAAGCATCAAAGCTAACAAATATCAAAGGGCACTTGTTGGGTTATATGCTTTACAAATGTCAAAGGGGACTTGTTATAGAAAGGGGATTCCGACCCATCACTATCTCCCGAGAGGAAGAGGTGAATATGCTAAAGAAACCAAGTTGACAGTTAAATAAAATTGAGAGTAGAAGCTACAAATTAAAATAAAAAACAAAAATAAAATTGAGTGTTGAAAGCTAAAAATTAAAATAAAAACAAAAAAAAAATTAGTGAAGAATAGAAATAAAACTAACCATTAAAACCTAAAAACTACCTCGTTTCAAGCAACTTTATAAACTGATAAGCATTAAAACTACTTTAAAATTAAAATCTACCTTATTTCTTGCAGTTTCATTCGCCAACAACGTTGAGTGATCTTTAATGGATCATTCAAAACAGAAAGTAGGTATGCACCTCTCGTCTATAAATAATGAACTCTTCGCATCTTATCTAAACGTAGCAAGTCTTTGTTCCAGGGGACTCCTTGCTAGTGGTCGTGTAAAGGTTTTTTTTGCCGGCTATTAAACCCTATTTTTTTTTATGTTTATGGCACTGTTATTTTTGGGCCACATTTTGTCTATGGGCAATCTGGAGGTTACAGCTTTATTTTTTTAAGCTCTTTTTTCTGCATCCTGCACTGAGCTCTGAGCTCTCAGGTGTTTTGTTTTTGGACAGATACTCCTCAATTTTTGGATTTACAAGGCATAAATTATAAATTTGTATATGGAAATTACAGCACTAAATTTGTTTTGGTTACATAATGTAGTAAATTTTTGTCAGAAATGAAAAGAGATTAAAAATAGTTAATGGGATTATGAGTTCCTTGTTTTTCGCCTTTTACATTTTAGTCATTTTCTTGTTCAAATTAATGATAAGTTGGCTCAACTTTCCAACAATGGCCCAACTTTCCAACAATCCTATCACTGAAAAGACCACTGAAAAGACAATGCCAAAAAACCAATGCTAACATATTCTCAATAGTTTTTCCGATGTCTTTGAATGCATCACATTCCAAAATGAGATGTTTTTCCAATTCCACTGCCCGTATGCACCCGTTCTTCCCAAGCTTCTTTAGGCCTTTTCCACCATCTTGTTTCCCACCAAAGTTGATGCGGGTTGGTTCTTAATTGAGCAATAAAAATCTTTGCTCTCCACAGAATGTTAGGTCCAATGTACTCATTTTGTTGGGGATCATACCTTGGATAGAATTCTTCAATGTAATACTTCTTTCTACCAAACTCTTTTCCCAACTCTTTTCCATATCCCTATTTAGGAAACTTTTCCATAACAAAATTCTTTAGCTATTTGCTATTTGTGGGACAAGCATTAAGGTAGATATTACATTTTTGCATCCATGTGTAATTTAATCTCATCCATGTTTTCTTTCTTTCACTCATGTCTTCCTTGAAGATAAGATTAGGCCTTCTATCTACTCTCATTGCACAATTCTTTTTAGATATCTTATGAGCCACACCATAGCAAGTGCTTCGATTGGAGTTGGTCTTGTTTCACTCAATATTATCCATTTTGAGATAGAGGTGATGCTACCCCATAATTCACACCCGTATAGCATCACTTGGTGAACTAAGAGTCCAAAAAACAATTTAATTGTTTTCCAATCCCATAACTCTACATCTCTACATTTGTTTTGAAGAGCATATAATGTTTTCCACCCTCCTAAGATTCTCTTCTTTTTGTAGTCATCCCAATTAAGTTTGTTGTTAAAAACAATCCTTGGAGAATGCTGCCTTCAAAGGACTCTGCATCCCCACTGCTCTACAAAAATGCTCAAGGGCATATAGGTGCATCTGCAATCCATGGGCCAATTTAGAAATCAATACAAGATCATAAGAGCATATAAAAGAAACTTTATCACAGACTCCCCCAACCGAACACCATCCCCACCTTACAAATTTAGCCACTGTTCCAGTGTATCAATATATAAACCAAAAAGAGTAGGGAATAGAGGGCAGCCATGATTGACTTCAATGTCACTTCTAAAGCTTTCTAAAATACCCACTGAGGTTCTAATTTTGACTTTTACCTTTTCATAACTCTATTGACAACAGTGCTATAATGCAAAGAAATTTCAAGTATCTAAAGATTGTCAAATGCATTTTTCAAGTTCAAAAAAGGAATGCTTCTTTATCCTCCAAAGATTTTCAATAATGTGTCTCAATGTGATGTCATGATCCCCTATAGAATGTTTTGCCTTAAAACCTGTTTGTCCTTTTGCCCTTTTTTCTTTCACTTCTTCCCATTCACTGATTCTATTTTCTACCATGTTGCCGAAAACCTTAAGATTTGATCATAATGACTTTATAATTGGAAAATTTATTAATATCACCATTTTTTTTTTAAATATTGCTAGACTAGTTGAATTTAAAAAAGTTGAATTTTTACATGATATGCAATGCAAGAGCATTCATTTTACATTTTAAATACTCTACTTGAAGTTCATCAAAATCTTTTGCCTTTCCTATTTTCAAATTCAGAGCACCACTTCTTACTAGTCTAGTCTGAGACAAAGAAAGCATTTCCGCTTCATAATTTTGAGATCTTCATAAATCTCGGAGGACCACTTCTTACTCATGGTAAGACACAAAGTAAGTATTTCCGCTTCATAATTTTGAGAAGACTACTTCTTGCTCATGGTCTGAGACCAATAAAGTTAGTATTTTTTTGCTGGCTAATGAACCCTACCTTTCTTTTATGTTTATGGCACCATTTTATATATGGGCCATTTGGAGGTGTTTCAGCTCTAACTTTTTAGCGTCGTTTTTAGGCATAGATTATAAATTTGTATATGGAAATTACATCACTGAATTTGCTTTGGTTACCATGATGTAGTAAGTTTTTGTCTGAGGGTACTGCTTCGTGCTCGCGGGACCATTTTATTTATTTTTTTGTATATGAAAATTACATCACTGAATTTGCTTTGGTTACCATGATGTAGTAAGTGTTTGTCCGAGGGTATTGCTTCTGGCTCGTGGGACCATTTTATCTATGGGCCATTTGGAGGTGTTTCAGCTCTACATTTTTTAGCCTCATTTTTAGGCATAGATTATAAATTTGTATATGGAAATTACATCACTGAATTTGCTTCAGTAAGTTTTTATCCGAGGGGACTGCTTATTGCTCGTGGCCTGAGACCAATAAAGGTAGTATTTGTTTATAATCTATGGGCCATTTGGAGGTGTTTCAGCTCTAACATTTTTTAGCCTCATTTTTAGGCATAGATTATAAATTTGTATATGGAAATTACATCACTGAATTTGCTTCAGTTAGTTTTTAGCCGAGGGGACTGATTGCTCGTGGCCTGAGACAAATAAAGGTAGTATTTGTTTATCCTCTTATGGGAAATTTATAATCTATGGGCCATTTGGAGGTGTTTCAGCTCTCCATTTTTTAGCCTCATTTTTAGGCATAGATTATAAATTTGTACATGGAAACTACATCACTGAATTTGCTTCAGTAAGTTTTTATCCGAGGGGACTGCTTCTTGCTCGTGGCTTGAGACAAATAAAGGTAGTATTTGTTTGCTGGCTATTGAACCCTATTTTTTTATGTTTATGGCACTTTTCTTTTTCGGTCATCTTGTGTATGGGCCATTTGGAGGTTTCAGCTCTATTTTTTTTCGCCTCGTTTTTAAGCACCCTTTACTGAGCTTCAGGTGTTTTTGGACGGATGCTTTTGGATTTTCTGGGCATTGATTATAAATTTGTATATGGAAATTAAAGCACTGAATACATGTTAATTTTCTTTTTCCGAGGGGACTGCTTCTTGCTCGTGGCCTGAGACAAATTAAGGTAGTATTTTTTGCTGGCTATTGAACCCTATTTTTTTTATGTTTATGGCACTTTTCTTTTTCGGTCATTTTGTCTATGGGCCATTTGGAGGCTTCAGCTCTTTTTTTTTGGCCTCGGTTTTTAGCATCCTTTACTGAGCTCCAGGTGTTTTTGGACAGATGCTTTTGGATTTTCTAAGCATTGATAATAAATTTGTATATGCAAATTACAGCACTGAATACATGTTAATTTTCTTTGGTTACATAAATATATTTGACGAAGATTACGAATATCTACGTAGAGTATGGTTTTGATTTAATACCAAATTCTGTAATATTTCATATGCTGAATAGTAGGTGCTTGCTAAACCATTTAAAGCACCAAGAAGCATTAAAGATGCATAATCAAAAGGCAAACAATACAAAAATTAAAAAATACTAATGAAACTACACATTTTTACAATTCTTTTTGAAGTATTTGATAATCACCACATTCAAGGATATAAAAAATCAAAAAAGAACTTTGGAATAAAACACCTGAACATACAAACGTAAAAAACATCCTTAAATTTTCCAACTACAATAATGAAAGAATTCCAAAGAATATCAATTGATGAAACAAGTCCAACAAAGAATATCAATTGATGGAACAGTCGTATATTATATATGCTTGACCAAATTCAATGGTAAGTATTGGTTGATACGCCAAGCTCAGCCAGTCTATCAGCATAGACATGGTATCATTTTTCCCAAGCAAGAATACTTGACTGGCATCTAAAGCATAAAAAACACACTATCAAATCAAAACAAAACAAAACAAAAAAACAAGTGAAGGCTACTCAAGTCACTTACTATAATCCAGGGCTCTGTGCCCACTGGTTATTACAGTTAGGTGAATCATGTAAATGTTCAATGTCAACCACTAGTTCAAAACTCAACTGGCAAAACACATTAAGAAAGTTAATTATAGAAATGACAACAGAACGTGAAAATAAAAATCAATTCAGTACTCAAATTCAATGTTCAAGGGAACGAACTATAAAAATGGGCACAACTCCTGCTGCAATTAATAGAATTGTCCCGACGAAAGTGTAAACAGAAATAGTAGCACAAATTTTAACACAAAATGTGTAATAGATTAATACAAGAACAGCAGAAAATGACGGGGGGGTCCTTAAAAATTCACATGGAGCCTGAGCCAAATCTTTCAAACATCTGGATAAATAATCTAAAACCCCCCAGCGTTCCATGGCTTTGTAAGTAATACAACAAAGAAAAAAGCAAAAAGCCAAAACTATACAACGAAAACCTATTACAATATGGAGGCATCATGAAGGGCGGAAATGGAAATTATACAAGTATGGAATAAATTCATTGATCAGATAATTGTAGTCTGTAAATATTGCAGTCAGCAATGAAGTTCAGAACATAATAATCATCATATCAACGGATTTTATCAAAAACAAAGGCTCAGTAGGATCCATTGGTTTTTTGCATCACTCGAAGGATTAATTCTCTCCCTCATAAAATAGGTAATTTATACATCATTGCCTTCATCAAAACATTATTATTTCTGAGAATGAAAACAAACACTTTCAAAAATCACGTTTATTACTGGCGAAACTTAAATGCAGGCATATTTAAAACAAAAAGCACACAGACTGCGAATATGAAAACCTGATCCAAGCCCAAAGGCACAGAAAACCCCTAATTGCATCTCAGCAACGGAAAAAGATAACCTAGTCCAAGCCCAACCTAATCCAAGCCCAGGGTCACAAACAACCCTTACAGAAAATATAACCTAATCCTAGCCCCGGGGGCACATAAAATCCTTACATGCATCTGCACAACAGAAGGGATAAGTGGAGAGGATTGACGAAATGAGAGGCCGAAGCCTCAGTCCGCCCTCCTCGCCCTTGCGATCCTTGTAGATCCGACCTGAGTAGCCTTACACCAATGCCTCTTGTCGGCTACAGCATCCTATATAACCCTCGAGCTAGGGTTTCAGATAAACGATTCTGTTAGGGTTTTAGACTTCCATCTATTTGACGAATGAAGTTCCAATTCCATGTGATTGACCGACGAGAGCAATTTATTTGTTGTTCATAAGGATGGTGTTTTTATTAATTAATATGCTACGTGGGAAAGGGGTGAGGAACGACTACGGCATTAAAAGTTTATGAGAAACCAATCAATATACTAGCATAGCTCAAAGTAGGGGCAAGAGACACGAAGATAAGATAAAATAAGATAATTATATTAATGTTCAATGAATGACCATAAAAGTAGGTCAATGGGACTGCAGAGTACAATGATGTTGATACAAGGAGTACCAAAAGGTTTCTTATATAAAGAGCAAGAAATGAGAAATAAAGGAAGAAAAACATAATTCCTGAAAACCAAAATGAGCAAAGTCTTGGACTCCAAGTGCAGAGGGCACAAGATAATGGTCCACTAAATCTCTCTCCTAACACTCGAGGTCAAATGCAAAAAACTCAAGATGGAGTGTTGTCCCGAGGGAGGGCTAGGGGAGGATCTGGCTCCTCTGTTACGTCGTTGCTGAGAAGAAGTGATATGTTATTGATGACTGGGCGATCTCAACTGCCTTCTAGTAAGAGATTTGGTCCGGTAATGACTCAGGGGTCCCTGTGCTAGGGGAATGGCCCCTCTAGCCCACACTAATCTAGAGTATGAGGCAACAATGTTATTAACTTGTCGCTTCGTGCCTCTTGCTGATGGGAGCACTGTAAAAAATGACGTAATCAGCTGCACAGGATCTACTCTAGGAGGAGGCTGGAGAATCTGTGTGCGAAGTCTCGTGGCCTCCTGTATGTACAAGGCTAGACATCTCTGGTCTGGGTATCGAAAGAAGCTAGATAATGTATGGATCCCTCTTAACAAGCAATTGAATCTCCCACGAATCTCATAGTAAATGGGGCAACAGAAGATGAAGTGCTCCTCCAACTCAATCTCTCGGAGATGGCACAACTGGAAAATCATGTCTAACCGTGCAATTTGATGGTCAGTCTCAATCCGCAGTTTATGAGAACCTACCCTAATCTGACCCAAGGGAATCCGAAGTGCGTGCATCCAATGTCGAAGCGTGTAATGGGGCCGAACAATGAGTCCATCTCTCAACAACATGAAGTGCTCAGCGTAGAAAGTCATCTTCGGACGTAACCCATCCTTAGGGTTTATCCAAGTAACCTGTACATATTTCCTGTAAATATCCTCTCGGATGATTTTATTCATCTCTTGTTTGGTTGGTAGGAGGTGGCCCGATGCACACAAAGAATACTTGAACGGAGGGAGTTGGTCTATCTTGATACCAACTGAAGCAAGGAGATCTGAGACTCCAGCATACCAACATTGGGATCGAGTCAAAGGACTTGCTACTGCAATGGACTCTGATGAAAGGTAGGCCAAGTATGGATATATGTCCCTCCCCTTCGCTGTATCCGCAAAACCCCGAACACGGTGAAGAAGAGAGATGATACCAAACACTATCTCAAGGCGAAAGGGGCGAGCTCCAAACTTTGTTAGAACGATGGCCTGAGGAATTGTCTGCTTGCACCGAATGATGCGGCGAAGAAGGAGGATTTGCACTCTCTCTACAAAAGACCAATTAGACTCTAGTAAGCTAGGACCCCAAACCTCCGAACCATATAGAACTACAGGTCAAACAAGACTGTCCATCAGTGACATCTTGGCTGATATGTCCTAAAAATGGTTCTGAAAACATTGTCTCTCAAGAAGGGCCAAGGATCCATAGCCCTTGTTGATTCGAGGCTAGAGTGCATGCCGCAAGCTAAAGCGAGGTCCTGTGAATAGTACCCCCAGATAGTACCCCTGTGATCGATCTCCTGAATGCAGTACACGTCCTCAAACCTATTGTGAAGAGGGATCTAGAGGGCTCTAGTGCGGGAGTTGAAGTCACCTAGAAGAATAACCTCCCCAACTGTTGAATACTGGGCTATGCCGACATACAAATCAACAAAGAGGTCCCTGTTAGGCCCATTATGAATAGCATATGATGAAGAAGCAGGAGGGAAGTAACAAACATCAATGTAAATGTCCCTGGGAGAGGAGAGACCCCTCGAACCTGAACCCACATAAACCTCGCAAACTCATCCGAAGAGAATATAGGTGGATGTATTTTAAAAATAGATAAGATAAGCTAATTATATTTATGTTCAACTAATGATCATATATTTACTAAACTGAATAAGGGAAGCTTTCACAGAACCTTTGTATTACATTGTCTATGCTCTTATGAACATTGTTAATTACCTTCTCTCCATACTTTTCTAGGTCTTTATGAGATGATACAATCGCAGGAGTCGCATAATACAAGTTCCAGTTGCCATTGGTGGCTCTTCTATAGTCTCTTCTATTTTGTTTATATGGCATGTATTTCTCTTTCACAGAGAATGATGACTGAAGAGCCTGATAAGTACCAGTGTATGCGTCATAATCTTGTCTTTAAGGCTCAATTGGTATGGTATTTTATAGGTTTGACTCAAACTTGTTGAAATTAACATATTAGTTTATTATATGTGACCCGTGAAGATATTTTGTTTCCTAGGATTTAATAATCCCAATGTAAATGTGTCTTGATTCATAATGCAATATACATGGCATTTTCATGAAAAGAAAAGACGTCGTCTAAATAATCCATTCAACAAATTTAACTCATTGTGAAGTTTGAACTAATAGAGTTGTTAAATAATCCCTCTATCGATAAATCATTGTAGTGAGGGAGGAATTTGAATCAAATTTTAGATTATTATGCAAATTACTTGTCCATAGGAAAAATGTCATTTGAAAGCATGTTAGGCTGAAGAATATTACCAATGATACATTTTTCCTTTGTTAGGTTTTTTATCTTCATTTGGACACCATTATTTTAAAAAGCAACATCTTGTTTTTTGTTTTTTACCCATTATAGCAACAATGAAAAATTGTTAGAGAATTTGTGTCTTTAAATGTGTGGCATAGTTCAATTATCGAGTGATGTAGGGAGCCAATTGTCATTCAAGGAATGTTGATTCTTGCAAACTCGGTATCTTGACCCATATTGGTTCAAAAAATGGAAAATATTCTTGTTACGTTAACTTCAGCTAGAATCTCTTATGATTTATACAACCCAAGGTACCCTTTGACCATGTTTATGAAAGCAGGCAGACTGGCCATAAGATTCTAGGGGATGGTAGAAATTGTAGGGCCAAATAACAATCAATTTGAATGCAATAATGTAATTTGTACAATTTTATAAAGCCTTTGTGTCCCCTATAACCTTCAGTGTTGAAGGTTTTTATTCTTGTTAGTTGACCAATACTAGCTCAAAATTAATGGTGATCACCTAATCTACTCTATTTCAAGCAGAAAAATTAGAGTCTGGGATCCATGTTTGTAGGTTTATAATTTTCTACAAATCTATTAATGACGAAGCTGTTGGAGCAATCTCAATGGATTATTTGATTTATCTTGTACATCGTCATTGCAAGCACCGAGGATTGCAAATTAAATTTCCTTTTTCTCGTGCACTCGACCTTTTTGTCACTTCTTTATTGTTTATTATGTTTTCTTTATTGTTTATGTAGAAATTATACAAAATACATGTATGTCCTGGATTTTCAAGATCTAACAATATGCTATTGTTCAATACATAATTGCTTCTACTAATCTTTGCGGAAATTTAAAACACAATCGCCAATTACAATATCATGAAGAAAGATCAATCACACACAACACAGATAATTTACCAGGGAAAGCTTATAGCTAAAAACCCCACTATCTTCTATTGTATATTATATCATGGATCATGAAACAATTACATACAAAGCTCCAATCCAAGAGCTCTCAGTACATGAGCTAATTGTCTCACACTGTCATACAAAAATTAGCAAGTTCCTTAGCCAATTTATTATCTCCAAACAACCTGTCTCCGCTGTGCAATACCTGCTGATAGCAACCCTTGAATGAATGCAATCTTGTTTGCCTTGACTGTGCAATCCTCATGGGCACATCAAATGTGTGTGGTTGCATGTGTGCAACCAGATAATGTCACAACTGATAGTTTACTTCCCTTTCACCTAGAACTCAACTGGGTCTCCAATGGATCTGACATGCATGCAGTTAATAATAGTAAATCTTTATTTACATGTGAGACCATTGATTGTGAAATAATTAATTCACTTGATCTCTCGCTAGTGTATCTTCACTTACAACTAGCACAATTGAGTTTAACTCACTTAATTGAGTTAAACTACTTTACAACTTGCATAACTACACTTCCAACTCTGTTTCAACTTCGAATCACTCAGTTACAACTAAGTCAACCTACATGTCCCACCAACTAATCACTTAACTCAAAATTCCTTTAGCTAACTAATTTTCCACTTCAGTTACTATTTTCAAGTGCTCATTGAAAATATAATATAGTTTATTTTCCAACTAATATTAAGGGATAATAATAGTAGACATGCAATCTATAAATAGAATTTGCACATACACCTAAAAATAGCCTGAGGCTCCATCCTAGTGTAGGTGCTTCATTTTCACTAGGATCTTCTTGTTGAATCTCAACACTCCCTCTCAACAAGAAAGGGATTATCCTTCACCCCGATCATGTCTCTATGGTATTCGAATTTGCTCCTGGTGAGCACCTTCGTTAGAATATTTGTACCCTGATCTTTCATGGGAATGTACTGAAGCAACATGATTCTCCTCTGCACACAATCTCTAAGATGATGGTACTGGATATCTCTATGCTTGGATCTATCATGAAACACGTGATTAATCGAGAGTTTAATACAACTCTAATTATCACAATGAATCATTGTCGGATCCATATGAGAACCAAACAAACCAACCAAGATCTTTCTCATTCAGATAGCCTTGCATGCAGCTTGACTCGCTGCCATGTATTCATCTTCCGCTGAACTAAGTGCCACAGATCTCTGCTTCCTGCTGTACCAAGAAACAGTTGTAGATCTGATACTAAATATCCCCCTTGATGTTCTCTTTCTATCTAATGGACTGCCCGCCCAATATGCATCCGTGAAGCCATGCAACTTCACTCCATCCATCTGTCTGTACCATAAACCATACTTTGATGTGCCCCTCAAGTATCTCAGGACATGCTTACCCGCCTTCCAAAAAAGCTTTGTAGGCTTAACCATAGCTTGAATCAATTGGTTAACTGCATAGCAAATGTATGGTCTCATGTTCACTAGATACATTAGCGAACCCACTAACTATCGATAGACAATAGCATCCACTACCTCTCCAGAAGTAGCATCCTCTTTCCTCCAGTTTCCTAGAAGAGGAGTATCCATGGGTTTGCAGCCATCCATGTGAAACTTACCCAATATCTCCCTTGCATACTTGCCTTGAGACACAAAAAGTTCACCATCTTGCTGCCATATTTCCAATCCAAGGAAATAATGGAGGCCCATATCCTTCATCTCGAACTCCTTTGCAAGATCCTCCTTGCATGAGTGTATCAGTTGCTCATCACCAGTCAATATTAAATCATCAACACAAAGAAAAATGATTAAAATCTTACCCTCCACCACAACTTGGTATAGGTTTGCATCTGCTACACTTTTGGTGAAGCCCAGTCCGGTGAAATAGTTGTCTATCTGAGTGTACCAATCACGGGGTGCTTGCTTCAGCCCATATAATGCTCTTTTGAGATGGCACACATGCGACTCGTTGTTGAAGATCTCGAAACCTTCAAGATGCTCTTTGAACACCTCTTCCTCAATGATCCCATTGAGAAACACAGTTTTCACATACATCTGATGAATGCGCCAGCCCATCTGTGCTGAGAGAGCAAGGATGGATCTTATGGAAGAATACCTTGCGACAGGTGCAAAGGTATCTTCATAATCTATCCCCTCGATCTATGAGAAGCCCTAGGCCACAAATCTGGCGTTGTATTTCTCCACACTCCCATCAGTAGCTTGCTTTACCTTGTAGATCCATCTTGAACCTACCATTGATTTATCAACCAGCCTTGGAACAATTTCCCAAGCACTTTTTTTGATAATGGAGTCATTTATCAACCGGCTTTGGAACAATTTCCCAAGCACTGTTTTTTACAATGGATTCATACTCCTCCACCATTGCATATACCCATGTGGGCTCCTACACTGCTTCCTAAAAGGAATATGGTTCAGTCACAATACATTTGCTCACAAGAGCCATGTATCCAGTAAATCGGTCAAGAGACTGTCTTTGTCTACGATGTGAAGTAGGGGCTCCTACATTTTGCGCAGCATCAAGTCTCAGCCTATTAACTTATGTGGTACGCCTTCTGTCATTTCTAATGGATGGCTCTACGTGAGTGGACTCCTCCACTCTATGAATCTCCTCTTGTGGCTGATCCACATCTAGAGACTCATCTTTGGGAACCAGCAGTTCATCCTCCGCATGTAAGTCCAGCTCTCTCTCAAGCGATAACAGCATGGTTTTCCCCTCATCGAATTTTATATCCCGTCGCACAGCAATCATTCTGTTGTTAGGAAAATACACACGATAATTATGGGGTGTTTCTGTGTACCCCACAAAAATCCCAACTTCAGCAGTCGATTCTTGCTTCTTCCTGGCATCCTCGATCACATGCACATAAGAAAATGAGCCAAAAATCTTGAAGTGTGAAACATCTGGTTTCTTACAAGTGAAAACTTCTTCAGGTGTACTCATGCCAAGTACTCTATGAGGACAACGGTTTTTCACATAAACTGCAGTATTACATGCTTCCGCCCACAAATGCATTGGTAGGCCTTGATCATGCAACATCGCTCGTGCTGCACCCATGATGGTTCTGTTCTTCCTCTCCGTGACCCCATTTTGATGTGGGTTATGAAGCGCCATGAGTTCTCTTCGAATTCCTTATTTGCTACAGAAGTTCTTGAATTCGTTAGAGATGTATTCTCCACCATTATCGTTCCTAAGAGCCTTAACTTGCTTCCCCGAGTCTTTCTCCACCAATGCCTTAAACTCACAAAACTTTGAGAATGCTTGATCCTTCTTCTGCATGAAGAGGATCCATCATTTACGAGAAAATTCATCAACAAATATTACATAATACTTATGTTTTGTTGTTGAAGCAACCGAGAATGGTTGACACACGTGTTAGGTCCCTATATTACTAGTATAGTCCCTTATTGTTGTTAGTGTAACCCCCTTATTATTATTATTGTACCCCTGTAACCCCCATATTGTTATTATTGTGCCCTTGAATTATTATTGTTAGGTCAGCTAGGATTACATTGTGGCCCCACTAGGATTACATTATGGCCCCATGGACTCTTATATATAGAAAGGAGGTTTTGTAATTTGTATCATCCAAGAATTTTTCATTAATGTAATATATTGGAGGTTGCCCCCTCAAAGTGGCTTATTTCTAAGGCATTGATATCTCTTTTATTCTATTTTTGGAGCTGGTTTCACAACATTTCGTATCATAGCTTTGGATTCTAGGGTTTCACTGCTCCAAACAGGTCATCGTGGCATTTTCGCTATGACTTTTTTTCTACGAAGTTTCAGAAGCTGAAAATTTTAGGGTACGAATCCGAAATCCTGAGGAACATCGTCAAAACATTTTAGAGCTTGGTTTGAATATTTTCGGAGATATGATCTGTGGAAGTTAGGTCTTTTTGTAGGCTCCTCAATTTAATCTAAACAGGTCATCGTGGCATTTGCGCTATAAATTTTTTTCTGCGAAGGTTTAGAATCTGAAATTTTTAGGGCGCGAAGCTGAAATCCTGAGGAAACTCGTCGAAAAATTTTAGAGCTTGGTTCGCAATATTTTCGGAGATAGGATTTGTGGAAGGTAGTGCTTTTTCAGGCTCCTAAATTTCATCTCAAAGAGGTGATCGTGGGAAAATATTCATAACTCTCTCTCCGAACATCAGATTGGAGTGCCGTGAAAAGTGGTCGCAAGTACATGGATTTTATTTTCTTTGCTATCAATTTCAGAGCTAAAAGACGAAACAGTGTCACGTGGCAAGTCATACAAGTTCGCTCTACTGAACGAGTCCATAATTAGGTCATTGTGGGAGATTGGACATAATTTTGCCTTGGAGAATCCAAATCAAGTCAGACCTGTGGCATTCGAAAGATAATTCAGAAGGCTACCTCAGTGCCCAATTTCAGATATTGAAGAGCTGCAATCACAAGGATAATCTAATTTCAATATCGAGCTCCTCAAAAGCAAGAAAAAGGTGTGTATTTTTATTTTTTTTACGAATTGCATAAGTCTTGTTTGAAGAATCAATTTGAATTGATTCCAAGGGCATATTCTAGAATATATATTAGTATTGGGTTTAAAAAAAAAAATGCCCCATAAAAATAATTCAACACCCATTAAGCCTTCAGAAGGCTCTACTATGACTCATGAAGATGAAGAATTGCAACATGATCTATCAAAATTACAAGAGCAAGTGCACCAAATTTTGCTCTTGCAAAGAGCAACAAAAAATGAAATGGATGTTTTGAAGAAAGGCATGGAATCTAAGATAGATGGCATGGAAACTAAGATGGATGACATGGAAGCTAAGATCGATGAAAAAATGAAATACAACATGCAAAACATGAAGAATGATCTAAAAGCAGACATGGAAGGTTTGACAAAGTTGATACAAGAAATGTTTCCTAATGGCGAAAAGATAGTAGAGGAAACTCATGATGAGAACAAAATAAATGTTAATCGTAATTTCATAAACTCTAATGTTGGCGGGAAGAACCACCATATTCCAAAAATGGATATGAGGAAGTTTGATGGAAAGGATCCTATAACATGGATACTACAGATGGAGCAATATTTTGATCTCCATAATGTGAAAAACACACAAGGTACGCATTGCAACTTTACAATTAGAACAAAATACATTTGTATGATATCGAAGGCTTTTCTCCAGTAAAAAAATTGTCACTTTGTCAATTTTTACGGAGGAAATGATAGCACATTATGAGGATACAAAGAGCAACACCTTCTTTAGCCAATTGATAAATCTCAAACAAAAGGGCTTAGTGGGGGAGCACATTGAGGACTTCCAAAATTTGAATATAAGGGTAACTGATATTCCAGAGGAACACAGGATTGATCTCTTCATAGGTACTTTAAAGGATAACATCCAACATGAAGTTCGCGTTTTGGAACCTGATTCATTGGAGAAGGCATTCAGGTTGCCAAGAAAATTTGAATGTAAAATTATGGCGACAAGGAAGCCTACCACTCACTTCTATAAAGAAGGAAGTGTTGCTACGCCTAGATTTCCACAACCTACAATTTTGACACCACAAAAATTGGAAGAAAAAAGAGCAAAAGGGCTTTGCTATAGTTGTGATAGCAAATACACTAAAGGTCATAAGTGTGCTGAGAAGAAATTACTTTACATAGATTGTGAAGAGGAATAAGAAAATGAATAAGAAGAGGATATACACCAGGAACCAGCCCTAGAAGAGGAAGAAATGAGTCCGACCATATCGTGTAATGCATTGGCAGGAATTACCACTCCTCAAACTCTCAAGATAGAAGAACATAGCAAGAAGGAAAAGGTAATAGTGTTGATTTATTCAGGTAGCACCCATAATTTTATTCATTATAAGGTAGCCAAGGAATTGAATTGTTTCCTATACCCAGCACCAGAATGTCAAGTGATGGTTGCAAATGGAGGAACTATAAATTGCTCTGGAAAATGCCATAATATCAAGCTAACCAAGGGGGAATATGTGTTGACTAGTCCAATGCTTTCCATTCCTATGGGAGGTGCTGATGTTGTACTAGGAGTACAATGGTTACAATCTTTGGGGACGGTAGCTTTTAATTTTCAAGAACTTTTCTTGAAATTTTTTTCAGAAGGAAAGGAAGTCGAATTATGGGGTATTGCGGGGAATTCAGGAAGGATAATAAGCTCTAATGTCATGACAAAGCTTCTAAAGAAAGAACAGCGAGGCGTAATTGCACAATTATGCTCACTAGAAGTTCCAACATCAAAATCATCTATTTGTGCAGATCTCCAACAAGTCTTGGACAATCATTCCAAGGTGTTTGAAACTCCCAAAGGACTCCCACCTATTCGTGATCATGATCATGCTATTCATTTGACTCCAGGAAGTGTTCCTCCAAACATCAGGCCTTATAGATATCCTTGTGTCCAAAAGAGCGAAATTGAACGTATGATTGCAGAAATGTTAGAGGCGGGTATAATTCAACCTAGTCAAAGTTCTTTCTCTGCTCCTGTAGTATTGGTACACAAGAAGGATGGATCATGGCGAATGTGTCCGGATTATAGGAAGCTCAATAAGCTCACCATTAAAGACAAATTTCCCATTCCTGTGATTGATGAATTATTGGATGAATTACATGGAGCAATTTATTTTACCAAGTTGGATCTTCGTTCAGGATATCATCAAATTAGAATGAAGACTGAAGATATTCCAAAAACAACATTTCGAACTCATGAGGTCATTATGAATTTTTGGTCATGCCTTTTGGCCTTACCAATGCACCTTCTACATTTCAAGGGTTGATGAATTCCATTTTCAAACCCTTCCTTAGAAAATTTGTGCTAGTATTTTTGATGATATACTAATCTACAGCAGGTCTTGGAAGGATCATGTTGAACATGTTGACAGGGTGCTCAAACTATTGCAGGAGAAACAATTATATGCAAAAACATCCAAAGGTTTCTTTGGAGTACAAGAGGTGGAATATCTGGGTCATATTGTATCTCATGAGGGTGTTAAGGTAGACCCTAACAAAATTAAAGCCATTAAGGAATGGAAAGTCCCCACAACCATAAAGCATTTGCGAGGATTTCTCGGGTTAACAGGGTATTATCGAAAGTTTGTTAAGAATTATGGGAGAATAGCAGCACCTCTAACAACATTATTGAAGAAAGATGCATTTTCATGGACTCCTGAAGCAACTAAGGCCTTTGAACATCTTAAAGAGGCAATGTGCCTAGCGCCTGTCTTAGCTATGCCAGACTTCACAAAAACCTTTATTGTGGAATGTGATGCCTCAGAAAGTGGAATTGGTGTTGTTTTAATGCGGGAAGGAAGACCCATTGCTTTTGAAAGTCGTCCAATCAAAGGAAAGTATTTACAGAAACCTATTTATGAGAAGGAAATGTTAGCAATACTGCATGCACTAAAGAAATGGCGAACTTACCTAATGGGAAGACACTTCAAGGTAAAAGCTGATCATGATAGTCTTAAACACTTTTTGGAACAAAGACTATCGTCAGAAGAGCCGCAAAAATGGGTCACAAAGATGTTGGGTTATGAATTTGAAATAATCTACAAAAAAAGAAAGCTTAATGTTGTTGCAGATGCACTCTCAAGAAAGAATGAAGAGGTGGAAGCATTGCTTTGTGCCATTTCTATTATCCAACCAGATTGGATAACCGAAGCAAGAGATGAATGGAAGAAGGACAAAGAAGTATGGACACTCATTCAAATGTTGCAGCAAGTTCCTAGTACATCTGATACATTTAGTTGGAAAAATTATTCTTTATGGTACAAAGATTGCTCATATATTTGTAATAATTCCCAACTAAAACAAAAGATTCTTTTGGAATTGCACACTTCTCCTTTAGGAGGACACTCAGGATTTTTAAAAACTTACCACAGGGTGAAGAAAGAATTTTTTTGGGATGGCCTTAAATCTGATATTCAAAAGTTTGTGGCGGAATGTTTGGTTTGCCGGCAGAATAAAGTGGAAACAATTAAGACCCCGGGACTTCTACAACCTTTATCCATTCCAAGTCAACGTTGGGAGGAGATTTCAATGGATTTTATCACAGGTTTACCTAAGTCCGAAGGAAGAGTGTCATCATGGTGGTAGTTGACACACTTACCAAGTATGCACACTTTTGTGCATTATCTCATCCATTTAAAGCAAGTACAGTTGCTACTACATTTATGGACAGAATTCAAAAGCTACATGGAAGCCCAAGGGTATTGTGAGCGACAGAGATCCCATTTTTACTGGAAATTTTTGGACGGAGTTATTTTCTTGTTTGGGTACTCAATTAGCTCATAGCTCATCTTATCATCCTCAATCTGATGGTCAAACTGAGATAGTAAATAAATGTTTGGAAGGATATCTTCGTTGTTTTGTATCTTATAAACAAACACAATGGGTCAAGTGGTTACCTCTCGCTAAATGGTGGTATAACACTTCCTTCCATACTGCAGCAAAAATGACCCCATTTATGGCACTTTATGGATATCATCCACCATCCATTACATCATCTTTAAGAGAAAATTCTAAGGTTCAAGCAGTGGAAGATCACATCGAGCATCAGCAAGAAGTTCTCCAACTCTTAAAGGATAACCTGAATTTGGCACAAAATCGTATGAAACAACAGGCAGATCAACATCGCAGCGAGAGAAGTTTTGATATAGGAGATTGGGTATTTTTACGGCTACAACCATATAAACAAATGTCCCTCAAGCAAGCTAAGAAGGATAATAAATTATCGCCAAAGTACTATGGTCCTTACAAAGTGTTGCAAAAGATTGGTACTATGGCATACAAATTGGAGCTTCCTGCTTCTTCGCGAGTACATCCAGTTTTCCATGTTTCATGCTTAAAGAAGGTTATAGGAGAAAATCTTCGAGTTCAAACAATATTGCCAGAACTTGATGAGGAAGGAAAAATCATATTGGAACCAGAAGCGGTCATGGAAACAAGAACTCGACAACTACGGAATCGATCAATTTCAGAGTATCTCATCGAGTGGAAGAACTTACCCACTGAAGATTCTACATGGGAGGATGAGAATTTTATACAGAAGCACCCAGAGCTACTCAAGCGTTGAGGACAACACTTTTTTGGAGGAGAGGGGCATGTTAGGTCCCTATATTACTAGTATAGTCCCTTATTGTTGTTAGTGTAACCCCCTTATTGTTATTATTGTACCCTTGTAACCCCCATATTGTTATTATTGTGCCCTTAAATTATTATTGTTAGGTCGGCTAGGATTACATTGTGGAACCACTAGGATTACATTGTGGCCCCATGGACTCCTATATATAGAAAGGAGGTTTTGTAATTTGTATCATCCAAGAATTTTTCATTAATGTAATGTATTGGAGGTTTCCCCCTCGAAGTGGCTTATTTCTAAGGCGTTGATATCTCTTTTCTTCTATTTTTGGAGCTGGTTTCACAAGAACACATCTGAGTGAAATCTCTCAAGGATCCCCGAAGCACGGTTCTCCTTCTCATGAAAGGTGGACTTTACATACTTCCCCATGGTGCAACCCTTGCACTGATCTAACTGAGCAAGTGTTCCCATTGGAAGTCCAGTAGATATTTGTTGCATGACTTTCAAGGCTCCATGATGAAGATGGCCCAATCACTTGTGCCATAATTTTCGCTTATCCCGGCTCATCACTTTTTCTGCCTTGCCCATCATGGCAGCGCAACCATCTACCTCCAGATTGTAGAGATCCTTAATTCGAATCCCTATCCTCTTAGCTTGACCCGTTGTTTTATGTTGCAGGAAAGCTTTTCCATCGCTAAAAACAACGTCATAGCCTCTGTCCTCCAACATTGCGACTAAGACCAAATTTTTCTTCAGACCTGGAACATGCATAACATATTTCAATTGAAATGGTTTACCTGACTCCCTTTGAAAGGTAGTGGTATCAATCCTGGTAGCACTGTATCATTCATCATCGTCCATCTCTATATGCATATGGAGATCTTTCTCCTCCAAGTCACTGAAAATTTCCTTATCTCCCATCATGTGAAAGGAAGCACCACTATCCAAATACCACACCTATCCAAATGCACTTGACACCATGCATGCAATCAAGGAGAATTCAAGCTCAAATTGCGAGGCAAGGGCCTCACCAGCTGCAGCTCTAGCAGCCTTCTTTTTCTTCTTCATTTGTGGACAATTAGTAGCAAGATGCCCATATTCATGATAGTGAAAACACTTCACCTTGGACATATCCAACTTCTTGCCTTTAGACTCATATTTAGAATGGAATTTCTTCCCCTTCCCCTTCTTCACCTTAGCAGCCAAAGCACAATCCTCTTCATCATCATGCTTTGTTGAAGAGCCATCTTTGGTGTTCCACGTGAACTCCTCCTGCACCAGATCTGACCACAGTCGTTCCCAATCCAGAAAATTTTCCCGTCCGTTGACAGAGTCTTCATAACTGTGCCAACTCTTAGGAAGTCACAAGGGAGCCAAGCTCACCAAATCATCATCAACAACAGTTATTCCCACACTCCCCAGTTCATCCCGACATTGGAAAAACTTCGTGAGATACTTTGGAATGTTGTCGCCCTTTTCCATCTTGATCTTTCTGAGTTTATCTTTGAGCGCCAATTTCCTATGGTCCCTGCTGCCTTGGAATAGGTCCATAAAAGCCTTCCACATAGCATATGGTGTGGCTTTTCCATGGAGGCTTGAGACAATGTGGTCTCGTACTCCCTCCAAAAGGATCCTCCTCGCCTTTGCCACTTTCTTTTACCATGCATCAAGATTGGCAGCATCTGATGAAGCAGGCTTAGGAACATCATTGTCAATGAATTCCTTCAAGCCATTGTCTTCGAGTACTGCCTCCATCCTATCCTTCCAAACAATGTAGTTCGAGCTTCCCTCGAGTGCATACTCTAACCTCAAGCCATTAAAAGCCATTTCGATCTTGAATCAGCTGTAGCACCAAGAAAGTCTTTCTGCAAATTCAAATTCTTTCCACCAACAAACTCAGCTCCTGCTTCACTACTGCAAATTCTTGTGCTCTAGTACCTTGTAGAAATTATACAAAATACATGTATGACTTGGATTCCCCTGATCTAACAACATGCAACTGTTAAATACATAATCGCTTCTACTAATCTTTGCGGAAATTTAAAACACAATCGCCAATTACAATATCATGAAGAAAGATCAATCACACACAACACAGATAATTTACCGGGGAAAGCTTATAGCTAAAAACCCCACTATATTCTATTGTATATTATATCATGTATCATGAAACAATTACATACAAAGCTCCAATCCAAGAGCTCTCAGTACATGAGCTAATTGTCTACACTGTCATACAAAAATTGGCAAGTTCCTTACCCAATTTATTGTCTCTAGAAAACCTACCTCCACTGTGCAATCCCTATTAATAGCAATCCCTGAATGAATGCAATCTTGCCTACCTTGACTGCGCAATCCTCATGGGCACATCCAATGTGTGTGTGGTTGCATGTGTGCAACCGGATAATGTCACAACTGATAGTTTACTTCCCTTTCACCTAGAACTCAAATAGGTCTCCACTGGATCTGACATGCATGCAGTTAATAATAGTAAATCTTCAGTTGCATGTGAGCCCACTGATCGTGAATTAATTAATAATTAATTCACTTGATCTCTCACTAGTGTATCTTTAGTTACAACTAGCACAACTGAGTTTAACTCACTTAACTGAGTTAAACTACTTTACAACTTGCATAACTGCTCTTCCAACTCTGTTACAACTTCGAATCACTTAGTTACAACTAAGTCAACTTGCATGTCCCACCAACCAACCACTTAACTTGAGATTCATTTAGCTAACTAATTTTCCACTTCAGTTAACTATTTCCAAGTGCTCATTAAGAATAGAATATATTTTATTGTCCAACTAATATTAAGGGATAATAATACTAGACATGCATCTATAAATAGACATGCAATCTATAAATAGAATTTGCACATACATCTATAAATAGACATACACCTAAAAATAGCCTGAGGCTCCATCCTAGTGTAGGTGCTTCATTTTCACTAGGATTTTCTTGTTGAATCTCAAAATTTTATTATGTTTCCATTGGCTACAATTATTTTCCTTCTCATAGATTTCAATAGCATTTGGTAAGGGTTCAAAATATGAGCTATGTTTGTTAAGTTTTGATCAGATGATCTGATATTCATCATTCATGACGACTTCAAAACATGAAGTTGCACAAGTGTCTTAGAGAAACATGAAACATAGCATATAACTAACACATATACTAAGAATTTGAATGTTGCAATATGAAATTGTGGAGCACAACATGTGTTGGTTATATTACAAATGTTTCGAGAATATAGTTGTGATGTCTGGAGATCTTGACTTTAACCTTGTGTTCATATTATAATAAATGAAAGCATACATGTACTATTTTTAGCATGTAATTTGTCATTAATAACTAAGGAGGATGAAAGAAGGGAGATGCATACATTTCCCTTTATATTCTAAAAACAACTCCCAAATATTCAAAATATCTTTTGGGGAGGGAGTTAATTTTCTTTGAGCTATATTTTGTGCTTCGTAGACTAAAGACTACATGTTCTCGACCATTCTACACATTTATTCTTTTAGTGAAGATCAATTTCTTTATGATTATGTATTTTTCTTTCGTTGTATGGTATATTTGTCATATACCAACTTTTCAATAGTTTCATTCATTTTTGTTTCATTCATTGTAATAGGTATATTATTTTAGGAACATATCGCAGTAGGTTGGAATAACCTACCTTCTTGTATATTAAACACATTCAGGAAAGATGAGCAAGAATCTAGTGACAAGCCTTAATCTAGGCTTCGTTTTATGCTCAAAAATAAAATTTCTTAGAATGGCTCGAAACCTGAACAACCACGTAGTTCTCGTTGTTCTGAATCTAGCGCACTACGTTTCATGCAAAATGGACTATGTATGCTCCCAGAAACAAGTTTTGTTCACTTTGCTAAACAAGAAATTAAAAAAAAAAGGACAGAAAAATGCCCAGTCAGCAGTCTGTATTGATGACGTGGCATGCTGACTCTGCAGGGTCAATTTTTGATTTTTTCTCCAATGAATGATGAACTGCCAAGTGGTAGCATGGTATTGGTTGAGAAATTCAGGTTACGTGGAAATTTTTGATTGGTTTGAAGTTGGTCCAATTGGGTAAGGAGACGTGGTGAAGCCTGGGGCCGCCACGTGCCCCCCCCCCCCATGGTTGTATGGTGGATCAAAATTTTTGGTTCAAAGTCCGGGCGGAGGCGCAAGGGTTCGACCCTGCGACCTCCCACAAGCCAACGCCACACCTTACCATTTCTCCGCATGATGGTTCTTAACCCTATTGCGGATCCACATTTACTTAAAATTTACCATGTTATATGGCAGGGGAAAGTTGGGGCCAGCCCCCAATCCATGTGACTCATCGCAAAGACCATCGGCGGAGCCAATGGATAAGTGCGGAGTTTAACGCATTAAACTAGTCTTAATTAACACTAATCTGCAGTTGTTATGGCTAAACCAAATTAGCACGTTAGGCGTTGAGTTAAAAGCTAAGAAAGGTTAGTTGGCGCTAACCTCGATTAATTAAATTAATGAAGATTAAGTTGGCGGACGCGCCCCCCCCACCCCCCCCCAATTTTGGAGGAAACTGCCAATTTAGCTCCAATTAGCTAAAGTAGGGCCTTAAACAATGGGGAAAATGTAAATGGTCATAAATTTTGGAGCTTTCGATCAATTCCAGTGCAAAAATAGGCTAGCTGACCATTTTTGGGCATTTTAGACTCATTGGTGTAGGTTTTAGGATAAAAAGATCATTGTAAACAAGTCAATTTATCATTTTGAGCATAATATAGAGGCCCAAGCCATGGAAGCTGGACCAAGGAGATGTAGCTCGGGAGGGGTGAACTCCTTCATCAAATACATGTGTTGATGTGTTGTATGGTGATGTACTGTACTTTATTTTATATTGTTCATCCTTTGTTTTTATGTTAAATTGTTCATTAAACACTCATGAGACTTGATAATTTGCAAGATAACTTGAACCCTTAAGCACACATAAAACATTATATTCAGAATCTGAAAGAGTAATTAGCACAAGAACACTAACATACTCCATTCAGATCATTTTTGGTATCAGAGCTCTTGGTATTTAGGTTTTTTTTGTGCAATAAGGGATCTAATTTTTTGCAAGCTTGTGTCATGATTACAAGGTTAAAACTCAAAAGAGGAGAAAGGAACCTAGCCGAGAGTCTTATAGTTGGGTCAAGAGGAAGAAGGGAAAGGTTTCCAAAGTATTCAATGCGAGCACATCCTCCATTTGAAGTTGAGTGTTCATTGAGCATGTCTCATGAAGGAGAACCTACCATGACAGAAGATGAGGGAGCGTTCAGGAAGGCATTATTTGATATGATTGAGATGGTTAAAGTCATCATTATAGCATTCATCATTAAAGCATTCATCATTATGATTGATATGATTGAGATGATTAAGGAGAGGAATATAAGGATGCAAGGAGAAAGTTCGAGGCCTCCAAGAGGATAGGGTTCTCCAGGAGGAGGAGGCCATGGAGATGGTAAGAAACCACCATCCACTCCACCATCATCCTCACCACCATCTATACCTTCTTCATCATCATCTTCCACTACCAAAACACTTCCATATGTTCATACACATACCTCAAAAGGAGCTCGTAAATCACCCTTGCTTAAACTTGACGTTAAATTTGAGCTTCCAATGTATAATGGCGAAGTGAATGCAAAGAAGCTGGATAATTGGATTCGTTAATTGGGGTTTATTGCAGAATCTAGAAGCTTCAAGAATATGACAGAAAGATTCAATTGGCTTCCTTGAGAATGGAGGGTTCAACACGTGTATGGTGGGAATTAAAGACACAAGCATGAGATTAAGAAAAACGGTAAGATCTCGATGTATTGGTCAAATTTTATTGTTTCCATTAAAAGGAAATTCTATCCTCTAACTTACATGCAAAAAACTATTGTGAGTTGGAAAAATTTTAGACAATTGAAAGGTTAAAGTGTGCAAGATTACACTCATGAATTTAGGATAAGAGCTCTTATTTTAGGAGTTGATTTGCATAGCCAAGAAACTTTGTTGAAGTAAATAGGTGGTTTGCATAGTTACCTAAAACATACCATCCTCATGTTTAATCCCACTAGTCTAGACAAGCTCTGTGTGCAAGCTACACACCTTGAGGCAAGAGGGAAAATGTACAAGAAGAGGGTAAAAAGAAACCATTCAAGGGTGGTGAAAAAGGAAAGGGTTTCAACGATAAAAAAAGAAGAATGCATCCATTAAGAAATAAGGGGAGAAAAACACATGTACTCATTGTTCCAAAGAAGGTCATGATGAAGCCCACTGTTGGAAACTTCATCCAAAATTGAGGCCTAAGAAATTCAACAATAAGGGGAAACAAAAGACAACTGCTACCGCACAACAGGATCTTGGATCCAACTCAAGAGATGAGACTAAAATTGTAGCCATGGTCACAAAAGGAAAAGAAGCCATAGCACGTAATAGTTCATAAATTTGTCACAGTAACACTCCAAGTGAAGAAACAAGAATTAAGTTGTTTCATGTAAGAGTGATCTCAAAACATACAAAAATTGACACATTATTTGATAGTGGGTTTCAATCTAACTTAATATTTGAACAATTAGTCAAGAAGTTGAATCTTGAAATGTTACCTCATCATAAGTCGTACCCTTTGGGTTGGATAACCAAGGATACAAATTTACAGGTTACAAGAAAATGCATTTTTCGGTTTGAAATTACCACAAACTTTATTGATGAAGTCGAGTTAGATGTTGTACCACTTGACATATCAGGAATTTTTTTGGGCAGCCCATATCTCTATGACAGGAAAGCAATCTTCTATCGCCATGAGAAAAAGTACCACTTATTCAAAGATGGAGTGGAATATATTGTGAGACCTCATCGTAAAAAGCTAAACCTCTGTTTGGTTAATGCTAAGCAAATGAAGAGACTAGTAAACTCAAGAAAAAACTTTGTGCTTCTTATGATCAAATAAAAGAATGATAAGGATGTTGAATCATTTGAAGGTTGTGATGATAAATTAAAATTTGATTTGTTTGATCTCGTAAGTCAGCATGGTGATATGTTTCAGGAACTAAAGGGGTTACCTCCCAAGAGGGGAATCCAACATGAGATACAGTTGCAACAGGATGTTCCACTCCCTAACATTGGCATGTATCGCATGTCGATAATGGAAAGTGCAGAAATCAAGAAGCAAATCAAAGAATTGTTGAAAAAAGGTATCATTCGTCCATCTACCTCACCATGTGGTTCACCAATTGTATTGGTGCCCAAGGAAGATGGAACATGGCCCATGTGTGTGGATTTTCGTGCACTCAACAAAATAACGATAAAGAATCGTTATCCGCTCCCAAGGATTGATAATTTGCTTGATCAATTGAGGTATGCAAAGTATTTCACTAAGTTAGATTTAAGAAGTGGTTATCATCAAGTTAGAATAGCTGAAGAGGGCATATGGAAGACTACATTTAAAACTAAACAAGGATTGTTTGAGTGGCTTGTTATGCCTTTTGGTCTTTGCAATGCTCCAACTACTTTCATGAGAGTTATGAATGATGTATTAAGACCATTTATTGATGATTTTGTCATTGTATACTTAGATGATATTTTTATATTCAACAAATCACGAGAAGAACATGTCATGCATGTGAGAAAGGTGCTTGATGTCTTGAGAAAAGAACAATTGGTTTTGAAGATGTCGAAATGTGAATTTGGTAAAACTTCTTTAGTGTATTTGGGACATATTGTTGAAGGAGGTGAGTTGAAGATAGACCACTCTAAAGTTGAGGTCATTGTGAATTTACCTACACCCAAGTCTGTCACAGAGGTAAGAATTTTTCTAGGAGTATCACAGTATTGGAGGAAGTTCATTGCTATTTTTTCTTCTATCGCATCTTCGTTACATGCATTGACTAGTGTTAAGAAAGTCTTCCAGTGTGGAGGCAATAAAAAAAAAATCATTTGATGCTTTGAAGAAGAATATCAATTCAACCCCAATACTAGCACTACCGAACTTGAGACAACCCTTTTAGATTCAAACATATGCAAGTGACTATACCATGGGCGCAATCCTTTTACAACATGATAATCCTATTTCATTCCATTCAGAAATGTTTAATGGTGCAGTGATAAATTATCCCACATATGACAAGGAGTTATATGCGTTGGTTCAAAGTGTGAAGAAATGGAAACATTATTTGATGGGAAAGGAAACCATCATTCACACTGATCACCAACCATTGCAATACTTGCAATCGCAAACTAAATCGCAGTAGTCAAGGCACTTTTAATGGATGGGATTCTTGCAACAATTCCACTTGGTCATGAGGAATAAGAAAGGTATATGCAACAAGGTCGTTGATATTATTTCTAGGCCTATTATTAATGCAACTACTTTACTCAAGAATACTTCTATTTTACATGAAAGTTACATTGAACAATATGCATTTGATAATGACTTTCAAGATGTTTATGCAAACTCGAGTCATGGTAGCGAAGTTGAGGAATTATATTATCATGTTCACAATATGATCCAGGTGGATATCGGTGGCCTCCCACCTATTCCATTTGGACCCGCAGCATCAATTCTTTTAGTTTTTCAGCTTCAGCACAGCTTACTATTTATAGCAGGTTTTCGGGTCCTGCACACCCGGAGCCGTTTTGGGGCATTAATGTCAATTGGATATTGGTGGCCACCCATCAATCCCATTGAATCCCTGTCGAGTTATTTCCAGTTTGTAAGTTTGGCTTTAACTTACTATTTTCGCAGTTTTCGGGTCTTGAGGGTCTTAAACTTCGGAGCCGTTTAAGGCCCTAAACGGCTTTGGGAAACGGAGAGCAACATGGGTCCATGGACCGATGTTGCTCGTTCAAAGTTTTCTTGCTCGGACGGATCTTTCCTAGCAGGCTATTTGAGCGCGTCAAACGGGATCGGATGCCAAAGTTACGTCCCAGGAAGTTGAACCACCAATTTACCCAAACGGGGCCCACAGTTTTGGCGCTTCATCTCCTACGGTTAGGGTTTTGGACGTTTTGGATTCTACATTGTTTCTCAACAATAAATAGGCCCTCGAGCCTCATTGTAAGACAGTTCAGGGGGTTGGGAGCCGATACATCTCTTCTCAGAGATAAGCGCTACCAGTTCCCTAGCTCGCCGCATCTCCATCATGTCTGCATTGTAACACAGTTCAGGGGCTGGTAGCCGCCACATCTCTTCTCAGGGATATGCTGCCAGTACCCTAGCTCATCTATTTCCATTATGTCTGTAATAGGCCTACGAGCCTCAATGTAACACAGTTCAGAGGTCTATAGCCACCACATCTCTTCTCAGAGATTCACTACCAGCACCCTAGCTATTTTATTTCCATTATGTCTGTAAGCATCTTTCTGTTATTTGATATTAATGAAATGAAGTGTTATTTCCGCTGCATCTCTGTATTTATGGTTATGTGTTTATTCTGTTGCGTTCCTGCATAAAATCCAGATCACAATAACTTGTTGTATTATTTGGGAAAGCTTTGTATTCCACAAGGGGAGAGAGTGAATGTCATAAGGGAAGCACACACTTCTCTTATTGCGGGACATTTTTGTGTAAGAAAAACAATGGTAAATCTTCAGAGGTATTGTTATTAGCCTCGTATGCTTGAAAGTGTGTCATGTTTTATTAAAGGTTTTTCATTATGTGCTGTCATTAAGCCTAGTAATAGGAAGTTAGGATTGTACACACCACTCTCGGTTCCTTCACGTCCATGGGGGAGTATTTTTATGGATTTTGTAGGAAGTCTTCCTTTGTCGAAAAGAGGTCATGATTATTTGTATGTAGTTGTGGATAGGTTCAGAAAAATGTGTATTTTGATGCCATGTAACAAGCAAGTTACAGCTAAACAAACAAATCATATTTTCTATCAAAATGTGTGGGTTAATTTTGGGTTGCCTAAATCTATTGTAAGTGATTGAGATTCTCGAGTTTTTGGGAATTTTTGGTCAAGTTTGTGGGACTTGATGGACACTAAGTTTAAGAAGAGTACATCCTTTCATCCACAAATAGATAGTCAAACCGAGGTGGTCAACAAAACATTCATTCATCTTCTTCGAGGATATTGCAGCAAACATCCTAAGTTGTGGGATGAACAGTTGCACTACATTCATCATGCTTACAACCGTGCAAAACATTCCTCTACTCAAACATTGGAATTTGAGGCATGTCTTTGATACTTGCCAAAATTGTCATTGGATTACATCTCTGGGAAATATGTAGTTATCGATGGACATAGTGACATAGATAAAGCAAAGAAATTCATAAAGCGAATTTAGTTGATTCATCAAACAATGCAAGATCAACTAGAGAAAAGTCAAAGCAAGTACAAAGTGAGGCATGACAAACATCAGATGGATCATAAGTTTCAAGTTTGTGATGAATTTTGGCTTCACATTAACAAGGGAAGGCTTAAAGGAGAAGGTAAAAAGATGAAACCAATCCGTTATGGTCCTTTCAAAATTATGGAAAAGGTTGGTAACAATGCCTTCAAGCTTAATTTGCCTTCATACATGAAAATTTATTCAGTTGTTAATGTTGAGAATTTGAGATTCTATGAGCCTCCTTTGATTGAAGATCAAGGAGAAAACGTTCAGCGACCATCTATTGAATATTTTTCTTTAGATTTATTTGTTGAGCTACAACAAGACACCATACTTGATAGGAGGACAAGGACATCGACAAGAGGAAGTGTCAACTATCTTCGAGTGGGGCTTAAAGGAACAAATCCTTCAAAATCCAAATGGATTGAAATTGGGAAGGTGAGGGAACTATACCCGCACCTTTTAAGCAACTGAATATGATATTTTGGGGTCCAAAAGCTTCCATTAGGGAGGAAAGATCAGGGGCTCAGTTTTATGATAAAAATTTAAAGTTCTCAGAATGGCTTGAAACCTGAACGGCCATGTAGTGCTTGCAGTTCTGAATCTGGTGCCACTACAAGGAGAATACCCTCTAGCGGATGTTTTTAAGGAAGCCCTTATAAAAATAGCACAGATATCCATTTGTAGCGGAGGTCACTGGAGGAGGTTGGCGGGTGGATGTTTTTGCGAATGTTTTTTTTTTTTTTTGCGGTGCGTTTATAATCCTAACATGCACCAGTGTGATTGATATATATGTGATGCACCGGTGCATAGTAGAGGCTAAAGAAGCATTGTAGAGTTATTTTTAAGTATTACGAAAATAGTTGTGCACTTCATACAGACAACGCATCAGTGTGTGCTATCAAATGGCACACCGAGACACAACATTTTGGTAGTATTTACTAACGATGACAACCCAATGTTGTTTACGTACAATGACGCACTGACATATGAGTTTTATTCAAAGGAAGCACTATTCGCTCTATACAAACTGACCTAGTGCGTCTCATTAAACCAACTCACCGTAAAGAAGTGTGGTGCACCATTGATACAACCACCCGGTGCGCCTCATAATCGAGCGCACCGAAAAAGGGTTAATTTTAAAAAAGATTACCAGCGTTAAAAATTTCATTTTTAATTGTTATAGTGTTGTAGAGCTCTCAAGCACTGGTGTGATTTTCCTTTTGTGAGGCACCTTGCCATTGGTGCTCCCATTTCCCGCATTGCTTCCATCCATTTCTCACCATGTGGAGTTCGAATTTTGCAAAACAGTGGGAAAATTTGGTTTTGAGGATTCCATTGCAAAGATTCCTCTTTGATGCACAAATGTGTAGGTAATCTACTTGTTTCTCACTAACTTAAGCTTCTAGCAGATTAATTTTTAAAATTGAGCTAAAATTCATCATTTTTTTGGAAAAAAAAAAAATCTAGTGCGGTGTGTTCGAGCCATTTGGCTCACATCGTTCTCGGTGCTCCCTGTAAATTTACAGGCTGCACCGCGAACGGTGTTAACAGAAACCGCATCGGCTGGTTAATGTGACAACCTAGTGCGGTACCAAGCCAAAGCGCACTACAATAACAATAAAATACTATGGTGTGTGTCGGTTTCTGGCCGCACCGACAGTCTATTTTTTATTATAAATTAACGATTTATTTATGGCAGTGCATTAGTATTCCGGAACGCACCACCGTACATAGGCCATTTTATGTACGACAGTGTGTCAGTGAAACATACCACACCGGGGCAATGTGTGTTTGGTACCGCACCACTAGTGGTAAAATGTTGCAAACTGGCAGTGCGTTGCGCTATAACCAACACCCCGAGGCGGATATGTTTTGTCAACGCACCGCTAAGTAATAGTTTCTTGTTTTAGCTGTGCGTGAGGTTTTTTAATGCGCACTGTGGACAGTGCATGATATAAATGTACGCACCGTTGGCGATGCGTGACTATTTTTTGTGGCGCACTGAATGTTTTTTCTTTTTCTTCAATAAGAGTTATATTTATATATTTGTAAATAAATTTGTCATTTAATAAAAAAATTAGGTTTTGTGTATGAGGGAGGTTAATCTATTTAATACGCGAATCATTCAGTGACGTCAACTGAGAGAGGAAAGACAACAACAACAACAGAGGGATGACAATTATAACATGATACAATAGTGGGAGGCAAGGGAGAAGGAGAGACTTTTGTACCCTCACCCTGTTACGCCAAACACCTAGTTTCTCTTAAGGGAGGTAGGCCTCCTTAAGTTCTAAGAGGAGGCTACATCTCTTAAGGGGAACAATGGTTTATTAGGATAGTTGATCTACAGGTGGGATGCCCACCGACAGGCATTCCATGTCGGTCCTGACCAGTGGTACCGACCCACTAAGGAGGACATTTATTTTATTACTGGCCTATCTAGGAGAGGGCATGATTTTCCCGAGTTCCCTGATGTCCCCATGGATTATGCAGCAGGGAGTCAATTGGTGTACTCCCAAAGATACATTAGGGATGATATAATTTCTCCTACATATTTTCAGGTGTCTGGTGGACAACTAAGCATTGCTTCTTTTGGTCCAGAGGAGGTTAGGTGCCTCTCACTATTACTGACGATCATTACATTATACCAGTGAGAGGCAACACATTAGTTTCCCTCTTTTATTTTATGTTGATTCTTTATTCCAGACGCCACGACTTGTTAGATGGTCTGCCATTTTTTTGCGTCAGTTTTGTGTAGCCTTAGATAAATGTCGTTCTCAGGCACGTGGGAGGTTGACCTTCCCTTTTGCTTCAGAGTTGTTTTGTTTATTTTTTGAGAGGTTTCCGGAGACGAGGCCTACTTTTGTGCATTAGCCTCGTAGGCCGATGATACACGTACAAATGCACATGTGGGGCAAGATGATGCCCAAGAGGGGCTTGTATGAGTATCCGGCCAAGATTTCTAGTGATTCACTGGAACTACTAGCCAATGTTGATGATCACATGTTCGTGATGGTGTCATGTCCTTATGCCGGTTTGGATTGGCGAGGGTGTGCCAACGTCCTCTTCACATAGGATGAGCCGCCTGATGCTAGAGGTAATATTAATGTTTTCTTTAAACTAATATAGTTTCATTTTATTGTCTTAATTAATTAGAATAAAATTTATTCTAACACGTTCTTTAACTTGTTTTATTAAATTGTTAAATGAAATTATCTAATTATTGTTGTGTACTATATATTTTGTAGATATTGGCAAATTCGCCAGGGACATGATTCCACCCCCACTGGATGATCCTGTAGATGAGGAGGAGATGGCAAAGGCCGCAAATCAAGGTGACAGACCTCCTTGGGTGTAGATACCCGCGAGCATGTGGCTTAGGGTAGACATTCGATTCAGGATGGAGTTGGGCGGCGAACTATGTAGACTCCTGGCTGATGAGGGAGTCTTCCCTATGATGATCAGAGAGATCCAGGTTGATCGTATGCTCACATAGCTCTGGAGGGACATGCCCCGCGATACGATGACCCTTATGCGTCATATCATCAGAGCTTCCAAGCTACTAGAGGCTAGGAGGGATAGACGCCATGGATATGCATGACACAACGGCTCATTGGATGATCATGATCACAAGAGGAGTTATCATTATATTACTCCACCTCCTCCTCTTTCACCTCACGCCGAAGATGAGAAACCAACATATAGTCCTTAGAAGACATCTTCTAAGAAGACACCATCTCAGCAGGAACCTCCTGAGCAGACATGATCTGAGCAGGCACCTCCTGAGCAGACACCATATGAGCATGCACCTCCTGAGCAAGCACGTCCATCTGAGTAGGCACCATCCACTGAGCAGGAACCATCTCAGCGGGCACCTCCTGAGTAGACACCTCCTGAGCAGGCACGTCCATCTGAGCAGGCACCATCAACTGAGCAGGCCTCCACTAGTTATAGTTTTGATTTACCACTAGATATTTGACATTTATATGCAGTATTATTACAATTATATATATATATATATATATATATATATATATATATATATATATATGGTGCATGTATTTTATGTTTATGTCGATGTAATTAATTTACATGTTGGTGTCCATCATGATGTGTATATTGTTTGGTCATGTTAGATATGTTCATTTAATGTGCTTACAGATAGATGTGTATGTTATGGCAGTTATTTGACTTAAGATGTATATTTGATGTTTGTGTTGTGATGATGTTATACAATGATTGTGTTTTATTAGATGATCATGATCACAATGATTAGATGGCATTAGCGAATGTGAATTTGTATTTTAGAATATGATGTTTGTACGATGGATATCATGATCGTGATGTTTATTTTTAATATTAAATCATGATAGTTATTAATATTGTAATTGTAATTGTATGTATTGTCATGATTCAATTTTATTAAAATTGTAAAAATGTAATTGTAATTTTAATTTTAATTTTAATTGTAATTATATGCAGTAAAATTGTAATGCCAGGCGGGGATGATGGGACGCGGGGCATGGATTAAGATCTCCAAGGCGAAGAGAATACAAATATGTTGGAATGGTGGACATGGGAACAACATCCTTGAAGAACTCATGGCTCTATGGGGCGATCTACTTGCTGGCTACAACATTGGCATTAAGGAGGCATTTATTTTTGATGATTCGCGCACTGTCATTGATGTTGTGGCTGGCAGGTCTATACTCTCCCAACTTGCTTCTCTGGGCTAGTTGATGAGGACACAACGTTTATGGGAAAAAATGAACATGCCGACTATGACCCACATCTACAGAGATATGAACACTAGAGCAGATGTTTTATCGAAGAGGGGTATTGGTATGGTTTTTGGCATCATGCAGGTTAAACAATATAGAGATGGTTAATGCATCTAGACAAATGATATCTCTATTCCCTAACCCTGGAGGGATATATGCATGCAAGATGGTTTGATCACTGGACTGGGTGGCATCATCTTACAGGAGATGTTGTTTTTGTTTTTATTTGCAGGTTTACACGGGGGTGATCAAGCGAGCCGGATCTTTTGGTTTTGGTACAAAGACGTTACGATACAAGCTTACTACTAGATATGCTGATAGGCTTATATGCTTGGTAATTATGTTAATTTTTTCTGCTATATCCATGATTCTCGTCTGGATGCTTTATCTATTTCTGATATCTGTTTATAGGATTGATGTCTTTGATATCTGAAATTGGTCATAGATTATGTTGTGGGTGGAATGTTTGGTTTACGGATTAACTATCTGGAGATGTAACTTGAACCATGTACTGTTTTTTATTATGATAATAGACAACATTTTTTCTTCTTCTGAAAAAAATAAAATTGTAATTGTATTGTGAAATCATGAAATTGTAATTGTAATTGTATGTATTGTCATGATTCAATTTTATTAAAATTGTAAAATTTGTAAATTATTTGTCAAAGTTGAACCATATCTACCGTATGCAGTAAAATTGGAAAATTGTAATTGTATGTAAAATTGTAAAATTGTAAAGTAATTGTCAAATTTGAACCACAACTACCGAAAAATTGAATCATCGTAAAATTGTAAAATGTATACCGTACATATTGTTAAATTACCATAATTGTAAATTTGTAAATTTGTAAGAATATAAATAATTGTAAAATAATAAATATAGAATAATATGAATTTTTGTAACATAATAAAGCTTATAAAATAATGCAAATAAATTCATGTTTAGAATTGTAACCTTCATCCACAACTTTAATCTAAACTATGGTAGAAATAATTAAAAAATTTAAAATTACCATGAAAGTTCTAGATATAACTATAACTAAACATTGTAAACAAATAAATCTTAACAAATACGATTCTGAAATTAAATATCCCACACTATGACATAAATATGTAAATTCGCATTTGATTTTATGAAGGTTGACACCTTGGCAAGCTCGATTCTTTGTGCCACAGTGCCTGTTCATGCTTTTCAACATTATTACATAGCCTAACCTATATTTAAGTCTTGTCATTTTGATTTTCATAATACTTGAGAGATTAGCAGTGCAATATTCGAGGTGATGATATTTATGAAGATCTAGATCACTTTGACTTAAGAGATACATAATATTTATTGGGTTTTAATGCATCAAACCGACTTGCATTCGTTTACCTGCGTGACCAGTGAAGTTTACCCTTCATAGCTCCTATCTGTAGTGAAACTTCACCGACAACTGCGTTTATACTTTGGACACCTGGTATAGTAGGTGTTGTTGATCTTTCCACCAGAGATCAGACTGTCGGAGGGTTTGTTAGGTCCGTTAGGGTAACAAAACCCTACCCTGTTATGACATTCCACCCTCATTCGGGCGTGACCTCGTCTGCTTTCTGGCTCTGCAATGAGTTCATGGCGATAACGTCTATGGAGTTGTTTGTCCTTTCCGATAGAAGAGGTACTTCTGAACCTTTTCTTTACATGGTTAATGAGTTACTTTGTTTTGTTTTCAATTCAATGCTCTCACAGAGCTTCTCTGTCGATGTTTCACATTTGATTTGTGTTTACTTATATACAGTGAATGTTATATTTCAGGTTCTAATGCGCCTAGAAGAATCCATCTGCACAACGATGGAGATCCTGCAAGCTCACATCCCACACAACCGGTAATTTCCTTCTCAAACCTTGTAGCATGTTTTGGGGTTTTCGTTATTTCTTCACTCTCTGTTACTGAGATTCTATATCATTCTGCCTTTTGGGTTTATGGAGAAACTCCCTTGTTCCAGCGGCGTACCACAGCTCCCTTCACCGGAGGAGGTGGCACCGGTCAGGGTTTATCTATGAATCTTCAATAATGAGTTCAAGTAAGTATTTATATTCAATTTTATGCGCTGTGTTTGGCTAATATCACTTGCTGCGATACTGAGGGTTTTATCCCTCCAGTGTATAGGTTAATGACTCTTACAAACCTTCAAATGGATTTTTCCATGGATGACTGCTCATCTATCTTGAAGTCATAGTCCTTTTTCATTTATGGTTATTGTATTATTTTTGTTAAGGGTTAAACCCTCTTTTGAGGTGCTCTCGGGCTCGAGTAGGTCGCTCATTAATTTTAATGGAAAACTGTAATATTTATAAGGATCGAGATAAATCTTTTGTTGAGACTGTGGTGTTATTTTTCTCATTTATGGTTTATCTTTTCTTTTGTGTTCCCTGTCAATGGATAACAATGATACATTTTCACATGTATATGATACAATTTCACCTTCATATTTTTCTTCGAGGTTTGTTGTGTTCTCGAAATGTCTTTATAAGTTATGTAATGCTCACTATATCCATTCAAATTTCTTGTCAAGTTATCTATTTCCATGTTGAGCTTAAATATTCTTGGGGTACATTTTGTGAGAGGGTTTCATCAATCCCCGAGCCCAAGTTTTACTATTTTTAAAGTTTTGGTATTCTAGATTGCTAGCAGTAGAAGTTTAACTGTTAAAACTTGTATAAAACAATTACTTTGAGGCTTGTATCTAGATATCCTCCTATTCCCTTATGGTTTATGTAATGCATCTAATTCGGTGCATATTCGCATATTTGTTCTCTTTTTTTAATTCTCTCGTTTGCGAGCAACTTTTCCTTCATCTGCTGAATAAAAGAAAAACACAAGGTTTTTGGTCGTCATGTTCCTTGATTCATATTTCTTTACGTGGTTTGTATCATAGAAGAATGTATTATGTACATAAATATATAGTCGTTTTTATACAACATTTGACTAGCTGACATTCTTGGTTAGTGGAAAATTAATCTAAATCGGTGCAGCAGACATATGACCCTTACTGGTTAATTCCGGCTAGGGTCTTAAACTATTGTCACCCTTTTAGCAGATAGATCCGGTCATGCAGTTTGATGTAGGAACAACAACTAATGCTATCTAATTTTCTGGACTTACTATTCTCCTAATCAATTTTACAAAATTCTTTCACAAACATTATTTGAGAAACTTTTCTTTTCAAACATTCAACACAAAAACATTTTCTTCTTTCTAGAATATTTCCATAACATTTTTAGCAAATAAAAGTATAAACATAATTTAACCTTGAAATAAATATAGCCTTTCTCTTATGATACTTTATCTTATTTCGAGATTTTAATTACTTAGCTAAGGTTAGACCAAAATATGATGGTAGCCTCCCAACCATGAGAGAGGCAATTACGTCCTCAACTCCCCCCATGCTCCTCACCAAAGCGGATTTACTTCAAAATTTCTACTAGAGAAAGACCTCAAGACCACTGTCCAGCCTCTTCTCCAGTTTCAGGTTGCAGAGTTCCACTGGTACCAACCAACTCTGGACCACTATCACTTTCCATCCCTCTAGTTGTTCTCTTCTTATTTTCACAGAACCCCTTCTCCTCTCTAGGATTTCCCTTTTATCCTCATAGGAGAAGGTAACTGTTAAATAACTGCTTTAATCCAACTACTCTAGGATCTTGGAAAAAATTTACCCATCAATTATGGAAACAAAACCATGAAGTGATTCTTTATTCAAAGAAGAAAACAAAACTTGTCCATCAACATTTTCGTTAATCTTTGCTTACTTAAAAGCAGTGAAGCACCACTTGTATAAGACCCGCGGGTACCCGCGGGTCTTCACGGGTTATATAGCGAGCTGGGTCACTCGCATAGAACTCATGCTCTCTACCCTTACCCGTGCAAACTCGCATTAAACCCGCCTACTCGCATAAGACCGGCGGGTTTCTCATAGCACCCGTATCGGACCCCTATAAGACCCGTCCCACAACAAAAAGCATTTTTTGGGGATTTTTCTCAATTTATTTATTTATTTACTTTTATTTTTTTTTCTATTTTTTTTGGAAATGAGGTGGAGGAAAAGGGAATTTGGTGGGAAGAAAATGTTTTATAAGCACCTCTCTCCCTTTCGGAGTAGTAGCACATAGTAATAGCAAGGCAAAGTCACAGCACAGGCGGAGTTTCAGCACAGGCAGAGTCACAGCACAGGCGGAGTTTCAGCACAGGCAGAGTCACAGCACAGGCGGAGTTTCAGCACAGGCAGAGTCACAGCACAGGCGGAGTTTCAGCACAGGCAGAGTCATAGCACAGGTGGAGTTTCAGCACAGGCAGAGTCACAACACAGGCAAAGTTTCAGCACAGGTAACTAATTAATTAATTTTATTTTTGTTCACTTGCATTTTGCAAATTTTTTTGGCCTTGTAGCTGACGTTCTCAGCCACACAACGACCCTATGTGGCTGAGAAACTCAGCCACAAGGGCCTGCGGGTTGCCTCCTCAGCGTGCAAGCCTTGTGGCTGAGTTTCTTAGCCACACAGGGTCATTGTGTGGCTGAGAATCAACCACAGGGCCTACGGTCTGCCTCATGAACCTGTAGGCCCTGTGGCTGAGTTTCTCAGCCACACAGCGGCCTTGTGTGGCTGAGAAACTCAACCACAGGGACAAAAAAAATTAATAACCAAAAAACCAAAAAAACAAATTAAAAAATATGAATTAGATTTTAAAAATTTAATTTTTTTCTTCTAGATTTCGTCACCATGCCACCAAAGGGGTATAGAAAGTCTCGTGATCCGGCATGGGCACACAGTCAACGAATCATTGCCGGTAATGACCACCATGTGAAGTGTAATTATTGCAATGCCACAATGCATGCAGGAATAAACAGGCTAAAATACCACCTAGCTAGAATTCCTGGGAATGGTGTGGGATGTTGTCAAAATTGCCCTGATGAAGTCACTACTGAAATGGCAACTGCTTTGGAAGCCATTAAAAAAGAAGCTTCTAAGAGGGAAAGAAGGAAGGATGAGATTGTTGGGATAGGTAGATCTTCATCTCAGAGTGAAACACAGATTGAAAGTCCGGGTATTGGTAACTCCTCTTCAAGTGTTGTAGCAAATATGAGTGTAACTTCTTCTTTCTTCACTCCTCGTACAACTCCAGGATCTCAACCAACCTTGGATAGTTTTAATGAAAAGAAGAGGATGGAGGCAGATATGGCAGTGAGGAGGTTTTGGTACCATAATAGTCTTTCATTCAACTATGCAAAGTCATATTTTTATTAGCCCATGGTGGATGCCATTGCAAGTGCTGGCCCTCGATACAAAGCCCCATCTTATAATGCACTTAGGGGGAAAGAGATAGATGAGGAGTTGGAGTGTGTCAAGGAACAATTGAATACCATTAAAAGCTCATGGAAAATTACAGGTTGTACAATTATGTCTGATGGGTGGACAGATCAGAGGGGTAGAACAATAATAAATTTTGTTGTAGCTTGCCCTAAAGGAACCATGTTCCTAAAATCCATTGATGCATCTGCAAATGTAAAAGATGCACATTTGATTTTTACATTGTTGGTTGATGTGGTGGAGAAAGTTGGGGTTGAAAATGTTGTCCAAGTAATCACGGACAATGCAGCAAATTATGTAGTAGCTGGAAGGTTGCTTTGTGCCAAATATCCCACGATTTTTTGGACTCCATGCGCTGCCCATTGCATAGACTTGATACTAGAGGATATTAGGAAGTTGGAGTGGGTGCAGGATGTTGTGCAAGAATGCAAGAAAATTACCAAGTATATTTATAATCATGCTTGGGTGTTGAACCTTATGAGGGAATTCACACAGGGTGATCTTAGTCGCCTAGCTGTCACACGGTTTGCTACAAACTTTCTTTCCCTCCAAAGCCTTTTGTATGAGTACCAAGCTTTGCGAAGAATGGTTTGTAGTCAACAATGGGTATTTTGGAAAGATAGCACAAAACCAGAAGCATTGTCTGTGAAAGCATCTGTCTTTGGTGATAGTTTGTGGGACAAAGTCACTGAGATTGTCAGCTTCACTGAGCCCCTTGTGAAAGTCTTGAGATTGACGGATGGAGAGAAACCTCCAATGGGATATATTTATGAGGGCATGGATAGGGCCAAAGAGGCCATCAAGACTTTCTATAAGGCAGATGAATCTAAATATCTCCCTATATGGAAAATTATTGATTCCAAGTGGGATAAACAACTACATTCACCATTGCATGCAGCAGGAGCATATCTCAATCCGAGCTTATTCTATAATGAGGGGTATAACATTCAAAGAGATCCCGAGGTGATGAGAGGTGTCATGATATGAATTGAGAAGATGTTCCCGGATGTAGATATTCAAGACAAAATCAACCTACAACGAGATATGTACAAGGAAGCACCTGGCATGTTTGGATTCAGCTCAAGCCAACGTCTCAAGGACAAGAAAATGCCTTGTAAGTGCAAATTGTTAGAACTTAGCTTGTAATTTTACTAGTTCTCTTTTATATGTTTGGCATTGCAAACTGATAATCTTTGTTGTTATTTTTTCACAACTCATTGGTGGATAGATTGTGGCTCTGAGGCACCGCAATTACAAGAATTCGCCATCAGAGTTCTGAGTCAACCCTATAGTGCTTCTTCTTGTGAGCGTAATTGGTCAGTTTTTGAGCACATCAACAGCAAAAAGAGAAACAAGTTGGAGCATGAGAGGTTGGAGAAGTTGGTTTTCATCTACTACAACCTTCGAATGCTCATAAAACAAGTGCAACCAAAGGATACAGATCCAATTTTATTGGATACTATTGATTTAGAGTCTGTTTGGTTGTGGAGGAGGAGCCCCCTGATTTTAGTTGGCTTGATGAAGAGACTGAGGATCTCTCTAGTTTTCCATCTCAAATGGAGACTCCCAATACACCTGCCTCACAGTTGCTTCAGCCTTTCGATGCTACCATGAGCTCCACGAGGGCTTATTATAGACGTGGCCATCCATGAGTGATGAGACTCAAGATTGTTATGAGACAATCATTTATCATTTATGACATATGTATTTGAATTTTGAACTGGCTGACATTTTTTATTTTAATTATGGAATCATGATTCCTTTTCTTATTCAGTATCTAAATGTTTTGCTTACAAAAATCTAATATGCTATGTTGTACTTTTACAGATATAAGATGTTGTTATGAATTATTGCATATATTGTGGTTTTTATAACTTATAAGGACTTGAATTATCATTAGTTTCTTTTTCTGCTTAAAATTTACCATATTTTTTTTTTTTTTTTGCATTTTGACGAGTCTTATACGAGTTTTATACGCGTCGTTCCCGAGTCTTATACGAGTCAACAAGTCAATGGTCGGACAAGTCTTATACGAGTACGAGTCATGCAACATTGCTTAAAAGTCAAATGTATATATGTTTTAAATAATAACATAAAGGAATTAAACCAGGTGTTACATCTTCCCCCACTTGAGGTAAACACTGTCCTCAGTGTTTTACTCCATCCTAGTAAATAATTCTAGATAAGCCTCTTGTACAAAGCCTTCATCTTCCCAAGTAGCCTCTTCCAGGCCAAAGTGTTGCCACTGCACTTTAACTTAGTTGATGGCTCGCCTCTGGAGCGTTATTTCTCTCTACTCGAGAATACGCTGAAGCTCTACCAGAAATTCGCCATCTGGTTCGACTTGCAATGAACAAAGATTTGATTACTTGATTGCATTTTAATATCCTTTTAGAGATCTAATTATCCAATTTAAATTACTTGTATGTTTTTGCAATATATTACATGATTTGGATCATGCACATATCGTTTCAATATAGATACTTGAAACACATTGTGCACCCGTATGTGACCGAGTAAAGCTAGTCGAGATAGGCTACTAGCCCCACCCTTTCCAAAATTTGGAAAGGTCCACAGAACCGGGGAGCTAACTTGGCACATGTATTCCATCTTAAGGTTCTCTTCATGGGTCTAATTCTTACATACACATGATCAACTACTTCTAATTCTCGATATGTCCTCCTTCCATCTGCATATATTTTCCACCTGTCCTAGGCAACTTTTAGATTCTGTCGGATCTTATTTACTTATTGCTCCATCTCAGCCAACATTTCAGCCCCAAGCATTAGTTTAGTTTCCAGGACGCTCTAGTTGATGTGTGTCCGACATTTCCTATCGTATAATGCCTCAAAGGGACTCATCTTGAGAGTTTCCTGGTACCCATTGTTGTAAGCAAATTCTACAAAGTGCAAGTAATATTCCCACTTCGTGGGCTGCGACATCACATATATACGTAACATGTTTCCTAAGATTTGATTCACACGCTCAGTATTCCCATCCGTCTGCGGGTGGTAGGCTGTGCTAAATCGGATTTGTGTGCCCAGACTGGTGAACAACGCCTTCCAAAAGGTTGAGGTGAACATCACATCTTGGTCTGAGATGAATTTTTTTGGAATGCCATGTAATCTAAACACCTCCCTCATGAAGATGTCAGCAATTTGCACTGTTTTATAATTGGAATGTACTAGAATAAAGTGAGCTTCTTTGCTTAGTCGATCAACTACCACCATTATAGAGTCATTGTGTCTCTTCGATATTGGTAAACCTATAATAAAATCAAGTGAAATGACTTCCCACTTCCATTCTAGTACACGGATAGGTTGCAACAAATCTGCGGGGTGTTGATTCTCCACCTTGACCTGTTGACACTCTAGACATTTGTTCAAGTATTCAACAATATTTGTATGCATTCCAGGCCAAAACTAGTCCTTTCTAATTGTTGTCAACATCTTTTGGTAACCATGGTGTCCAACATAAGAGTTTCTGTGATAGTTATCCAAGATCAACTCTTTTAAGATCACTCGATTAGGGATGTATATATATTTCCTCGATAAACCAATAGTTGATCATTATTGATCTTATAATATGATTGTTTACCCTGGTTTTCTGCTTCTTGTGCTTGCTGCCATAAAAAATGATATTCAGGATCTTTTTGCGTTGCCTCCTTCACGTGTTCCTGGAACTTAAATCCCACATGGTTAGAGTAGAGTTCATACACATAATGTAATTTTCTACTTAAGGCATCAGCGGCATGGTTTTCCTTACCTTTAACATGTTGAATTTCGAAATCAAATTCACTCAAAAATGCGTTCCACCTTGCTTGGCGCGCATTCAAGTAAGACTACTTAAAATAACTAATCAAGCTATTGTGGTCTATTTTTAACACAAATTTTTTTTCCTGTAGATAGTGTCTCCATACCTTGAGTGCGTACACTACCACAGTCATCTCTAGATCATAAGAGGAATATCGTTGTTCATGCTCCTTCATTTTTCTAGATTCGTATGAAATAAATTTTCCATCTTGTGACAACACTGCTCCCACTCCTTCCTTGAAAGCATTGGTGCAGAACTCAAACTACTTGTTTGAGTCAGCTACCTTCAATACAAGAGCTGTAGTCAACAATTTTTTTAACCGTTCAAAGCTGATTTGGCATTCGTTAGTCCACTTAAATATTCACCCTTTTCGCTACAAGGAGGTTATAGGAAAATAAATTTTAGAGAAACCCACAATAAAACGCCGGTAATAGCCATCCAATCCCATAAAAGAACGTATGTCTGCTACGTTTTTGGGTACCTTCCATTCCATAATAGTCTTTATTTTCTAAGGATCTACCAATATACCTTCAGGAGAAATCACATGGCCTAAATACTGAATCTGTTCTTTGTAGAACTAGCACTCACTAGACTTGGAATAAAGTTGATGATCCCTCAAACATTTTTAGTACCACTCATAAATGTTCCGTATTTTCTTCCATGGTTTTTGATTAAATTAATATATCATCAATGAATATCAAAACAAATTTATCCAAAAAAGGATGAAAAATGCCATGCATCAAAATCATGAAATTTGTTGGTGTGTTGGTCAATCCAAACGGTAAAACCACAAACTCATAATGCTCATATCAGGCATGAAAGGTTGTTTTGTATATATCCTCATCTTTTATCAATATCTGGTGATATCCGGATCTTAGATTTATCTTTGAAAATACATTTTCCCCCTTTACTTGATTGAAAATATTATCTATCCATGGCAACAGGTACTTGTTCTTAACAGTCAGCTTGTTAAGTTGCCTATAATCCATACACATTCGCATCGTACCATACTTCTTTCTCACGAACAGTATTGGTGCTCCCAGGGAGACACACTAGGTTGAATATATCCCTTGTCCAACAATTCCTATAGTTGCATTTTCAATTCAATCAGCTCAGGTACACTCATTTGGTACAATGCTCATGACACCGGTGTTGCTCCGGGCATTAATTCAATGGTGAAATCGATATATTGCTTTGGAGGCTGTTGAGAAACCAGCTCCAAAAATAGAAGAAAAGAGATATCAATGCCTTAGAAATAAGCCACTTTGAGGGGGCAACCTCCAATACATTACATGAATGAACAATTTTTGGATGATACAAATTACAAAACCTCCTTTCTATATATAGGAGTCCATGGGGCTACAATGTAATCCTAGTGGGGCCATAATGTAATCCTAACCGACCTAACAATAATAATTTAAGGGCACAATAATAAAAATATGGGGGTTACAGGGGTAATATAATAACAATAAGGGGGTTACACTAACAATATAGGGACCTAACATGCCCCTCTCCTTCAAAAAAGTGTTGTCCTCAATGCTTGAGTAGCTCTGGGTGCTTTTGTATAAAATTCTCATCCTCCCATGTAGAATCTTCAGTGGGTAAGTTCTTCCACTTGACGAAATACTCTGAAATTGATCGATTCCGTAGCTATCAAGTTTTTGTTCTGTGACCACTTTAGGTTCCAATATGATTTTTCCTTCCTCATCAAGTTCTGAAAATATTGTTTGAACTGAAAGATTTTCACCTATAACCTTCTTAAAGCAGGAAACATAGAAAACTAGATGCACTCGTGAAGAAGCAGGAAGCTCCAATTTGTATGCCATAGTACCAATCTTTTGCAACACCTTGTAAGGACCATAGTACTTTGGCGATAATTTATTATCCTTCTTAGCTTGCTTGAGGGACATTTGTTTGTATGGTTGTAGCCGTAAAAATACCCAGTCTCCTACATCAAAACTTCTCTGGCTACGATGTTGATATCCCTGCTGTTTCATTCGATTTTGTGCCAAATTCAGGTTATCCTTTAAGAGTTGGAGAACTTCTTGTTGATGCTCGATGTGATCTTCCACTGCTTGAACCTTCGAATTTTCTCTTAAAGATGGTGTGATGGATGGTGGATGATATCCATAAAGTGCCATAAATGGGGTCATTTTTGCTGCAGTATGGAAGGAAGTGTTATACCACCATTCAGCGAGAGGTAACCACTTGACCCATTGTGTTTGTTTATCAGATACAAAACAACGAAGATATCATTCCAAACATTTATTTACGATCTCAGTTTGACCATCAGATTGAGGATGATAAGATGAGCTATGAGCTAATTGAGTACCCAAAAAAGAAAATAACTCCGTCCAAAAATTTCCAGTAAAAATGGGATCTCTGTCACTCACAATAACCCTTGGGTTTCCATGTAGCTTTTGAATTGTGTGCATAAATGTAGTAGCAATTGTACTTGCTTTAAATGGATGAGATAATGCACAAAAGTGTGCATACTTGGTAAGTCTATCAACTACCACCATGATGACACTATTTCCTTCCGACTTAGGTAAACCTGTGATAAAATCCATTGAAATATCCTCCCAACGTTGACTTGGAATCGATAAAGGTTGTGGAAGACCCGGGGTCTTAATTGTCTCAACTTTATTCTGCTGGCAAACCAAACGTTCCGCCACAAACTTTTGAATATCAGATTTAAGTCCATCCCAAAAAAAATCTTTCTTCACCTTGTGGTAAGTTTTTAAAAATCCTGAGTATCCTCCTAAAGGAGAAGTGTGCAATTCCAAAAGAATCTTTTGTTTTAGTTGGGAATTCTTACAAAGATATAAGCGATCTTTGTACCATAAGGAATCATTTTTCCAACTAAATGTATCGGATGTACTAGGATCTTGCTGCAACTTTTGAATGAGTGTCCATACATCTTTTTCCTTCTTCCATTCATCTCTTGCTTCGGTTATCCAATCTGGTTGGATAATAGAAATGGCACAAAGCAATGCTTCCACCTCTTCATTCTTTCTTGAGAGTGCATCTGCAACAACATTTAGCTTCTCTTTTTTGTAGATTATTTCAAAGTCATAACCCAACATCTTTGTGGCCCATTTTTGTTGCTCTTCTGAAGATAGTCTTTGTTCCAAAAAGTGTTTAAGACTATCATGATCAGTTTTTACCTTGAAGTGTCTTCCCATTAGGTAAGTTATCCATTTCTTTAGTGCATGCAGTATTGCTAACATTTCCTTCTCATAAATAGGTTTCTTTAAATACTTTCCTTTGATTGGACAACTTTCAAAAGCAATGGGTCTTCCTTCTTGCATTAAAACAACACCAATTCCATTTCCTGAGGCATCACATTCCACAATAAAGGTTTTTGTGAAGTCTGGCGTAGCTAAGACCGGTGATAGGCACATTGCCTCTTTAAGATGTTCAAAGGCCTTAGTTGCTTCAGGAGTCCACGAAAATGCATCTTTCTTCAATAATGTTGTTATAGGTGCTGCTATTATCCCATAATTCTTAACAAACTTGCGATAATACCCTGTTAACCCGAGAAATCCTCGCAACTGCTTTATGGTTATAGGGACTTTCTGTTCCTTGATGGCTTTAATTTTGTTAGGGTCTACCTTAACACCCTCGTGAGATACAATACGACCCATATATTCCACCTCTTGTACTCCAAAGAAACATTTGGATGTTTTTGCATATAATTGTTTCTCCTGCAATAGTTTGAGAACCCTGTCAACATGTTGAACATGATCCATCCAAGACCTGCTATAGATTAGTATATCATCAAAAAATACTAGCACAAATTTTCTAAGGAAGGGTTTGAAAATGGAATTCATCAACCCTTGGAATGTAGAAGGTGCATTGGTAAGGCCAAAAGGCATGACCAAAAATTCATAATGACCCTCATGAGTTCGGAATGCTTATTTTGGAATATCTTCAGTCTTCATTCTAATTTGATGATATCCTGAACAAAGATCCAACTTGGTAAAATAAATTGCTCCATGTGATTCATCCAATAATTCATCAATCACAGGAATGGGAAATTTATCTTTAATGGTGAGCTTATTGAGCTCCCTATAATCTGGACACATGCGCCATGATCCATCTTTCTTGTGTACCAATACTACAGGAGCAGAGAAAGAACTTTGACTAGGTTGAATTATACCTGCCTCTAACATTTCTGCAATCACACGTTCAATTTCGCTTTTTTGGACATAAGGATATCTATAAGGCCTGATGTTTGGAGGAACACTTCCTAGAATCAAATGAATAGCATGATCATGATCACGAATAGGTGGGAGTCCTTTGGGAGTTTCAAACACCTTGAAATGATTGTCCAGGACTTTTTGGAGGTTTGCGGAAATAGATGATTTTGATGTTGGAACTTCTAGTGAGCATAATTGGGAAATTACTCCTCGTTGTTATTTCTTTAGAAGCTTTGTCATGAAATTAGAGCTTATTATCTTTCCCGGCTTCCCTGCAATACCCCGTAATTCGACTTCCTTTCCTTTTGAAAAAAAATTCAAGAAAAGTTCTTGAAAATTAAAAGCTATTGTCCCCAAAGATTGTACCCATGGTACTCCTAGCACAACATCAACACCTCCCATAGGAATGGAAAGCATTGGACTATTCAATACATATTCCCCCATGGTTAGCTTGATATTATGGCATTTTCCAGAGCAATTTATAGTTCCTCCATTTGCAACCCTCACTTGACATTCTGGTGTTGGGTATAGGAAACAATTAAATTCCTTGGCTACCTTACAATGAATAAAATTATGGGTGCTACCTGAATCAATCAACCCTATTACCTTTTTCTTCTTGATATGTCCTTCTATCTTGAGAGTTTGAGGAGTGGTAATTCATACCAATGCGTTAAATTATATGGTCGGACTCATTTCTTCCTCTTCTAGGGCTGGTTCCTCGTGTATATCCTCTTCTTTGGAAGATTCTTGTTCATTTTATTCTTCCTCTTCACAATCTATGTAAAATAATTTCTTCTTAGCACACTTATGACCTTTAATGTATTTGCTATCACAACTGTAGCAAAGCCTTTTTGCTCTTTTTTCTCCCAATTGTTGTGGTGTCAACCTTGTAGGTAGTGGAAAACTAGGAGTAGCAACACTTCCATCTTTATAGAAGTGAGTGGTAGGCTTCCTTGTCGCCATAATTTTACATTCAATTTTTCTTGCCAACCTGAATGCCTTCTCCAATGAATCAGGTTCCAAAACTCGAACTTCATGTTGGATGTTATCCTTAAAGTACTTATGAAGAGATCAATCCTGTGTTCCTCTGGAATATCCGTTACCCTTATATTCAATTTTTTGAAGTCCTCAATGTGCTCCCCCACTGAACACTTTTGTTTGAGATTTATCAATTGGCTAAAGAAAGTGTTGCTCTTTGTATCCTCATAATGTGCTATCATTTCCTCCATAAAAATTGACCAAGTGATAATTTTTTTACGGGAGCAAAGCCATCAATACCATACAAATGTATTTTGTTCTAAATGTAATGTTGCAATGCATACCTTTTGTGTGTTTTGCACATTATTGAGATCAAAATATTGCTCCATCTGTAGTATCCATCTTACAGGATCCTTTCCATCAAACTTCCTTATATCCATTTTTGTAATATGGTGGTTCTTCCCTCCAACGTTAGAGTTTATGAAATCATGATTAACATTTATTTTGTTCTCATCAAGAGTTTCCTCTACTATCTTTTCACCATTAGGAAAAATTTCTCGTATCAACTTTGTCAAACCTTCCATGTCTGCTTTTAGATCATTCTTCATGTTTTCCATATTAGCTTCCATGTCATCCATCTTAAATTCCATGCTAGCTTCCATGCCATCCATCTTAGTTTACATGCCATTCTTCAAACCATCCATCTTAGATTCCACGCCTTTCTTCAAAACTTCCATGTCATTTTTTGTTGCTCTTTGCGAGAGCGAAATTTGTTGCACTTGTTCTTGTAATTTTGATATGTCATGTTGCTATTCTTCGCCTTCATGAGTCATAGTAGAGCCTTCTAAAGGCTTAATGGGTGTTGAATTATTTTTAGGGGCCATTTGAGAATCCAATACTGACATCTATTCTACAATATTCCCTAGGAATCAATTCAACTTGATTTGTCAAACAAGACTTATGCAATTCGGGGAAAAAAAAAAAAAAAAAAAAAAAAAAAAACCTTTTACTTACTTTTGAGGAGCTCGATATTGAAATTGCCTTATATCTATACTTACAGACCCTAAATATTTGAAATTTAGCCCTGTAGTAGTTCTCTAAAGCATCTTTCAAATGCCATAAGTCTCACTTGATTTGGATTCTTCAAGACAAAGTTATGTCCAATCTCCCGCAATGACCTAATTATGGAATGGTTCAGTATTTTGAACTTGTACGACTTGCCACGTGTCACTTTTTGCTCCATTGGCTTTGAAATTTATAGAAAGGAAACTATAGTTCGTGTACTTCCATTTACTTCTTTCAGAATTCCAATTCGATGCTCAGAGAGAGAGTTATGAATATTTTCCCACGATCACCTCTTTGAGATGAAATTCGGGAGCCTGAAAATGACCTAACTTCCACAGATCATATCTCCGAATATATTGTGAACCAAGCTCTGAAATTTTGCGACGACGTTCCTTAGGATTTCGGCTTCGCGCTCTAAAATTTTTAGCTTCTGAACCTTCGTAGAGAAAAAGTTATAGGAAAAGTTACGCGATGACCTTTTTAAGTGAAATTCAGGAGCCTACAAAAAGCCCTAACTTCCACAGATTATATCTCCGAAAATATTGTGAAACAAGCTCTGAAATTTTCCGACGATGTTCCTCAGGATTTCGGCTTCGCGCTCTAAAAATTTGAGCTTCTGAACCTTCGTAGAAAAAAATTTTATAGTGAAAATTCCACGATGACCTGTTTGGAGCAGCGAAACCCTAGAATCCAAAGCTCTGATACCAAATGTTGAGAAACCAACTCCAAAAATAGAATAAAAGAGATATCGACAACTTAGAAATAAGCCACTTCGAGGGGGCAACCTACAATACATTACATGAATTGAAAATTCTTGGATGATACAAATTACAAAACCTCCTTTCTATATATAGGAGTCTGTGGGGCCACAATGTAATCCTAGCCGACCTAACAATAATAATTTAAGGGCACAATAATAACAATATAGGGGTTACAGGGGTACAATAATAACAATAAGGGGGTTACACTAACAATATAGGGACCTAACAGAGGTAGTCCCGGTATGGTTTCGGGAAACACATCCATAAAATCTTGGACTATCGGTATATTTTCTAATGTAGAGGCCTTGTCCTTTGAGTTGGTGAATCTTACTTGAATAACATAGATTTGACACCCCTTTTTAATGCATTTTCCCAACTAAGATGCAGTGATGGGGCACAATTGGATTGGTTTCTTAATTCCGTGTATATCCTGGCGAGTACCATCTTCAGCCTTAAAATAGATGATTTTCTCTTTGCAATCTACCAGTGACCAATCTCCTTCTAACTAGTCCATTCCCATCAATATATCATTGGAACCCAAGGGTAAAATATTCATCTCGACATTTATATGTTGTTTTCCTATTTCTAGGGAAAAATTTGAGACTTTAGCATTAACTCTTCTCCTTGCCCCAGTAGCCAATTGTACCAGCCAGGGATTTTTAAATTTCTGGCTGTGAAAATTACATTTTTCAACTATCCGGGGACTTATATAACTTAAATTGGCTCCAAGATCTACCAAAATAGAAACATTTTGGGAATATAACTTACCTTATAACTCAATCAATTTCGGCTAATATTCTACTTTCCGATCTTCTAATGTCACGTTGATCCTTGGTGTATTTCGTGCAACCTCCCCCATTGTGGATGCCTCTTGCATATTGGTTGCAATTTCGTTTCTGCCACGATGATGACAGTTCTTATAGTAATGTGCCTCACCACACCCCAAGCACTACAACGATGGTTTCTGGATTTTCCCATGGTCTGGTATATTGGATGCTTCAATAGGTCATTCTTCTGTTGGCCATTTGGGCTTTTGCTAGTTTTCCCCATATTGTCTATTTGTTAGGTTTCTTGCAACATTTTTATAATTTCCTGGTCTACTACCTTTAAAATTTGAAGTACCTTTATGTCGCTTCTTTGGCGGCCAACTCTTACCAGCTTCTCCTTTTACCTTCAACTACTGATAACACATTCTTGCTTTTCAAATTACCTCATCCATAGTCTTCAGATTCAAAAACTTGATCCTCTCCTTCATGTGATCAGGCAAGATACTTAGGAAACGTTGTACTTTATCTTTTTCATCTCTCAAATAGGGTACGTACCTCAATAAGGAGGTAAATTTAGTTATGATTTCGTCCATAGACAATTTTCACAACCTTAAATCATGAAATTCTCTAGATTTTTCATCGTAAAAGCGTTATGTTAGATATTTGTCTTTAAAATACTGCTGGAACTTGTCACAAGTCACATTCTAGTCCTCGATTCCTCGCACATTTTTAACTTCTTCCCACCATACTAACCTTGCAGCATTTTTTGGGGTTTACATTATTTCTTCACTTTCCGTTACTGAGATTCTATATCTTTTTGCCTTCCGGGTTTATGGAGAAACTCCCTTGTTCCTCCGTCGCACCACAACTCCCTTCATCGGAGGAGGCGGCATTGGTCAGTGTTTATCTGTGAATCTTAAACAATGAGTTCAAGTAAGTATTTATATTCAATTTTATGCTCTATGTGTGGTTAATATCACTTGCCATGATACTGAGGGTTTTATCCCTCTGGTGTACAGGTTAATGACTCTTTCCAACCTTCAAATGGATTTTGCCACGGATGACTACACGTCTATCCTGAATTTATAGACCTTGTGAATTTATAGTTATTGTATTATTTTTGTTGGGTTAAACCCTCTTTCGAGGTGCTCTCGGGCTCAACTAGATCGCTCATTAATTTTAATGGAAAACTGTAATATTTATAAGGACAAAGATATCTCTTTTGTTGAGACTGTGGTGTTCTATTTCTCATTTATGGTTTAGATTTTCTTTTGTGTTCCCTGTCAATGGATAACAATGATACATTTTCACATGTATATGATACAATTTCACCTTCATATTTTTCTTCGAGGTTTGTTTTGTTCTCGAACTGTCTTTATAAGTTATGTAACGCTCACTATATCAATTCGGGTTTCTTGTCAAATTATCTATCTCCATGCTGAGCTTAAATATTCTTGGGGTACATTTTGTCAGATGGTTTCATCAATCCCGAGCCCGAGTTTTACTAGTTTTAAAGTTTTGGTATTCTATATTGCTAGCAGTAGAAGTTTAACTATTAAAACTTGTATAACACAATTACTTGGAGGCTTGTATCTAGAACTCCTTCTATTTCCTTATGGTTTATTTAATGCATTTAATTCGGCACATATTCGCATAGTTTTTCTCTTGTTTAATTCTCTCGTTTGCGAGAAAATTTTCCTTCCTCTGTTGAATAAAAGAAAAAAAGACAGGGATTTTGGTTGTCATGTTCCTTGATTCATATTTCTTTATGTGGTTTGTATCATAGAAGCATGTATTCTATATAGAAATATATAGTCGTTTATATACAACATTTGACTAGTTGACATTCTTGGTTAGTTGAAAATTAATCTAAATTGGGGTAGCAGACACAGGACCCTGTTGGTTAATTCTGTCTAGGGTCTCAAACTACTGTCACCCTTTTAGCAGATAGTTCCGGTCATCCAGTTTGTTGTAAGAACACCAAATAATGCTATCTAATTTTCTAGACTTATTATTCGCCTAATCAATTTTACAGAATTATTTCATAGACATAATTTGAGAAACTTTTCTTTTTAAACATTCAATACAGAAACTTGTTCTTCTTTCCAGAAGATTTCGATAACATTTTTAGCAAATAAAATCATAAACATAATTTAACCTTGAAATAAATCTAGCCTTTCTCTTATGATACTTTATCTTCTATTCCAAGATTTTTATTACTTATCTTAGGTTAAAACCAAAATCTGATGGTAGCCTCCCCACCATGAGAGAGGCAATTACGTCCTTAACTCCCCCCGTGCTCCTCACCAGAGGGGATTTACTTCAGCAGTGCTATTGGAGAAATACCTCAAGATCACTGTGTTGTGTAGGTAAATCCCCTCTGCGGACAGAGGCAATCCCTCTAGCCGTAGGGTGGGTATAGAAGCAAGAGGACATGCTAATGTGTCGATTCCTAGTTAATGAATGAATATGAGTCAGGATAGATGTCCTACCTTTGTTCCAACGCAATTGTCATAGCTGTGGCAGTAGTCTCCTGATATTCATCCTGACATGTTGCGGTCCTTCAACGATGGTACTCAGGTGCCTGCACAAGGATTGGAGAACGGTAACAACCTATGAAACAATACTTGCATTCATAACTATCTAATTGGTCAAGGAGAACTAAACGTATTTCACAACATTAATCATATCAAATGAAAAACGGGAACCAAAACATAATTCATGCATTGATAAGAAGAGAGAAAGAGTTTACAACCAAAAGAGCCTTGATGTTGCAGCCTCCTTCAGCGGGTCTAGTCAAAACGCGTCTCGAGCATTCGTCAGGGAATTGGACTTGACGAGGCGATAAGCCTAGACTCTCTCTCGACAATAGGTCTCTCTCTACTCTATCTCACACCAGCTATATTAGATTGTTTAGTTATTCAACCATTTCAACTATTGTACAAAATGTTCATCTAGCTGCATGTATGTGAGAGATATGTATTTATAGGAGAGGAGGAGGAGGTTGGGATCCCTCAAATGGTGGAAGGGAGGCCTTATCCTTTGGGAGGTTTCTCAAATGTAGGAAAAAAGAAGCCAAAGGAAGATGTTCGACGTTATTCAATCGAACAACCCATGTTGACTCCGCTCATGAAGTGGTTGGCAATGGAAACTTCTCTTCTGTTTTAAAAAACTTTTCAAAAACAACTCAACGCGGGCAGTCCACTAAGACAGAGCACCAATGGGCGTGAGGCCCAGTGCTAATTCCTCTATGGGCACGAGGCCATAACTACCTGCCAGCGCCGACCCAAAATCATATGTTTTTGATAGTGTTCTCTAGGAATAGTCAATAGAGGAAATGTTCTTCTCATGGAAAGGGATGCAACGACACTTTTTTCAAGGCATGAAACTATACAGAAGTCACAGAAATGGTCCTCAAATGTGCGGGATGGGGATTTTAGGGACGGTGACAAATTTTTTTGTAATAGATGCCCCCTAAAGCATGAGGTCCGAGAGAGAGGGAGGAATGAAATGATTTACGAGAACACATTCAAACCTAACACTGGCATCGAAAGACCTGCAAGTATAAGTACAAATGACATATCTGGTACATGAACATGTGGTGTGGGTGCAACCATCCATATTAGAGTACATTTAGAACTGAGATCTGAGGTATGGATGCAACCATATAGCAAGAATGATCAATAAATAGACTCAGGTATGGTCGCAGCCATCTAATCAAAAGAGTCATGCATATAGTCATGATAAACCAAAATATCCCACAACCTAGATTTTATCAGACAAAACCCAGGGTCTTGCGCTCCATCTCGACCCGAACAAGTACAAATTCAAGCATGCAAATATGTGAGCTGAAGTCGAACATGTAAGAAAGTTACCTAAATACCAGCCAATGATGAAAGTTGTTAACATGCATGAGAGAAACCACCAATAATGACAATGGCTCTCAAGGTACAACTAGTACAATCCACAGAATGTGAACAGTGATCTGGTGTCGAACACCTGCAGAATCACTCGATCGAAGGCTAATGATGAGGACCTATCATCAAATGCGAAGAAATTTTCATTGAAGCATGCAAGCTCCAAGGTATCGGAAGGGAATCTCTAGATCAAATTCCTGGATAATGAACTGAAGTCGACAGGAAGTAACCTAGTTGAAGGAGGGCCATAATGTTTCCCACATCATCGACACGAGACAAAGGAATAAGATGATAGTGAATCAGGACGAGAAAAAGAGGATCAGAGGTTGAAAAATGCAAAAGGAAACTTCTCTTGAACATATCGGCGACACGACTCCGAAAATTGGCAGTATTTGACATCAAGGGATCTAAGGTCATGGCGATGTGGCAAAGAGTAGATGAGAGGTCAAAACAGATTACCCAAACCCATGGAGGCAAAAAATGACGAAATGAGATATCCCTGACCGGAAATGAATGCAGATGAGTGTCATGTTCAAGAGTGACATACTACCTACACAACTGGAAACTAGTTCCATTTTCCCCCACCATTGCTGGCGAGTACCTATATTATTTTTTGAAACAAGCTTGAAGGGGATAGCATATGCTTATTATGTAAGTTTGTCCTTCGGACAAATTGTTGGGGCCCTTGTTTTGAAATAAAATGGTTTTTGAGTTGCGGATAACAGGTGGCATAAAACAACCACAGTAGATAGAGAGTTGTCATGGTTGCAAATAATCGAAGAGCAGGTGGCACGACTGTTGCGGAAACAAGCACAAATGGTAGAAGGAAGCGAAAGAGAACAAGCAGTGGAATGCCTAGTGATCAGGGAGGTGCAGCAAATGCCAGAGCGGAAAGGAAGGGAGAACTGTTAATTGCGTTGGCAAAGGAACAAATAGATAGCCGGCCAGCGGAGATAGGGGGTTGGCACAATAGGGATCACAGGACAGGAGCAATAGGAGAGCTCTGTTCGTTCTGTTCGTGCTGTTCTCTCTCTCTGTTCATTCTATTCTATCATGTGTGACACTATTGTAATCAGTTCTTCCAGCATCGCTCTAAGGAGAAATGTCACTATCTCTTATTGTTAATGCAAAACATTATGTTATGGGTTTGATGATATGAGTTATGTACTGTGTTTCCGATTTAGTTAAATGTGCAGATTACTTTAAATTTTTCTTTTTCATCCTGAATACGTTGATGAGTATTCTCATTTATAGAGTATTTACACTTGCTTGGAGCACTTAGTCCTGTGGGTTTTAGGATATATGTTATGCTTGATCGATACCTGATCTGATCCTAACCTTAGTAAGGTCACGACACGCCTTGGGTGAGACTCTCTGCTCTTTGGAGTAGGGTGAAAATGTTGGCATTGTGCTAGACTACTGCGGAAAACCTTGTTGGCCTCCATCCTGAACCTCAGTCTTGCCCAAGAGACCTTTTTCTTTGCCAACAAATGGTTCCGTTGCCGGGACCTGAAATTTTATTTTGGAATTATATCATGGTTTCACGGATCTTTGAGAAAGAAATATGAAACTGGTGGGATAACCACCTAGATTAGTTCATAGCTCAACAAGCAGAGTTGAGACAGCAAAGGGAGAAAGTTGTTAAGAATCGGGTTCTATTCTCTGAATTCGCGAGTGATATCTAGGAGATATTATGGGGAAAGTTTCTAGAGGATATCTACAACTGGTTGAGGAGACTACAAACCAAGACAGTCCAAAGAAGCTTGCGGAAGGTCTTTTGCAAGTGGTTTCACGTAGATCTGGTAGCACTCCATCGGTTAGATATAGATCTGACCCGAGCTGTAGATTTCTGGGTGCAATCTACCTTGGAAGGATACATGGTGGAGTTTGCAGCTGAGTGTTACCTGTATTTCTTGAAAGCGGAGGACATATTCAGGTCAAGGTTGCATGGAGAGTTGTTGAAGGAGATCCCTCTGTGGATCAAAGCTTTGATGGTGGACGAAGGATTAATAGAGTTCAAAAAATTTGAGATGGAGACCTAAACCTCCAGTACTGGGGGAAGGAGATGAGGGAGATATGCTACAAGTAAGTTGAAAAGGGGAATAGGGATATGGATGCCGAGACCTCCAAGAGGTTGAGGGAATTACGAGCACATCGGAGGGTGAAAATCGTTGAGAAGTGGTGAGAAAGGGTGATGAAGGAGTTGGAAAAACAGGAAAGGAATAGAAAAAACAAAGAGAAGGTGCCTCAGATGACAAAGGAGATGGAAGGTTAAGTGGGTTCCCGAGATATAGGAGGGACCATCAAGGAAGTATGACAGGTGTATAGGAGCCCAGCCCAAACAGAGAAGGGAAAGGAGTACGACGGAGATGACATGCGCCCCAAAGAGACGTCCTATGTGGAGTTGCATGTTGCGATGGAGCAGCTATTTCGAGAGGGGCCGACACCCATAACCCTAGGTAACTCTATTCCCAAAAGTTCCAGTAGCTCTAGTCCCGACCTTCCCCTGGAGATCTATCAACCACTAGGTGAAATTTTTGTTAAGTTACGGGAATTGAGTAAGTTGAATAGTGTTCAGTCTACAACAGTAATACACACTAGCAGTAGTGCTAGTAATACCATTTCACAACCGGTAGTCAGAGGTTTTGTTCTAGTAACCCCCACACAAGGAAGCATGGCGGGGTCATTTACCCGGTACCCAGAGTTCTCTGGGAGGGGTAATGATGACATGGAACCACACTGGTACCTCTGCGAGTCCATATGGAGCACTCATCAGACACCAGAGGCAAGTAAGTTGATAAAATTTCAAACTAATCTCAGGGAGAGAGCTCTACGCTGGTTTATAAAGTGGTCCGAGGCTCATTAGAACCCAACGATAGACAATGTAAAGAGGTATTTCATTAAGGATTTCAAATTACCCCAAACAGATCAGCAGGGTTTGTCAAATATGTGGGAGATCAAGCAACGAGAGGGGGAAACTGCATGGGATATAATGAGGAGATTCAAGGATGAAATTGGAAAGCTTACTTATCCAATCGATCCTAACCATCAGAGAGATTGGTTCATCAAGGCCCTTCTTCCATTAACAAGAACTCCGCTGACACAACAGAAGATTAAGATATTACAAGATGCATTGGAGCAAGCTATGAAGATAGAGGCCATGACAAGATATCCACAAGAATTTAAAGGAGGAGCATCAGCTCAAGACCCTTCCATACTGGGGTTACAACATCAGATAGATAGCCTAACAGAGAAGCTGAAAGAAATTCAACCAATGGGGCCGACAAGATCAAATTTATGGTGGACGCACTATCTAATGGAAGGACACATGGTAACCGAATGCCCTAGGTTGTGGGGCCAGAACGTGGGGACGTTAGCAACAGGGACACAAGGAGCTCCGCCAGTAGGAGGAGTTGTGCAGATAAACACCAAGGGATTATATCTGTTGCAACACCAATACACGGGGTTCCCCGCGCAACAAAATTCAGTCGCAACTGAATATTGTGAAATATGTAAAGCATGGGTCATTCACCCCACCTATGCTCGATATTGCAGAAATAATCCAACGTTCCGAACAACATATAGTGTGAGTTTTGTGCTTCTACCACACACAACACATAGTAGTGTAGGGATCTGGATTCATTAGCGAAACGATTGGACAGACCTTCATATAGAGTAAATGAGGCTCCTAGGGGATGAGGGGGAGGCATGAGAGGAGGCCGAGCTGGAGGAAGAGGGCCAGTACGATGTTACAACTATGACCAAGAAGGTCACGTAGCTAAGGAATTTCCACTTCCTAGAATACCCTGGTGCTCTCAGTGCAGAGTTAACGCGCATGCAACAAAATACTGCCCAGAGCTCATTAAAAGATGGGAAGAAAGAGCCAGACAAAGAGGAACAAATCTAGTAAATGCAGAGCCAAGAATAATAGAGGCTCAAGCTATGTAGAATGTGGCCATAGTGACGCGAGGAGGAAAAAGAACCGGGGAAGATGCACATACGACAAAACTAATAAAATTGATAAGAGCAGCATCTCCAAAGTCACTATTCAGGCCAGAAACACAAAAGTAATACTTTAAAGAAGCAGTGGAAACCTTTTCCCAAATTGGGGAAAGAAAAGGCATTGAGTTGCCATAGGCCAAGGAGGATAACGAGAACCAAGTTAGTACAAGTACTACAATTGAAGAATGGTTCCGTCTGTTCTTAAAAATTGGTAACAACGCGCCAATGTTGGAACAGTTAAAGCAGAACCTGGAAAGGGTGGTGCAGGAGGCCACAGGACCAGGGGAGTCAAGTGGTACCACTCAGAAATACATACGAAGGGTAATAATAAATAAGAGAAGGATAAGAAAAGAGTTCTAAGTGAATACTCAAGTTGCGGGATTCCAAATTAAAGACACAATGCTTGACCTAGGGTCAAATGTAAATATATTGCCAAGGAAGACATGGGAAGCATTAGGAAGACTGAGGCTGACATATCACCAATTCAACTCCGTATGGAAAACTAGTACTACATTGTGCCCATAGGCAAACTGGAGGAGGTTGAAGTCAATGTCGCGGGAGTAAAGACATACACAGACTTCGAGGTGATAGACATTATGGGGGATAAATATCCCTATCCAGCATTACTGGGGATCGATTGGGCTTTTGAGAACTATGCAGTAATAGATTTAAAGAAGGAACTGATGATCTTCGAGGATGGGGAGGTCAGGTTCACCCATCCACTCGACCCGTATCAAGGTCCCCATTACACAGAGTCTGTTGACAACAGAGAAGATGCTGAGCTTCTTAATCATCTGTATCAGATGACTGCGAGAAAAAGGGAACTTTATATCAACCCGACAGTGGGGGGATCTGTGAGTTGGAGAAGTATTCAAAGCTCAGACTTAGGCTCAGAAATAGCCTGGGATGATTGGCAGTAAGGGGGGTATGAGACCAATACAAGAAGATGCGCCAACAGATGGAGGTAAGAGATTATCCCACTTTGTCAAATATGAACGCTGTAAATACTTTTATTGCCAGAATAGAAGATAATTTACCAGCTAATCATAGGGTCCCACTCATGGATATGGCCTTACAATCCACATCAGCAATGTGGTGGAGTAACCACCGCAATTCACTGTCACGATGGGACAAAGTTGTGGTAGCATTGAAAGCCAGGTTCAAGGAAGAAGAAGAACCACATTTCACTCAAAAATTCCAAGGGGACTCAGACCCCATAAAACATTTGAAAGAGTGTGAGGATCAATGGAAAAATGTAGGATACCCGGAAGAGTTGTAGGTCCACAATTTTATACATTCACTAGATTTGATTCCATAAGATTTGTACCTAATGGAAGAGAGGAAAAGAGGAACTAGTACTTGGCAAGCAGTTGCAGAGAAATTTACACAATGCTTCTCATTTGAAGGGAAAACAAAACCAATCACCCAAGCATTACAGGGATTAAAAAAGTACTATTCTTCACGTAGATTTAGGAGGAGGATGAGCAACTGCTCCCAAATCAAAGCATTAGACAGTCGGTAGCATGTAAGAAGATAAACAGTGAAATGGACAATGATGATCTAGAAGGTCTTAGACATCTGTATTTTGGGGAAAAGGAGGGGGAGTGAGATATTAAGGAAGACCCAAAAATAGAATGAATTCATCTACTACCACTAAAAACCAAGAAAATGAACATTGGGACCGAATAAAAGCCCAAACTTGCGTCAATCGGTGATTATTGGGATGCCGAGACGACTAAGGAAATATTCAACCTGCTACAAGAATATGAGGACTTGTTTCCGTCATCCGTAGTAGAATTGAAAGGAATAAAAGGATACATGGGGGGAATGCGTATAATTCTGAAGCTTGATGCAATACTAATCAAGCACATACCCTATTGGCTAAATCCAAGGGTGAAGGAAAAAGTTAAAGCAGAGATCGACAAAATGCTAAAGGCAAGGTTGATATTTCCAGTGAAAGATGCAGAATGGGTAAGTCCAATAGTCATACAAATAAAAAAAGGATAAGTCTAAAATCCGAGTTTGTGTTGACTATGGGAGCTTGAATAATGCCTGTATACATGACCCATTCCCTACTCCGTTTAGCAACGAAGTCCTCGACAACATTGCGGGGAATGAGGCTTATTCCTTTACGGATGGATTTTCAGGATACCATCAAGTAAGAATAGCCGAAGAAGATAAGAAAAAGACAATTTTTACCACCGAATGGGGTTCCTTTGCAATCATGTAATGCCATTCAGATTGAAAAATTCGCCAGCAGTATTTTCACGCATTGTGATAGGAGGATTTCGCGAATACATCCAAAAATTCCCAGAAGTCTACATGGATGAATGAATTGTCTACAGCTTGTTGAAAGACCATGCAACGTTATTGGGGGTAATGTTTGACAGGTGTAGGCAGCTCCAGATTTCATTGAACCTCAAGAAGTGCATCTTTGCAGTGCCTTTTGGAACACTGCTAGGACACGTAGTATGTAACCAAGGAGTTTGCGTTGATCCAGCAAGGGTAGCAGTTATAATTAACATGGAGGCACCTGAAACTGTGAAGCAATTAAGGTCATTGCTAGGCCACACAGGCTACTTAGGTGATTCATCCGCAACTACGTGAGGATAACAGCCCCATTAGAGAAGCTGTTGCGGAAGTCGAAACAATTCAGTTGGACAGAGGATTGCACGACATCCATGAATACTTTGAAGGAAAATTTGGCAAGTGCGCCAATATTGGTTCACCCGGATTGGGACAAGCAATTTCATGTCCACATTGATGCTTCGAGCATCGCACTTTGAGCGGTTCAAGCTCAAATAGGGGACACTTCAGTTGATCACCCAATGTATTTTGCAAGTCGTAAGTTATCAACAGCAGAAAGGAACTACACTACAACAGAGCAAGAAGCGTTTGCAATGGTGTATTCCCTTCAAAAGTTCCGCCACTACCTACTAGGAGGTATGTTTAAGTTTTTCACAAACCATTCAACTTTAAAGTACCTAGTAAACAAACCGGCCTTAGAAGGAAGAATCTCCAGATTACTCTTACTCTTTTAGGAGTTCACCTTTGAGGTGATAGTCAAACTCGAGAGACTGAATGTGGGGCCTAACCACCTGTCAAGGTTGGAAAACGGAGAAAATGGAGGGTCTCTGGACGTTCAGCTGCCGGATGCTAATCTTTCTAGAGTAGAAGCCATCCCAGAATACCTAGACTAGATAGCAACCTACCTGACAACAGGACAATGCCCAAAAGAATATATAGCAGTCCAGATAAGACACCTAGTAGTCCGAGCAGTAGAGTATCAGCTGATAGTAGGACACCTATATAAGATGGGGCTAGACCAAATCTTATGAAGATGCATCTTGGACCACGAGAGGGAAGGCGTACAGTGGGAATGCCACTGTGGAATTGCGGGAGGGCATGTAGGAGCAAAACCGACAGCGAGGAAAGTACTGCAGGTAGGTTTATGGTGGCCAACAATACACATGGAAAGTAAGGCATTTGTAAAAAAATGTGATGTATGTTAGAGGACGGGACGTCCATCACACAGAGACGAGCTCCCACTTCACCCAGTAAAAGCACTGCAACCATTTGAGAAATGGGAAGTTGATTTTATAGGTCTGATTGCACCTGTCGCAAGACACTCACATGCTAGGTATATCATAACGGCAACAAACTATTTGACAAGGTGGGCGGAGGCAATGCTAGTGAAGGATTGCACAGCCGAAACAACAGCTCGATTCATATTTGAAAATATCATCAGCAGGTTTGGTTGCCCGAAAATCCTGACAAGCGATCAGGGTACGCATTTCATCAATGCTACCATTAAATCCCTACTCGAAAACTTCATGGTAAAACATCACAAAAGTAGTCCTTACCACCACAAGCCAATTGTACAATAGAAGCATTTAATAAGATTCTAGAAAGGGGCTTAACGAATATTTTCAACACTGAACGGGATGACTGGGATGAACGTATACCAGCAACACTGTGGCCGTACAAAACAACTGTCAAGAGACTAAACAACCAGAACCCGTTCTAGATGGTGTACGGGAGGGAAGCAGTAGTATCGGTGGAATTTTTCATACCGAGCCTCCTAATCGCAACATCTCTCCAATTATCATAGGGAGACTCGCTAAAAGAGCGATTACATGAACTACAAGAGTTGGAAGAAGACAAGTTTCTAGCGGAATTCCACCAAACTGTCCAAAAAGAGAGACAAAAAGCTTGGCACGATCGTCATGTCAGGCACAAAACGTTCCTGGTAGGAGGAAAAGTTTTACTTTATGACAGTAAGTTCCAGAAGTTCCCAGGCAAGCTGAGAATGTATTGGCTAGGACCATACTACGTGATAGAAATCAGAGATTCAGGAGTAGTTCGGTTAGCACAACTGGATGGACAGATACTACTAGGATGGGTGAATGGCGCATGCCTGAATCCCTATCACGAGTAAGTTCTACATTTCAACTTTCAATAACTCTCACAACCAAGAAGAGTCAGTAGGCTAGATTAGATTAGATAGAGTCAATAACTCTCTCGCACCTGAGAAGAGCTTAGATAGAAATCCCAATAAAGAAATTTTAGAGTCAAGAAAAAATTTAGAGTTGTGATGCGGAGACCGCAACGAAATCGATTGTGGTCGGGGGAGGGTAGTGTCCAGCGTGTGGTCCATGTTAGAGACCAAGCATGTCAAATATCATTCCATCATCATGACTCATAATACCCATGTCAGTCCGTAGGATTATCGAGATTTGAGAAGTAATTGCCATAATTAACATCATCCATGCCACAATAAATTTTCCATAATAGGCCATAATCATTATCCATCGTGTCTACCCAACTCCCGAAATCACAGCCAGATTTGTCAGAACCCACCTCATTTCGATAACTAATGACACGATTGTAGCCGTGGGGAAAGGTAGGGAAAATTAATTACTTATGGGGTCTTATCAACCTCATGTGTGCTAGTTATTTACATAACTTGCATGAAAGATAGCACGAGAATGTCGGAGAAATCTGAGTTAGAACCATAAACAGCAGAGGTATCAAGAGAAACATCAACAGAAGAAGTTCAGAGGGGGCATCCAGAGGCAGGAATTTATAAAGAAAGAAAATGAGTAGCTCTGCAAGTGTACCAGAGGAGAGCTAAAATGACAAAGGTAGCACCATCAGTCATTGAGCAGGAGCTCGATGAAAGAATCCAGAAGATGGAGTCACTGGTGGGAAAATATGATAGCACATCGCTGATTGATACCGACCTGACAGATTCTTTTCAATTCCCAGCGATGAAGAAACAAGTCTACATGGAAAATTATGCCACAGAAGCAGGACAAGAAGCAACAATAATACTCCCAGAGTTCATAGGTGTCCAGCAATCCACCATATTGAACCTCATAAATCTTCTAGTATTTGGCACCACAGGGGCTACGATGCTTTGCACAAAGTTTCTGCTGAGCAGAATCCACAATGGGTCGCTGTGGCTAGGAAGAGAAATACCAATTCATGTGGAAGACATTCACAGGTTAACTAGGCTATCACAAGAAGGGAGAGACATCTCCAAGACATTCCAAAATGTGTCAAAGAGGGCGAAGAAAACAGGAGACGACGACTACTACAGGAAGTATGACACCAAGAGAGGAGGAAAGGGGGCCAAGATAAACCTGATCAACAAGCCAACGGTCAAGTTTGCTTTCTATTTGATGGCGAGCAAAACTATGAGACATTACACGAAAGGGGAGTGTACGCTGGATACCATCTCAGTTGCAGAGCACTGTATCTAGGGGGCACAACTAAATTGGTGTTCATTTATACTTAATGAGTTATTTGAGTTTTGTGAGGATAATTAAAAGAGAGCCACTGGGTTCATCTACGGTTATCTTGTCATAGCGCTGGCAATGTGGAAATGGACATTCCCAGGAATCAGACAGCCTCTGGAAATTGCAACAGGTCAACTGTTAGCAATGAAGTTCACACCCTGGAAAGCATCAGGGGACCCCAGCACTAAGGAGGTGAATGGGGAAGCATTCAAGTTCTGGTACAACCAGATGGTTGACATCGCGAAGAGACAATAGAGAATTTCAAGGAGCTTGTTGGACAGTTGTTTTGCACAAGTATGGTTTGGAGTCAACCATAAGCAAACCTACATCAGGCCAATATGTGTGTCGGAATCGACCTTCAAGATGAAGCCGTTGAAGTTTCAAATCGATGAAATAACTTTCCACACGGAAGTATGTTCATGGCCAGGGGTAGAAATGGAGGTCAGAATCAGAGTCTACTGCTATTCATTTGATGGCATGCTACCGGATCCATTGCCAGGAGAAACCCTGGAGGAAGCGATGGCCAAAATGTCGCTACTACAACTAACACCAGTCATCGAGGAACTAAACACAAAGGTACAAAGCTTTAACCGGGTAGTTCAAACTCTAACAAGTGATTCCTCATTGTTTCCCACATTTACGGAATTTCATGCCTCCAATTTCGCCTCCTATTCCATTATAGTCCCCATAGTCATGACCATACCACTTAATTTGTTTAATTCACCAGTAGCAACAACCACAGTTCCTGTCAAAAAGAGTAAAGCCTCAAAGCCACCCGTAGCCACACCAAAAGAAAAAAAGGCAAGAGTTACAATGTCTAGCTAGGTCGTTGACCTCACGGGGGTAGATCAAACACAGTCAATGGACACAGGGGCCCCAATCCAAGAAGAGCCATTGACAAAGACCCAGGTAACTCAGGAGTTACCTCTAATCAACCCCTATTCCTTTTTAAATATCCGTATATCTCCACCTTGCACTCACCACTCATCGGCCCACACCTCATTCACCTCTAAAGATCATCCAGCCCGGACACCCTCCACATAAGCCACCATATCCAACCTAGTCAGAGCAAAGAGTAAGACAAACAGAGACAACAAGGTGGAAGTTAACTATGGTACAACATTGGCACCTGAGGTTAACCAAACCCTGGTTGAACAGGTCTCTTTCCAGGACCTTTTAAGTTGTGGGGGATCTTTTACTGTATATACAACACCCCTGCCTAAAGAGCTGAACCCGTTTCAACAAGAAAACCTAATACTTCACCAGATGCAACCCACTCTAAGCATGGGTAACCCTAGTAATCTTCTGCCGCAACCAGCACTGCCGCAATCACCGCAAGAGCACTCAGCCAAGTCCATTGCGAGTGGTCAACCACTCTAGGAGAGACCGCCAAATCAAGATACATTCAGAGCTGAGAGAATGTAGACCTGGGGAATGATGCAGTTGTACAATTTTATTCAGCGAGCAGCTCAGTAGGCCGAAGGGCTTCACGCAGAACTCCAGAAAAAATTTGAGAAAAAATAGGTACAAATAATCACGCTTACTGAAGAGTGCGAGCAACTAAAGATAGAGAAGGAAGACTTGCAGGGCCAACTGGACACGGTAACACAGATTTTCAAGGATCTCTGGCCCATGGTAATGGCTCACAACGATCAGATACCTGACGACACATCAACTGGTGACATAGTTGACCAATCCATACACGTCTGGGTGGCATGTTCGAATCTTAGCTGAGAAAATAGGGAGATGAAAGAAACACTAACAACCAGGCCCGCACTACCAGACCCAACGGCCATCTACACAGAGAAGATAACAGAAAGATAGAGCCAGGTAGCCGGGATGCACAAAACTCTGAGCACCACAGCAAAGGAAGCCTATGACCTTTTGAAAAATCTACAGGAGTGTTCCACCATGCTCACTTTGAAGTCACAACCAATTTCGGCACAACTGCAGCAGGTGTCGAAGGAGATTCAAGAAGCCACAGACACCAATGGAATTGACCAATTGTACAACCAAGCGGAAGAGCTGGAGGTCAAGATACAAAAAATTGAGGAACATTTAGCAACAACCAAACAGGCCCTTCGAGAGCTAAGGCAGTCTGTCAAGCTGACGGCCCAAACCATGCAGCAAATGGCCGCTTAGGCCAACATCAAGATTAAGGACGCCTTTGGTAACCTGTCGTCTGTCTCAGGGGAGAAAGAAGCATAATAGGTCACTGCAAAGATAGACCTGCTCATGCAGGGATGGAAACAAGCCATTGCCGACTTCAGAGAACTCAAAGCATCAGTGCTGGAAAAGGTCCTCGAGTTGGGGCCCTTGTTTGGACAGGGAGAAGAAAAAGAGAAGACAGGACTGGCCACGGAGGCAAGTGGACAGATGGAGACTGAGGCAACAGAAAATAATTGACTCGAGACGAGTCAATGTTAGAAAATTAAATATTACAGAGCAATGAAACACATAAAATATTTGGAAAACACAAGCACACAAAACACATAAAACTAGAGAGACACAGATATACGTGGTTCACCCAGTATTGGCTATGTCCACCCCGAATAGCCAGTCCTTCCATTCTATTATCCAGCAAAATGAAGAGACACAACCTACAACAGATCGACTATAATATCTTCTGTTCTCTCTCACAATCTCCCTATCTATTTCTTGCTCCAAGAATACACATACGATACACAGCCGCAATACAATACCCTCATATAAAGAGAGGGGTTGCCTTCTAGGGAAAAAAACCCTAAAAGAAACATAACTTCTACCGTCAGATCATTCGCCTAATGAACGACCTAGATTGACTAGAAATTACTATACTTTTACAAGGCAATTTTACATCTGTTTTTAGCTTCAAGAGCGTTGCTCCCGAAACCCCCCGCCAGGGGGGGCTCCATAAAGTTGCAGCCACCCCCCCTGGACTCCCCAGGCAGCGTTTAATTATGGGTGGAATTACCACCCCATTAAGGTACAGGGGTCCAACGCTGTGATACAAAATAAACAAGATAATCAGGCTCCACACCCAACAGTTAATAGGATGTGGTCGGGGCCTATTGGGGCCCTTGTTTTGAAATAAATTTTTTTTTGAGTTGCAGATAATAGGTGGCAGAACGCAACCACGGTAGATAGAGAGCTATCACGGTTGTGAAGAATCTAAGAGCAGGTGGTGTGGCTATTGCGGGGACAAGCACAGATGACAGAAGGAAGCGACAAAGAACAAGCAGTGGAATGCCCAGTGATCAGGGAGATGCAACAAGCGCCAGAACGGAAAGGAAGGGAGAACTGTCAGTTGTGTTGGAAAAGGAACAAATAGATAGATGCCCAGCAGAGATAGGGGGTTGGCACAGTAGGGATCAGAGGACAAGAGCCACAAGAGAGCTTTTTTCATTCTATTCTATCATGTGTGACACTATTGTAATCAGTTCTGCCAGGATCGCTCTAAGGAGAAATGTAACTATCTCTTATTGTTAATGAAAAACATTATGTTCTGGGTTTGATGATATGAGTTATGTACTGTGTTTCTGATTGAGTTGAATGTGCAAGTTACTTAAAAAAAAAAATTTCGTCCTGAATACGTTGATGAGTATTATCATTTACAGAATATTTACACTTGCTTGGAGCACTTAGTCCTGTGGGTTTCAGGATATATGTTATGCTTGATAGATACCTGATATGATCCTAACCTTAGTAAGGTCACGACATGCCTCGGGTGAGACTCTCTGCTCTTCGGAGTAGGGTGAAAATGCCGACATTGTGCTAGACTACTGCGGAAAACCTTGTTGGCCTCCATCTTGAACCTGGGTCTTGCCCAAGAGACCGTTTTCCTTGCCAACAAGAATCCATCCTAGTACATTTTACGAGCCCTAGGAAGGAGGAAATCGATTACGTCATGGTGACAGCTTCCGATATCATTTAGATTTTAATGAGTCTGAAAAAGGAATAACTCAACATCTTTTCATGTTTAGAGAGTTTGAAAAGAAGCGGAAAAGAAATCTCCAACAAGTCCCTTTTCATAGGTAGTCTCACAGATCCGAGAAGGTAGAAAACTATGTCTGAGAGAACCTCTTAGTCGCGATAGGATGAGGTATTCCTTTTTCGTAAATAATCTATCCCAACCTGAAAAAGGGGTAAACGTATACTGGGTAGATATCATTTCGCAACCTTTTAACGAGTTCAAAACGACAAGAGTCTCAACAATATTTTCAATTTTCGAGAGTCAAAAAAGAGCTGAAAGATGACTCTAGGGGTGAATTTTTCGTGTTTTTATAGAGTCCGAAAAAGTATAAAATACAACTCGTCACTTCATCATCGTCACGTTTAGGACCTGTTGCTACACAAGAGATGCACGTAAAACCCATTTTTCGAAATAAAATAACAAAATAATTGAAAAATATGCTTCAAAACCTAATTAGAGTTCTGAAAAGTTTATAAAATGCCAAAAATTGTAAAAAATAAATTACTTTTCACTTTTATGTCTTGTGAGAAAATTTTTACCTTTTTTCACCATGATTTTGCCAAGTTGACTGCAGGCAATCTAGAAGGCTAATCGCAAATCCGTCTATTCTAGGTAAGAAATCATATCCTTCCTTGCATTTTGATATCATTTTCATTGATAGATTGGAGGTTTCTGTGGTGTATATTTTTAGATATAAAATTCAGAATCTCCACAGTCTTCATTTTTTGTCGACGTTTCGAGTCTAAATCAAGACTCATCATTAGGACAATATCATCATCATGATGAGTCTTGATTTAAACTCGAAACATCGACAAAAAATGAAGACTATGGAGATTCTGAATTTTATATCTAAAAATCATTTTCATTACCTGCAACCCATTTTGTGGATCTATGGGGGAATTTTTGTAAAAACTAGGGCGTGGCGGTCGGCGTGGGTATTAGGCACGGACTTGCGCCAACTGGCCTTAAATCAAAACGGGGGCGCGCCAACCGCGCCAACCATTTTAAGCTTGTAAATTCAAACAATAAGCCCTGTTTAACCACTTCAAAGGATATTATTTGACTAATGACAACCATATGGATGTTTTTGCAAGTGTGAAAGAACAAAATGGTGATCGAATGGAAAGAACGAGAGCATAGTGAAGAGGATGAGGAAGCCATGGGAAATGTGAGATGCATGGACACTCTTATGGACTGCGGGCTTAATAAATTCTTCATGGCACCATGTCTCAGAGCTCAACCAGAGCTATTGCAATACTTGGTCAGTGTCTGGGACATTGATCAGGAAAGATTCATTATTCACGATCAGGAACTCGAGATTGAGGTCTCGGATGTTTATTTCATAACCGAATTGTCGCGGAGGGGGGCAGGACCAATCCTGATAGGTACTCGGCCCACAATGGAAATTATGAGTATGGTTATCGAAATAGTGTTCCAAGGAGCATGGAAAGGATCCAAAAGCGAGAAGGTGGATATCCAAACCATTCCTGATCTGGCACTCAGAGTAGTATTACAGACCATCACGTGAGCTGCTGGTGTTCAGGCTCCACATGAGGCCACAAAAACATAGTTACTTCTTGCAGTGGATTGCATGGCACCAATGCTCTACAACTGGGCAGAGGCAGTAACAATCAACATAAAACGCCAGTTGAAAAAATGCAAGAATGGTAAGCTGAAGCAGTTCAATTACGGGTCCATCTTGGTACCTTTCATCTTGGAACAGTTACCAATTTTCCAATGTCAGGAAGTGATAGTTCTAACACCACTAGCCCAGGAGCCACGAATGGTCCGTTGGGCGGCTTTGATGCCAAGATCACGGGGCGGTCAACAGATGTCCTGGAGACCTGAGTTCTTTGAGTGGATCTGCCGTCAATTGATTGTCGTGGAGGACTAGCCCTTTTATGGCACAGACTTCATCAATGATGCGGATCTCCCACTCCCAGAAGGAGAGGATTGAGATTAAGCATTGGTTAAGACTCATTTTTTATTTTGATGAGTATTATGATTTTTTTGTTGTTATGCATGTTCTGACATTAATCCATATAACTACAGATGTTGGCCTAGAAAGACCTGCAGGCATGTCTTCGATAGAATGGAGGATTCCCCTTGACTTTGATGTGGCCCCTCATGGTGAGGGAGGCAAGGAGGAATAAATCATACACAACTTGGAGAGAATCTCTTGTGGGATCCTGGACTATGCGTGATTCGATGATGTCCCTCGGGCGCACCAGAGACACACTGCAGGGGTGTCGAACAATGTTCACCGCTTATTGAGGTGACTCGTACGGGTAGTGATGTGATATCATGAGCGTCACGCCAACTAGACACCTAGGATTTTATTTCTGCATATTTTTTGAGAGACATGATGTCTCATGATGTAATCGAAACATACATATTTTTTGAACTTATGATGCATGTGGATTAGCTATTGTATCAGTTAACACATTCATTCGTCTAGGAATATGTTGATATGTAATGTAATAAAAATGTCTTTCCAGTAAACGAACATGTAAATACAACCTTAAGATGTGAGGATTTCTAACAAAATAATTCCCATTAAGCTGAAGAACAACAAGCCGTGAGTCTAGGTTAACAATCAATGCACGAATGTCGAGAGCAATGGCCTCAGTTAATAGTTCAATAACAACACTATATTCAACGACATTGTTTGTGGTTCATCCTAAATGGACACCTTGAAGGTCTATAAACTCACCAACAGGATTATAAATCACCCAGGCTGCTGTAGACAGGTTCCAGGTACTGCGGGAAGCACCATCCGCAAAACCGACATAAGGGATAATAGACATCTGCATAATAAGCAACGATCCAATAAGTAGGAAACCACTCGCAAAGCACACCAAGCCAAAAATGTACAAAAATGAAAAAAAAAACACCTATGTACAAAGAAACATGCACGAAAGACTCATGCATAGTACTTTTTAAGATACAATCCATTTTTGGGCTGATCCAGAGGATGAACTTCATAATCAATAATCTCATAAGCCCCATTCTGCAAAACACACTTAACAATGTAGGGCCCATGCCACATGGGTTGAAATTTTCCTACCCCCAGCTTATTGTGAGCTTGGTCGTACAGGAGGACGAGGTCTCCTTCTATAAAGGAATGAGGGGAAACTAACTGGTCAAAATGAGCTTTGACCCGCTTTTTCTGTGCTTCTATGACAAGAATAGAAAAGCAGTGAGTTTCATCAAGCCTCTCTAAATATAGAAGACGCTCTTCTTCTGGCGAAGTATTCAGCAACAATTCAACAACTATTTTGAGAGAAGGAATTTCACATTCAATTGAAAGGGTAGCTTCCAGACCATAGACAATATGGAATGGAGTGAATCCGATTGCATCCTTAACTAAGGTTCAGTAAGCCCATAAAGCTGAAAACAACATGAGATGCCAGATTGATTTGTGCATCCCAATCGTACGTTGAAGCATAGTGAAGAGAACTTTGTTCACGGATTCAACCTGACCATTGGCCCGAGGGTAATACAACATTGAGCTGTCATGACACAGACCCAACTTGGAAGTCAACTCAACCACCATGTAATGACGAAAATGAGAACCATGATCGGTAACAATGTCTCGAGGGACACCAAACCTAGAAATGACATGATTGAATAGAAACTGTGTTGTTAGCTTACTGTCAGCTGTAAGTGTAGGCATTTCTTCGACCCATTTTGTGAAGTAGTCCACAGCTACGATAATATAAGCATGCCCCCTGGCTGAGTGAGGGTTACACATCATAAAATCAATGCCTCACTTCACAAAGGGACCAACGGTAATGACAGGGTGAAGGTGGGAAGGTGCCGCGCGCATCTTGTGCTGATAGATCTGGAAATCATGGAACTTACAGACAACAACAATGCAGTCTTTAAATATGGTGGGTAAAAAATATCTAGCATGAAGAATATTTAGTGCAATAGCATATCCAAACATGTGACTTCCACAGGCGCCACTATGACAATCATTCAGGACCTTTTCAACCTCCTCGAGAGCCGAACATCGGTGGAGAATGGAATCAACTCCGATGCAGTAGAGTGTATCTCCGACTATACGATAGGGTTGTGATTGATGACAAATGCGTCAGCGGTCATCCTTCGTCAACTCAGATTAGAAGGTGTAAATATGAAGATATAAGATGATATCACTGTACCAAGGATCGAGGGTGCTAATAAGAAAAAGCGTGTCGTCCAGAATGCATTCCTCGAAACCAGATGGAGCAGAATTAGAAGGGAGAGAGAAGATCAAATCGGCGAAGACCAATGACTTCTTCGACTTGGCGGTAGTGAACTCCAAATAAAAATCTTGGAGGAATACAATCCACTTCGAGTACTTTCCCCCTAGCAATGGACGAGTCAATATGTAGGCCATAGGGTTGCAATCAGAAATCACGATCACCGTGTGCAACAGAATATAGTGATGAAAACATTGAAAAACTTGAACAACAGCCAATGCCAACTTCTCGACATGGACATAGCGTGTCTCTGTATCAAGAATATTTCGAATTAGATAATAAATTACATGTTCCTCACCATCATCATCGTCTTGTACCAAAACCATGGCAATTCTGCTAAATGCGACACCCAAATAAAGGGAGTAATTGCGATGATAATTTGGAGGACGCAACAGAGGAGCATTGACCATCAACATCTTAAGAGCATTGAAGGACTTCTGGGTGATCTCATCCCACAGGAACAAGACACCTTGCTTTAGTAGTCGCTTAAATCCTTTGGCCACTTCAACATAGTTAGGTATAAAATGATGCATGAAGTTAGCTTTCCCCTACAAACTCTGCAGCCGATGTAAGGAGGAAGGAGAGGGGAGATTAAAAATAGCTTCAACTTTGTGTGGATCGAGAGGAATCCCGTCTTTGGATATGATAAACCGTAAGAGTCTACCGGAGCCAACGCAGAAGACACACTTATGCGGATTGAGCCAGATGTTATAGCATCGACAACAGAGAAAATATGACAGAGATGAGCTTAGCCAAATGAGCCAGAAGGTCATCCAGATAAGGCTGAACAATGTGCTTGATATCATGAAAAGCATACGACATTGCTCGTTGAAATGTAGCCACAACATTTTTGAGACTGAAAGGGAGATTTTTATAGGCAAAAGTACACCAAGGATAGATAAAGGCGGTCTTGTGCTGATCAGCCGAAAGCATATTATTCATGTTGTACCCATAAAACCCGTCCATAATGGAAAAAAATCTCACTACTAGCACAGTCATCAATGATTTGATCAATAAAAGGAGTGGGATAATTATCCTTAGGGAAAGCACGATTAATGTCATGGTAATCAACACAGACACGAATGGTACCCTGTTTCTTATCCACAGGAAAAATATTGGAAACCCATTATGTCAATGGAATTAGATAGATAAAACCAACTCGAAGAAGTTTTTAAACTTCACCTTTGATAACAGACGCCTTTCTAGGGTGCATAGGAAAAAGATGCTGGCGAATAGGCTTCGCACCAGGATAGGTAGGGATCTCATGCACCACTATACTTGGATTGATTCCGGGCATTTCTTCGTAAGACCACGTGAAAACGTCTCGAAACTCGTCGAAGGGACTAGTATAGACTTGGATGTCATCGGGAGAATAGGTCTCCTGAATATGGATGTTCTCGACAAACCCTAGTTTAATGGAGATGTCGATAGGCATCGTTTGTGTGATATTTCCCAAGTTAACTTCCACAAATACTTCGTGTGTCAGGATTGGCATTTGAAGTGGAGGAGAAGGAACTTGAGAAGTGAACCTCTCGAGACAAGTAGACATGGCCTCAAGGCTAGGCATGAACGAGGAACGATGATGACTATCATGCCAAGGAGGATCCTCAAGAGACAAAGTTTCCACGATGGCCTCATTGAAGTGAAATATCTCACTTAATGGATTGGGCGAATCTGAATCGCTGAGCCAAGGGGATTGAGAATAAGTGTCAAGAGACATACTCAAAGGAGCATGATTAGGAGGCGGAGGATCCAAATCGAGATAAGTTCACAATAATCAATCTCGATCGGACTTAACGGCATCGAATCTCCAAATGAATCAATCTTCTCGGGCGAAGGGATGATCCACGGATCAAAAGACCTGGAGATCATATTAACCTGAACAGTGTTGGGTGGAGGAAGAGGAGAAATACCCATGAGGGTAGGATCTTTGAAAATACCATGCCCTACACTCTCATAAGGGGTAGGAACTTAATATATGTATGGAACGTTTCTCTCAGAAGATGGAGTGAAAAAATATAACTGATTGACAGTGACAATATTTCCTTCGTGCGGAAATCGCAAAACACAAAAGAGAGTGGATGGAACACACAGCATGGTGTGAGTCCAACTACGACCGAGGAGAAGATTGTAATTGAGCTTGGCATAAACTACTTCAACCTCGACGTTAACTGTCTTCCCTTCTAAATTAATCTGTAAACTGGCGAGAACACTAAGAGGTTTAGATTCCCTTCCATCAAACGCTTCTAGAGCATTTGGAGATGAATTGAGGGCTAGAGAACCAATGGATTTCCAGCAGGCAGATGACATGACGGACGTAGATGCGCCCTCGTCCACGATTGCTCAATGGATATTCAGTCCATTAATCCCAACCTAGATGATCAGTGCAAGCCGGTGAGGGAGATGTGGGACGAAATTCTCTAGATCGAAAGTGATAAGGCTTGAATCAGCAGGATCAACCCCACCGATGGCAGATAGAAAAGCCTTCCGTTGAGATGGAAAACTCTGAAGAAATTATAATGTAGATATAGCAGATGGCACCGAGCCAAATCCTCAACAATATTGTAATGTTGAGCAGCACGGGCGTTAGGATTGTAAGAAGACTTACGGAGTACACCTTCTAAAGTTGGTTGTACAATAGGCTCAATACTGGGCCTTTCAATCTGAAGAGGGCCAGAAGTAGGCAAATGAGGAGGAAAATCAACGATTTCTTTCCTCACTGCTTGACGTGGTTCGGCATAATCTTTCGATCGGGTAGCAATAGAGATGGATGCAGGACCGTTCATCATGAAAACCTGAGAGCCAAATGGGGCAGAGGACTGAGGTTTATTTACCAACTAGGTCTGCTGTGACGGAAACGGTTCTTTGAGAACAACTGGAGTGCCTTGGGTGCCTTTGAGCAATTGACTCACTTTGGCCCATTGGGGACAGTCCTTGGTGTAGTGCTCTTCGTCACAAATTAATCAAGGGTACTTTGTTTTACGTTGCAAACCATCATCAACACGAGATTTCTGAGAATCCTGTTTCGGGGTATCAACTTTGGCCTTACGTTTACCCTTCTTTTTACCCTTGGAAGTTTTATCCTTCGGATTGGCCTTGATGACATTCACTTCCATGGTTTTACCATAATTTGGGATTGGCTGAGAAGCAGTATCATTGGAAGGAGTAGATTTTTGCTTCCTAGGATTCAGAGGAGGAGACTTCCGAGAAGTCTGAGACACAGAACCAATGATACTGTCGACGGATGGCGTCACCGATGCTTTGGAAGTTCCAGGTCTAGGAGCATCAAGCAAGAGTTCATACAATGTGCCAGACTGAGAGTACACAAGATCAAGGTACTAGGCATGAGCAATGGCTTGTTTCTCCATAACGCATGCCCCCATAGAAATGTCCTTAGTAATTGGAGCAACGAAGGAGGTAGTGAACCAATCAATCAGAAGTTGGTCAGGAATATCAAACTTGAAAAAGCGAAAATGATGCCTCCATTCATGAATATGATCAGAAATATGGCTAGCTTGATCTTGCTTGAAGGATTTGAGGAGGTGCGTCCCAGATTCATACCGAAAGGGTAATTGAAATTGCGTGAGAAACACCATGGCTAAAGAGTTGAAATCTTAGAAGACACCATGTGATAATTCGATGCACCACTTGGCAGTGGCACCAGTAAGAGGCCATTGGAAAAGACGGAGTCAGATAGAATCATCAACCCAAGAGTTAGAGGAACACCAAAGGTGATATGCCATAACATGCGCTTGGGGGTCTTCTCCGGACTTGCCCTAAAATTTGGGACAATCGCTAGGAATTTTAGTTGGAACTGGAGGGAAATATGGATTATGAAGGATTGGATCGATCATCAACTTTGACACATCGGGCAGTTCCAACATAGCAAAAAAAGGTAATTGAGTATTGAAAGGAATTACAGGTTGTTGATAAAGACCAACATTCAGATTCCACCCAGGTTGAGAGAAATTATGCCCCCATATGTTTTGTCCCGGAGGATTCTGTCCATAGGGGTTATAAGCCTGAAAGTTCTACCCATATGTGGGTTGAGAACCGAGATATTGATTCTGAGCATACCACTGAGGTCCTTGCTGAGCAACATATGGGTTTGGTTGCAGAATGAAAGCAGTGCCTTGAGGTTCATTATACAACACCTGAGTTTGACCTGGCGGAAGATATGCAGTGCTTTGAGGAGCGTTGTATACCATCTGGGATTGACCTTGATGGATGTAAGCAACACTTTGGGGCACACTATATACGACTTGAGATTGACCTGGAGGAAGATAAGAAGCGCCTTGCGGCTGAACGGGCTGCCCCTGGGGTGCAAGTTGACCCAGATACTAAGGTTGGGCAGGTTGTCCCTGCGAAGCAGGTTGGCCTAGATACTGAAGGCCACCAGGTTGCCCTTGTGGAAAAGTTTGGACTGATGGTTGGGATGGGCCAAGTTTCCCTTGAAGACCAAGTTGACCCAGCGTAGGACCATAGGGTTTTCCTTGTTGTACAAAAGTTTGGCCTTGCTGAACGTAAGGTTGATGCTGTTGTACAAAAGGTTGTCCCTGTTGCGGATAGATTCCCCCCCCAGGGACATAAGATGCACCTTGTTGAACATGAGATGGACCAACATAATGAAAGGGTTATCCTTGTTGGGCTGAAGGTTTTCCCTAGAAGGGTTGTCCTTGCGGACCATAAGGTTGTCCCTATGAACCAGAGGTTTTTCCCTACTGGATTGAAGGTTGTCCCTGTAAGGGTTGTCCTTGTGAACCAGAGGGTTGTCCCTATTGGGATATGAACTGATTGGGGTCAATCAGAGGCAAATATACAAGATTACCATACGTGTCATAATGATGCGGCGGATTACCAGAAGTTACTAACTGCTGAGAACCCTAAGGGGTTGAATTCTGCTGCTTAGGACCCTGAGAGGTAGAATACTGTTTTTGAATGGCCAACAGATTTTCATCGAATGTATAACCGCTAGGAATGGAAGTAGAAACCATAGGTGCAGTAAAAGTAGGTAGGATTTCCACAACACGAGGCTGTGATCCACTCATGGGGGGCCTAACAGGTATCATGGGATTGATAAAGATGGAACTATGGACAACAGAAGGCCCCGATGATGACGGAGTCATACTAATAACCAGTGCAGATGAAGCCACACAGACAGTGGGCCGGACAGGAAGTGACGTAACTATCATAGAGGTCATAGGAGTTGAGGGGGATTCCCCCGATACCGAGACAATCGAGCTCCCAAAGGGATTCGATGTATCAGGCCATATCAGATTCTGATACAACGATTGAATGCCAGAAATAATCTGACCCAAAATACGATAACCATGTGGGAGAGATACCGGTTGAGAGAAAGGTTGATCTGAGACAAGGAAATTTCTCCAGAGGGAGCTGATAATGTTATGTAGAAACACAAATCTCTTCACTACTAACGAGACTTGAAGAATCCATGTCAAATGAAGACATTTGATCGTGAAAAAGACGACAAATAGTGCTGAGTAAAGCATTAAATAGTAAAGGTGGTTCCGAAGTAAGAGGAGGGAAGTCTTGTGCATTCCCAAAACAAGACCAGGCATCTTGGGATTGCCAATTGATATCAAATGGCTCTTCAAGAGGAGACCAAGTAGCGAGAGGTAAGATACTCAGAAGAAGAGACTGCCAAAAATCAAAAGACCTAGTGGGTTGAGATGCTTCCGAAGAAACTTCAGGAGAACGATCACCACTAAGAGGATGAAAAAACTGGTGGTTCCACCACCGTGACTGTGTTTCAAAACAAAAAGGAAACGAGATAGCCTATTCGAGGATTCAAGACCAAACACTAAGGAACTACTAAAAACAAGCCAATAAAATATCTTTAATGGGCATGTGATTGTAAGCAATTTAAATTTATGACATTGAAACGAAACTTTGTTGTTTCATGTTTTAAGAGTCAAGAAATAGACAAAAGATGACTCTAGTCACTTTCAGATTGAATGAGCGTGAAAGGAAAAGTGCTCGATGATTTTTTCACTTTAAGAGAGTCACAAAAAGACCAAAATGACTACTCAAGTAATCTAAGCAAGAGGGTGTACCAAGTTTCCGTGAACTGCAATATACACCTTGGTGATCAAATGAAAGAGAAATGACCAAGGACTTGATGTACGTGTAGGGAGTCTCCCCGAATGCTGTGTTCGGTGTATCACGATTACAGGGCAGCAGCCTCGGCTTCCTATGGATAAAGGATTGCAAACTATGAGGGTCTCCCTTTATATACACGATGGTATGGGGAGCACAAGTTCGTGCTAGTGCTGTGTAATGCTAGATGGCGAATAAAAGCTACTAGGTTTAACGACGTCGGAACACATCAGTAACCTAGACCTCTAAAATATGTGCGTTAGGTTTCAATGTTTCCTTAGGTTGATTGAATTCATTTTAAGGTTGATCTTGAATTAATGTTGGGATTTCAAGGCCTTACCGAATGTGATCTCGAATTCCTAAATGCACTCTACATGCAAAAGAAAATCATTTCCATTGAATGAAAACTAACTAAAATAAGGATAGGAATCTATGACGAAGTAGCAATCAATTGAATCAAGAGAAGAATTTCACTAATGCATCTAATACAACCAAAGAAGAAGACAAAAACTTTTTCCTAGTTCGCAAAGAGCTACTAATGCAAAAGAACATTTTCATTTTCAAATTAAGCGAAAGAATGCAAATTTTGTCTTTTTAGATGAATAAGAAGCACAATGCACTGTTACACTAAAAAGAAAAATAAACACTAGATTTTAGCACTAGGAATGTAACGATCTAAAACAAAGAGATCAATGCAATAAAAAATAAAGCGCACTCAAAAAATGGATGCACTCTTCCAAGCAAAAAAAGGGCTTTCGGATCGATTCAATGAGCAATGTAATCTATGCTCAAAGTGACGAATGGAGAGCTAAACGAAAACAAAGGTGATCATTCAACAAACCAAAGACACGAATAACCGAAAGAAAGACTAAAACAATCAGTCAGCGAATTGAAACGATGAAGATCAAAGTTACTCGAACTCAACTCAAAAGGCTCAATGAGGAGAGAGTCAGACAAATGGCACAAGTCACCTAGAAACCCTAGGGAAACAAAATCCACTGATAAGATGATGGAAAAACAGCTAAGAAGATCGAGATTACAGAGTCAAGACAATCTCAGTAGACCAATTGCAAGGTGAAAAACCAATCCATAGCCAAGAAATACTGACAAAACTCAGAAAATAGGCCAAAATTCAATCCTATAGGATTCAACATGACTGTTTAGCTATAAGCCATGCTAAACAGGGGTTGGCGCACCTGTTTCAAAAGAAACATGCGCCAATCGGTGCGACTGTTCAAAGAAAAGCGGTGCCGAGCTAGAAAACCATGGGAAAAAATAAAACCCACTAAGCAGAGGTCAGACTTGACACTCTGGAACTGAACAGGATGGTTGAAAACAATTAGACAAGTCAAACAAGGCATAAAAACGATGAAACTACCAAAGTCGACTCGACAAGAAAAACGCTCAACAAACGACGAGACGACAAACACACACTGATCCCTAGTGGAGTCGCTAACTTGTTGTGTAGGTAAATCCCCTTTGCGGTCAGAGTCAATCCCTCTAGCCCTAGGGTGGGTCTAGTAGCAATAGGCCATGCTAATGCGTCGATTCCTAGTTAATTAATGAAACCGAGTCGGCATGTATGTCCTACTTTTGTTGCAACGTAGTTGTCATAGCTGTGGCAACAATCTCCTGATCTTCATCCTGACATGTTGCGGTCCTTCAGCGGTGGTACTCAGGTGCTTGCACAAGGATCAGAGAACGATAACAGCATACGAAAAATACTTGCATTCATAACTATCTAACTGGTCAAGGAGAACTAAACGTATTGCATAAGATTAATCATATCAAACACAAAACACGAACCAAAACATCGGTCATGTATTGATAAGAAGAGAGAAAGGGTTTACAACCAAAAGAGCCTTGACGTTGCAGCCTCCTTCAGCGGGTCCAGTAAAAACACATCTCGAGCATTTTTTCAGGGAATTGGACTTGGTGAGGCGATAAGCCCAAACTCTCTCTCAACAATAGGTCTCTCTCTGCTCTATCTCACACCAACTATATCAGACTGTTCAGCTATTCAACCATTTCAACTATTGTACAAAAAGTTCAGCTAGTTGCATATATGTGAGAGAGATGTATTTATAAGAGAGGAGGAGGAGGTTGGGATCCCTAAAATTGTGGAAGGTGTTGATCACGATCAGTCCCTTATTAAAATTTCCACAGGCAGTATGGTTCGAATCATCCAGTTCCCTCGCCCTGGTTTGCAAAGTTCATTAACTGCCTCTCGTTTCCCTCTCTTGGTTTCAAAATCGCGTTCTAAAAGGGTGAAAATTCATATTTGAAAATATATTGGGCTTAGCACCCTTCGGCCTTAGTCCCTGCACCTCCTTTCTCCACATGACCCAGCCCCGAGACCCTGAGCCAGATCAAAAGGCGTTTACCGTATAAGGCTATCGGGCCTGTTTTGAACCGTCCGATCGAACACAAATCAACGTACCACAGCCCATTGCTCTTGTGGTCCCCGCCCCGCGTCCTCTGCTCCAAAACCGGTCTGTTTTCATCGCACCGCTCATCTAGGGCAGGCGGTATTCCTTAAATCGCAGCGATTCCATTCAGCACACGCCAGGCGTCCCAATGTACGACTTCAATACCACTCTCCATCGTGCATTTTCATTCGGATAAAGTCGTGTAGTGATATCAACGCTAGCCGTTCGATCTTGGGGTCCACATCCAACGGTTGTCGCATTATGAAGCTGCACAAACGTTAATCTAGCTGAACAGTGCTCCAGGCCCGCAGTCTATTGCCTTCCAGCGCAGTCCCAACCGTCGATTTTGTTTGGAGATCGTGCGGCCCAGATCATTCGAACAACCAACTGTTGACCGAGCCTCCCTCCACGTCATCATCACACGCGTCTATCATATTTCTCCACCACCATTCATATATTTCGTTTATACGTCATATTTTAGAGTTTCACGATATGAACCTCTGCCCAGTCTGCTCACCATGGTTTCACTGTGTTTTCACCGCCACCCTGCATTCTTTCACCGTTTCATCGCATCGCTCTGTCACCCAAGTCATCTCCATTGCATTTCCATCCCCGTGCACTTGTTTTCCTGACGAATTTGTGGGTTTTGCAGGTTTGCGGCAATGGAAAATTGCCAGTTAATTATCGCCTCCATTACAGAAATCGAAGATGCACCGAGGGATCAGATTGCGAAGGCAGAATTTATGAGGAAAAGCCCTGGGTAGTTGCTGTGACATGGCTTTCATTAATGAAGCAGGATGTAAATCTGTCAAACCCCTCAGAGTAATTCAAAAGGCAGATTTTAGTAGATGAGAACATTTATGTCGCGACAAAGAGTATCAGTTGAAAATCAAGGGATTCAGCATCCGGCATTGAGGATTTTAAATCCTTATTCAGGCTTCTGAAGGCAGAAAGTACAAAAGCACAAAAAGTGATGCTCTCAAGGCTTTATTTCAGTTGAATCTTCTTCAAGAAAGGACAGAATGTTTGCGTAGTTTATTCTCCACATTTTGTTCTTGAAAAGATTTCCATCCAAAGCATTTACTTCAGAGAACCGGCCTCATAGTACCTACAACACATCATATTAATTGAGCAGTATGGGTGCGAATGTTTCTGCCATTTTGTTTGAATTGAGCAAATTCAATGTGCATCACCTACCTCATTTTCTAGAGTCTTCGGTGTCTCCTAAAAAACCGAGAAGAAAGACATTGTAAGGGTTCCATATTTTTATCAGAGAATTATGCAGTGAAAGGCATATTTGTATACATCTTGTAAAAGCTTTTGTATGAAGGCTCAGAGCCCGTAGGGTCTCAGTGAGGAGGAGTTCTATCTGTATTTGAGGATTCTGGTCTTTGGTATCCCACAGTATGTAACTTCCTTTCATGTGTTTAATACAACATTTCATTTTATCCATCTTCTTGTATCATGTACTGGAATGCGAGTGGTTCACTGATTTTAGGTAAGGATTTATCCTAATTGATACCCATACTTGGATCAGTCAAGCGCTTTAAATATGGCTCAGGCATGATATACTGTTCCATGTTCATTTCATCCATCTTTCTGCTATATTAGTTGCTTTGGGAGGGTGCTTTTAAAATGCCATTGTCATGTATGGATTCTTAGATTGATAAGCCCATATATGGTTTTGTTGTGTATCTGGGTATTAGACCAAACATAACTAATATCTTCTTATATTTCTTTCACTGCATACACCTTCTGATATTTGATTTCTGTGGCATATTACTTGAATCGGCCCTCTTTACAGTAAATTGTCTCTTAACTGTTTGATGCTTTTGTGCTTGGAGCTTTGCATCTTGCCTCTGAAATATTACTTTCCCTGTGGCATTTTCTGTAAGTTCTAGTCCCATTTAAATTAACTTCCTTGTTTACAAGAGATAGCAGGAGAGCTTTTGGATTGACACCCAAGTTTTATTATATGCTCCTTGCTATGATAAGATGTCCTAGGCACTGGTCTATGGCAACTCTAGGCTATCTCTAGGAGCGAAAATATCTGTCGACAACATATTTCTAGCGCCGTTGCCGGGGATCAAAGTTAAGAAAATCATTATCCCTGGGCCTTGACAAATCACATTCACTCTCTAATCAGGTGAGCACAGAGAGTTGAAGAGTTGCATATCTCTCACCTTGGTGACTCCACTGTTGTTTATTTGATAAATCTATTTGTAGTCCTGGCTCCCCGTAAGCCACACCTGAGGTCAGTACATCACAGTCAAAGACACCTTCAGTGTCTGACCCTGAGAAGATTATACATAGAAGAAGTTGGAAAGAAAAGAAATCAGTCCGTGCTGAAATCCCTGAATTTTCCATAAAATATTACCCATCGTCTTCTTCTCAAGAAGTTCTAGAAGAAAATCTCGACTCCACTGTCGGAGACACAGAATATTACTCAGATAGCCCACCCAGGGGAAGTGCTAGAATTAAAGCTCATCTTCACCCCACTCCTGAAGTCGAAGAGGTCAAAGAAGTCACCGAAGTAGCTGCTGTCAACCGTGAACTGTTCCCATCTACACCTCGAGATACTGTACAATATATCCCTATTGTTATCCATACTCCACCTCCGCCTCTTCCTCCATTTGTACACCAGATTGTTGCACAACCCCCACCTCCTCCAATGGCTAATGTTCCAGCTTTTTTGTTAAAAAAATATGCTCCCCTGGCATTACCTCAAGTGCTGAATGATATGCCACAGGATTATTTGAAGATCTTGCCCAAATTCACTGGGGAAAATGAAATAGATGCTCAGAAACATCTTGAGACCTTTTGCTCTTTTGCAGAGAACTTTAACGTAGAACATTTGGATGTAGTCTTAAGACTATTTGTGCAATCCCTGGATGGTGAAGCCAGAAAATGGTTCAAAACATTAGGAAACCGTTCCGTAACCACTTGGGACGATATGGAAAATACCTTTCTCAGAAAATGGGGAGAAAATAAAGATCATGGACATTGTTTTACTGAGTTCAATACACTCAAGAAGAAACATAATGAAGGGGTGTCAGAATTTATCAAAATATTTAACAAGTTATATCTAAACCTTCCTGCCGATATGAAGCCTCATCAGAACACTGCCAAAGTTGTTTTCATAGCAGCCTTTGACTCAGATTTCGGTTTCTCTCTCAGGGAAAGGAAGCTTGCCACCCTAGATGATGCTTAGTCAGATGCTCTTGAGTTGGAAGCAAATTTTGCCTCCACTGGAAAATTAAAAGGGAAAGGTGAACAAGATACCAGAAGAAGGGGTAAAGAAGAAGTATCTACTTCTAATCAGGATAAGAATCCAGATAGAATTGAAGAAATGAGCAAAATGATTAAGAATATTTTTAATAAACTGGTCAATCTTGAATTGGAGACCAAGAACTCGGCTTCCAAGAACTTTCATAATGCTCCAAACAGGGGTTACAATCCTCAATATAGAAAGCCACCCGTGCAAATACTGCCAAGGGAAGCGAAAGAGCAACAAGATCAGGTACCACACCCATTATACCTGGAAGGCCCAGTATATGACTCCACTGAAGATGCTGCTTATGAACTGCAAGATGCAAACCTTGCTTTTTCAAACAATGATGAAGTAGAATGTCCATTGCACGAAGAAGAAGAAGAAATCAGGGACACAGAAGATGCAGAAACTGATCATTATTGCAAACAATTTAATGATTTTATGCAAGCACATTTCAACAGAAAATATGTTCTCAGATCTTCCAGGAAGAGGACTCGAACTCAGGATCAAGAAGAAGAGCCTCTTCAGAAGGAAGCACCTGCTCAAAAGGAATCAAAAATGCAGAAAGTTACAAATAAACGTAAGGGTCCTCTAAACAAACCTTCTCAATTCAATGACCAAATTCCTTCTTCTTCAAAAGTAGTCACTCCTAGTACTGAGTCTGTATCAAAAGAAGTTAAACCTTCAGCTGAAAATAAAGAGCCAAAAGAAGTTGTAATAGAAAAGTCCCCTCCTACTTTCAATCTGCAAAAAGAACTTGAGAAAATCAAAATCCCAGTTCCCCTGACCGAACTGTTGAAACAACCGGCATATCAATCTCAAGTTACTTCTTTCATACTCCCTCCTGAAGCACCAGTCATTCCAGATAGTCTCAACCTCCAAGAAGAAAGACCCATGGTAGTCTTTGGCCCACATGTCGAGGAGATAGATCCATCTACTCCTCCCTTCTACGTGTCACTAGTGATTCATGACCTGCTATTGCATAATTGTATGCTAGATTCTGGAACTTCCCATAATCTTATGCCTTTATCAGTCATGGAACAACTAGGACTATAGATCACTCGCCCATATAAAGACCTCTATTCATTTGATTCCAAAAGAGTTAAATGTCTAGGGATGATTAAAGATTTAGTGGTCAATTTGGCCCAAATTCCAGCAAAAAGTGTAGTAATGGACATTGTGGTGGCTGATATCCCAGCTCGCTTTGGCATGCTGTTGTCAAGGTCCCGGGGAACAAAAATTGGTGGGTCACTTAAATTAGTCTTAACATATGCCACTATTCCAATTTTTGGTGGCCAGGAGAGGAGGTTATACAGAGAAACCAGATTTGTCAAGATGGTGTCTAAAGCTGACAATTCTGAGAACTCACCAATCTATAGTCAAGAAGGAAATTTTTAATGCTTAATGCTGGAAGAAGATCAAGACTTTGCTCAGGAACCATCCTTCTGCCAAATCAAGACTGAGCAGCATTCAGAGAACCATGAAGCAGGAATCTGGACATTACATTTTGATGGGGCAAATTCAAGAGAAGGAAACGAAGCTGGAGTATTATTAATCTCTCCTACAGGAAAATGGATTCCACTGTCTTTTAAATTGGAATACGAAGCTACTAATAATGTAGCTGAATATGAAGCACTGCTATTGGGATTACAAACAGCCAGGAGCATGGGCATACAATGTTTAAAGGTCCTGGGGGACTCTGAGCTGGTGGTCAGACAAATCAGAAATCAGTGTCAAACCAAACATCCTCGGTTAAGGGCTTACATGAATGAAGTTTGGGACATGGTGGAGAATTTCTTCTCAGCATTTAATATCCAATTTATGCCCCGAGATCAGAATAGAATGGCAGATTCACTTACTATGGATGCTAGTACATTCCGTCCTCCCCAGAACCCTCTCTTGAGATATGAAGTTGAGGTACGTTATAGACCATCAATCCCAGATAATATTAAGCATTGGCAGGTGTTTGAAGATGATTAACAGATGAAGAAATTCTTGGAAACAGTGGGAGAATTCTCTAATATGGAGATTGATGATTGTGAAGAAAATGAGACTGAGAATGTTTCAGAAAATAAATGGGAGGAGAAAATGGCAGGTAGTAAAGTGCTGCAGCTGAAAGGAAATGTCATCCCTAGAGGGTTGGTGCCTCTAGAAAGATTATTTGACAAGAATGATGTCCCATTGCAGCCTAGTAAAGTGGTAGAAGAAAATCAGGTAGAAGATCTAAATCTGGGTACTAATGTTGAGCCCAAAATTTTCAAATTGTCTAAGAAAGTCCCAGAAGAATACAAGCAGAAATACCTGAAATTGTTTCAGTGATACAGGGATGTGTTTGCATGGTCCTATCAGGACCTTAAAACTTTTGATATTAGTATAATGCAACATAAAATTTCTTTGAAGGAAAATGAAAAACCTTATAAGCAGAAGCTTAGATAGATAAATCCTTTGTTGCTTCCCTCCATTGAAAAAGAAATCAAGAAGCTGCTAAAGGCTAAAATAATTGTGCCGTTGAGGTATTCTGAATGGGTGGCGAACCTTGTTCCTGTTCGAAAGAAGAATGGAGAAATAAGGCTGTGTGTGGATTTCAGGAATTTAAACAGAGCATCTTTAAAAGATAATTATCCACTGCCCAAGAAGGACCACATCATGCAAAAAGTGGTTGGAGCCTCTAGAATGTCAATGATGGATGGTTTCTCTAGTTATAACCAGGTGGCTGTACTTCCAGAAGATCAGAAGAAGACTGCTTTCACTACACCATGGGGTACATTTATGTATGCTAGGATGCCTTTTGGATTGATTAATGCAGGGGCCACTTTTCAGAGGGCTATGGACATTGCTTTTGTTGGGGAGCATGATAAATTTTTGGTGGTGTACCTTGATGATATTACAGTATTTTCAAAAAATGATGCTAAACACATTGAGCATTTACGAAGAACTTTTGAAAAATGCAGAAGGTATGGTCTTTCTCTTAATCTGCAAAAGTCTTTATTTGCATTAGAGGAAGGCAAAATTTTGGGGCATATTGTAACTAAAGATGGGGTAAGGATAGATCCCAAAAGAGTAGAGGTTATAAATAGCATCTCTCTCCCCAGAAATAAGAAGGAAGTGCAGGTATTTTTAGGCCGGATAAATTTCCTGAGAAGGTTTATTCCTAACTATGCTGAGATAGTTAGGCATATAACAGATATGCTAAAAAAGAATAATGAGGTGAAATGGTCACAAGAATCACGGGAGGCCTTTGCTAGAATCAAAGCTGCATTTGCTGAAGCCCCCGTGCTAGCTGGGCCAGATTATACTAAACCATTTATGATCTTTTCTTTTGCATCACCTCATACAGTAGCTAGAGTGTTATTACAGAAAAATGAAGAAGGATATGAACAACCTATTGCCTTCTTCAGTCAGGTGCTCCATGATGCAGAACTGAAGTATAATATATTGGAGAAGCAGGTCTATGCCCTAGTGAAATCTCTCAAATATTTTCGCATATATATTTTGCAGTCTCACATCACTGCATTTGTCCCTACAACAACTGTTAAAGACATTCTTATTCAGGGAGACAGTGAAGGAAAAAGGGGAAGGTGGATTGCTAAAATACAGGAGTATGAACTAGATATCCGCCCTACCAAGTTGATCAAAGGACAGGGGCTTGCAAAAATTCTGTCTGAATCAAACTATCAAGCTCTGGGCATAAATTTGTCTATGATTTCAAATGAAGAGCTTGAGAGTGAAATAGAGCAGCAAGGGCTGGAAGTTGCTTCTCAGAAAACACATATAAAATACCTCACCAGTCCATGGTACAAAGAAATAGTTGAATATCTTTTGACACTCAGTTGTCCTCCAAGTTGTAATAAAGCAAAATATAGGGCTTTAAGATTAAAATCACAGAAGTACATAGTTGCTAATGGGCAGCTGTATTGGAGAGATCCTTCTGGAATCCTACTCCTATGCCTCACAGAGGATGAAGTAGAGAGTATAATGATAGAATTTCATGAAGGAATCTGTGGAGGACACTACAGCTGGAGGGCCACAGCTCATAAAATCTTAAAGGTTGGTTTCTACTGGCCTAAATTATTTGGAGATACCTTTACTTGGGTCAGAGCACGTGATAAGTGTCAGAAATTTGCTGAAAGGCAAAAAATAGCAGCTCTGCCCCTGATTCCAGTTCATGTAGATGAACCATTTCAACAATGGGGAATAGATTTTATAGGTGAAATTCACCCACCCTCAAGTGGACAGCATAAATGGATATTAACTGCCACAGATTATTTTACAAAATGGGTGGAAGCCATACCTGCAAGGAATGCTACTGACGCTGTCATCATAAAGTTCATGGAAGAAAACATCATATCTAGGTTTGGCTGCCCCGCTAGAGTAGTGACTAATAACGCACAGGCCTTCAAATCTGCAAAATTTGTGAATTTCTGTCAACAGTATAATATTGCACTAAGTCACTCTACAACTTACTATCCACATGGGAATGGCTTGGCAGAATCTTCTAATAAAAATTTAGTGAGGGCCTTGAAGAAAACTATAAATGAGAATCAGAAAAATTGGGATTCCCAATTGAAATTTGCTCTATGGGCTAATAGAATCACTAGTAAGAGAGCAACTGGGAAATCTCCATATGAATTAGTATATGGACGAGCAGCAGTGTTTCCTGTGCAGCTGGCTTTACCAGTGGCACGTTTCATGCAAGACAGTCAGGAGGAACCTGATGATATGATCAGGAGAATCAATCAATTGGTGGAATTAGAGGAAACACGGGACCAAGTGAATCAGAGATTAACAGAATATCATGAGAAAATTAAACATATATTTGATCAGCATGCAAAAGAAAGGAAATTGCAGAGTGGAGACCTAGTGCTCAGATGGGATGTACGAAGAGCCGAAAAGGGAAAACATGGTAAATTCGATCCACTTTGGTTTGGTCCCTTCAAAATTCTGGAACAGGGAGGTAATAATACGTTCATATTGGAGAATTTACAGGGTGACTTGCTGGACGCCCCTGTGAATGGTCAATTCCTTAAACCTTATTTCCAATTTTGATTCAGGCAGAGAGGGCCTGATGTAACATATTGTATATAAGTCCTGTTTAAATTTTTGTTTGAATAAGGTGGGTAAGTTGACGAATTATGAAGATAAATGCAGAGGGTCTGTAGAACAGAGTTTATATAGACCATAATCGGGAGGTCTCCGCAGTTCTTGACACGTTCAGGGATGAATGTGCCGTCCCCAGGTGGAGCCAATGTTGATCACGATCAGTCCCTTATTAAAATTTCCGCAGGCAGTATGGTTCGAATCATCCAATTCCCTCACCCTGGTTTGCAAAGTTCATTAAATGCCTCTCGTTGCCCTCTCTTGGTTTCAAAATCGCGTTCTAAAAGGGTGAAAATTCATATTTGAAAATATATTGGGCTTAGCACCCTTCGGCCTTAGTCCCTGCACTTCCTTTCTCCACATGACCCAGCCCCGAGACCCTGAGCCAGATAAAAAGGCGTTTACCGTATAAGGCTATCGAGCCTGTTTTGAACCGTCCGATCGAACACAAATCAACGTACCACAGCCCATTGCTCTTGTGGTCCCCGCCCGGCGTCCTCTGCTCCAAAACCGACCTATTTTCATCGTACCGCTCATCTAGGGCAGGCAATATTCCTTAAATCGCAGCGATTCCATTCAGCACACGCCACGCGTCCCACTGTACGACTTCAATACCACTCTCCATCGCGCATTATCATTCAGATAAAGTCGTGTAGCGATATCAACGCTAGCCATTCGATCTTGGGGTCCACATCCGACGGTTGTCGCATTCTGAAGCTGCACAAACTTTAATCTAGGTGAAAAGTGCTCCAGGCCCGCAGTCTATTGCCTTCCAGCGCAGTCCCAACCATCGATTTTGTTTGGAGATCATGCGGCCCAGATCATTCGAACAACCAACTGTTGACCGAGCCTCCCTCCACGTCATCATCACACACGTCTATCATATTTCTCCACCACCATTCATATATTTCGTTTATACGTCCTATTTTAGAGTTTCACGATATGAATCTCTGCCCTGTCTGCTCACCATGGTTTCACTGTGTTTTCACCGCCACCCTGCATTCTTTCACCATTTCATCGCATCGCTCTGTCACCCAAGTCATCTCCATTGCATTTCCATCCCCGTGCACTTGTTTTCCTGATGAATTTGTGGGTTTTGCAGGTTTGCGACAATGGAAAATTGCCAGTTAATTATCGTCTCCATTACAGAAATCGAAGACGCACCAAGGGATCAGATTGCGAAGGCAGAATTTATGAGGAAAAGCCCTGGGTAGTTTCTGTGACATGGCTTTCATTAATGAAGCAGGATGTAAATCTGTCAAACCCCTCAGAGTAATTCAAAAGGTAGATTTTAGTAGATGAGAACATTTATGTCGCGGCAAAGAGTATCAATTGAAAATCAAGGGATTCAGCATCCGGCATTGAGGATTTTAAATCCTTATTCAGGCTTCAGAAGGCAGAAAGTACAAAAGCACAAAAAGCGATGCTCTCAAGGCTTTATTTCAGCTGAATCTTCTTCAGGAAAGGACATAATGTTTGCGTAGTTTATTCTCCATATTTTGTTCCTTAAAAGATTTCCATCCAAAGCATTTACTTCAGAGAACCGGCCTCAAAGTACCTACAGAACAACATATTAATTGAGCAGTATGGGCGCGAATGTTTCCGCCATTTTGTTTGAATTGAGCAAATTCAATGTGCATCACCTACCTCAATTTCTAGAGTCTTCGGTGTCTCCTATAAAAACCGAGAAGAAAGACATTGTAAGGGTTCCAGATTTTTATCAGAGAATTGTGCAGTGAAAGGCATATTTGTATACATCTTGTAAAAGCTTTTGTATGAAGTCTCAGAGCCCGTAGGGTCTCAGTGAGGAGGAGTTCTATCTGTATTTGAGGATTCTGGTCTTTGGTATCCCACAGTATGTAGCTTCCTTTTATGTGTTTAATATAACATTTCATTTTATCCATCTTCTTGTATCATGTACTGGAATGCGAGTGGCTCACTGATTTTAGGTAAGGATTTATCCTAGTTGACACCCATACTTAGATTAGTCAAGCACTTTAAATATTGCTCAGGCATGATATACTGTTTCATGTTCATTTCATCCATCTTTCTGCTATATTAGTTGCTTTGGGAGGGTGCTTTTAAAACGCCATTGTCATATATGGATTCTTATATTGATAAGCCCATATATGGTTCTGTTGTGTATCTGGGTATCAAACCAAAGATAACTAATATCTTCTTATATTCCTTTCGCCGCATACACCTTCTGATACTTGATTTTACCGGCAGCATATGCTTAGTGGACCTATTTTATACATTGTCTCTGCTTGTCTGATGCTTTGTATTCTAGACTTTGCATCTTGCCTCTGCATAATATTACTCCCCTGTGTGAGTTTCACCTTGAGTTAAAATTATTAAATCAACTTCCTTGTTTACAAGAGACAGCAGGAGAGCTTTTGGATTGACACCCAAGTTTTATTATATGCTCCTTGCTATGATAAGATGTCCTAGGCATTGGCCTATGGCAACTCTAGGCTGTCTCTAGGAGCAACAATATCTGTCGACAACAGAAGGGAGGCCTTATCCTTTGGGAGGTTGCTCAAATGTAGGAAACAAGAATCCAAAGGAAGGTTTTCGACATTATTCAGTCGAAAAACCCATGTCGACTCTGCTCACGAAGTGGTTGGCAATGGAAAATTCGCTTCTATTTAAAAAAAATTTCCAAAAACAGCTCCGTGCGGGCAGTCCAATGAGGCAGAGCGCCAATGGGCGCGAGGCCCAGTGCTAATTACTCTATGGGTGCGAGGCCATAACTTCCTGCCAAATCCGACCCAAAATCATATGTTTTTGATAGCCTGCTCCAGGAATAGTCAATAGAGGAAATGTTCTTCTCATGGAAAGGGATGCAATGACACTATACAGAAGTCACAGAAATAGTCCTACAATGTGCGAGATGAGGATTTCAGGGATTGTGACAAAATGTTGTTTAACACATTGTCCAACCTCTTCTTCAGGTTAGGGTTGCAAACTTCCACTGGTACCAACCATCTCTGTACCACTCTCACCTTCCAGGCATCTGGCTGTTCTCTTCTTATTTTCACAGAACCCCTTCTCCTCTCTAGGATTTCCCTTTTATCCTTAGAGGAGAAGGTAATTGTTAAATAATTACTTTAATCCAACTACTCTAGGATCTTGGAAAAAAACTATCCATCAGTTATGGAAACAAAACCTTGAAGTAATTCTTTATTCAAAGAACAAAATGAAACTTGTCCATCAACTGACTAACATATTCGCTAATCTTTGCTTACTTAAATGTAAAATGTATATTTTTAAAATAATAACATAAAGGAATTAAACCACGTGTTACAAAAATTATCATTATTCTATTATGATCTTACATACCAAAAATAACAGTATACATTAATACTTTTTTTTTTTTTTTTTTGAAGATATATATATATATATATATATATAAAATAGGGTGCATATACTTAAGTAATGATATAGTGAAAAACCATTTAAAGCAATCAAGTAGTTGTATTATTTTAGGAATTGACATAAAAAAAGAACTTGATACAGCGCATTGCTTTCGAGATCAACATAATTGCAAATTATCAAGTGAAATGATTTTAACATTAACATAATGCAAACCAATTAATTCAAAATACATATTACAATGTTTGGAAAAAAAGAGTCTTAGTTATAAGGTTAAGTCCTCTTCTTTATAAAAACTCATCTTAAATAACATAAATGTTGAAATAACACATGTACCATATCACTCTCTGTTCTCATCAACCTCATTATTTTCCAGCTCCCTTGGCATGATAACACTATTGTTCTGAAAAATATGTTTTGATCTAGGGTCATGTCTCAATATGAACCACCAATACCTATCCAACACATATGGGTAAAAAAAACACCTGGTTGTAGTGTTTGGGGAAAACATAAGGCTCCTTAGCTTCATCCCACATCTTTCTAGAGTTGATACATATCAACCTACTATCCTGATCTTCCTTTACATTATTCTGATCAAAGGTGTCCCACCACTTGCACCTATAAATAACACATTTGAAAGAAGAGAATTCCACTTCAATGATCTCTTGTATCTTTCCAACGTAACCTAACATCCCTCGTACTAGGATTTTATCATGGTGGCTAGCTCAACTGGATGAATGAACTCAACTTCCACTCCACAGTCTTGTGTCATGTGTCCATAATCGGAATTTTCTATGCGTTTATGGTGTCCATATGCCCACATAGATGGGAACGAATGCACCTATAAAAAAATTAAAAAAATCATAGTGTCATGTGTCTAATAACCCAACTATTAAAATATATAAACTATATATGCTACATTTCAAAGGTGAATTATTAAGTTTAAATTGTACATAAATAGATTATTACCAAGTTGTTGCACCCAGTCCCTATGTTTAGCACATCCTATTCAACACGAGGGTAACAACCGGTTGCACCGTATTTCTCTCTAACTTGGTCAACAACCTAATTGTTGGGGCATATTATTGGCACATTTTCTTTTAAATGATTAGGATAAGGCACACTTCTACCATTCAACCGTCTGAATTATTTCCCGTCACTATCCCATTTCATCCTCTTTTGTTCGTACAATGTGACCCACGGTTGTGTCACTTCGGAATTGTAAAGAACAAATTTATTGATTGCTTCAATTTATGCATTTGCTGATGAAACCAAACCGACATATAATACATATGAGATCAAAATATACACAATATTTAAGTTCAACCCGAATATTTAATTTGTGTAAATTTGACAAATTATAAGTCACTTACTCTTTATCAGGCGCATTTTTCCATTCGTTTAGAGAAGCTCCCCTTCTCTTTTGTCTTCATCCCTTTCATCATCCCAAATCACCACACCTAGTGTGTTGTCAATATGCTTGATGTACTCACTGGCATAATATGACTCATATGATATGTACCCCTCTGCCATAGACCCCTTGAGTTTTTCCCTTTGTCGAATGACACCTTTCAATTTCTTCATGTACCTCTTTAAGAAGAACATCCAATGACAAGAAACTACCACAACTAATTCAAACTCATCTACTAGGTGGATTAGAAGATGAACCTGGAAGTCCATGAAACTTGTTGGCATTATCTTCTCAAACATACAAACAATCTCAATTATCTCTTGATGCCAGCGTGGAATGCTAGACACATGAATCTCCTTTGATATGAGCACACGTACAAATGCAGATAATTTAGATATGGCACATCCTAGGTCTTGGGGGAAGTCATTTTTCACACATCCACGCACGAACAAAGGATAATGACACTGTAAAGTTATAAACACATGAAATATACAAAATTAGTTATGTTTTATGATCCCATGGGATAAAAATTATTAATATAAAAAATAATAAAATCATGTTTTTGTCATCATACGAACTCTTAGAAGATTCAAATGGTCATGCGTTTTCAACCCCGACAAATGGTCTTCCACGGTGAAGCAACGCTGTAGTGAAGACCCATATGAAGATGGCACCCTCACACCCATTATAACTTCATTTGCCAAAGAAAGATGATCTTTTTAAAATCCATGGGACATCACCTTCTTTTAAATAACAATTAGAGGGACCAAAATCTGATCCTGTACTTTCTAATTGTATTGGCCAATGTTTCTTTTTAGTTTTTGAAGTAAAAAGATCTTTCCTAACAGCCAGTGTGTCACTTTGTTTCGATGATATGTGCCTCCAAGAAGATGAAACATTTTTAAATATATGCATGGTATCTAATAAGTGGGTAATCTTAAGATGCTCCCAATATAGGAGGTTATAAGAGATAGGTTTCCTTTTCATCCCAATGGGCAATTTCTCAACATAGGTGTCGAAGAATTCCAGATTATCGAACACAGGCTCCCCATTTGAATCGAACATTTCTATGAACTCCTTCTCCTTCTCTCTCTGATATTATCTAAGCCATTCAGCTGGTATCGTTATTGTAGGCCTTTGGGTTCTCTCTTGTTTACCATTGAAAGCGGATTTTTCTCTTCTGTAAGGGTGTTCTACTGGGAGGAATACCCTAGATTGGTCATAGTTTGGCTTTCGTAGGTCATTGGACCATCTGGCTTTCAGAGAAGGTCCACAAGATTTACATCCATAATACCCTTTTGTTACAATACTTGTGAAATTATTGTATACAATATGCATGGAACGTTAAAGAATATCATGAAGATCCAAAAAATTACAATGAATTAAATTAATATGATAAAAAATATTGTTACGTATATAAACAAATCAATGAACATGTAAATTACCAGAGAAAACTCCTAAGCCTGGATAATCATGTGTCGTGTAAGCACATATGCCATACACCGTAAAAATCCTCTCTACTGCGATGGGTCTTGATACATAGTATGCATTTATCCCATCCCATAATTCCTTCAATTCATCTACCAGTGGTTGTAAGTAGACATCCATATTCTTCACTTGTCTTCTACCAAGGGCTATGAGAGCCAACATAAGATGTTAATTCTTCACGGAAAACCATGGGGATATATTTTTATTGATCACTACTACAAACCAAACATAATAGTTGGTGTTTTGGAGGGAATATGTGTTGATGCCATCCATGGCTATGCTAAGTCGTAGACTTCGTACTTCATCCTTGAATTTTTCAGGCCATGTATCCTCTATATGATTCATGGCTATTGAATATGTTGGGATTCGCATAACTCCCAACTCACTTATGTGTGAAGGCATACCATCTCTACAACATAACTAATTATTTGCAACGAAAGACCCTTTGAATCCTTGGGATTATAGGCATGTGCCTCAATATATTAAAAGGAGGACCACATGATTTACCCTTATTTTTTGATTTATCATACCTGTCATGCCCACATTTCAGACATATCTTTTTGTCTGCATATTCTCCTCTATATAGAGTACAATCATTTGGAAATTCATGATATGATATGTACTCAACACCCAACATTTTTAACAATTTCTTTTCCTCTTCGTAGCTACCGAGCAAGACATTATCACTCGGAAGAACCTTATCTTTGAATAACCTGTATTTGGTGGATAATATTAAATGTACAATGCCAATAATTATTAACGATCATAAAATTGACCATTTGCAATGTTGATTGTGTGACAAGATTTCTCAAAATACAAGGGAATTTATGGTCAATTACCTCAAAATTTCATAGAACCATGCATTTGGCAAGCCAAACTTTGCTTTCAAGTTGTACGATAACATCGTTGTCCCCAACTGGGTAGACTTTGACTGACCTCCAGGTCCAAATGGAAGAAAATTTAAGGCTTTCGAAAAAGGTATCAATGATATGAGCATCATCCCCTAACTGATCATCATTCTAGAATGCATCTAACAAAATTGTCTCCATGGAAATTGTATCCCTTAAGTAATCATCCATACCAACCTCTATTTTATTGGCTCCATTGCCAACTTGTGAGGAACTACTATTGCTATAGTCATTCCTAATTGGTGAATCTGGACGAAGTGGGAACTCAATAGGTGGTTGAGTCAATCATTCTTGGTATCATTCCTCTTGATTTTTTCTCTTAATTCAACGTTCTCTCGATTTGAAATTGTCGTGGGGTGCAATAGAAGATGGTAGGTAGGTTGCTCATCATCACTAGAATCCTAATAATTTCAGAAAATATATTTGAACATGATTAGTACAAAATCAATGATATCAATTAGTAAGCACGTCAATGCATGATTAATTGGTTTGATGTTGAAATAATTACATTATACCAAAAAATTATTACCATCATTGTCCCAGGATTGTGGCTAGAAGATGGCATGTTACAACTGGCAGGGTGAAGCGACTGTCCATTTTAATCTTCCAACTGCGCCTTGCGGTATGCTGCTCCTGATAAGAGCTTCCGACGTTTTGGAACTGTTTGAATATTTTTGTGCATCTAAAGTAATTACGGATGGAGATGGATAGGGAGAACTCTATGATGAACTTTGAGAAATATTATGGAATGAGTTGGATTTTTAAGAATTGTCCATTTGATATAATTATAATATTTTCTCCTTGCATTTGAGCAAAATCAACAATAAATTTTGGTGTACATACCTAAAAGTAATTTTGGTGCCTTAAAAAATGAGCTATTGTTATCGGTTCTAATGTGATGTTAATCACACTAGTGCGGTTTTATTAGCGGAGACACTGGTGCTGTTAGTTAACAAACACACCAAATATTGAAAAAAAAAGTGCAATTTTATTTTTTTAAAGTGAAACATAAGCAATAAATTGAAAAATGAGCGGCAAATGATTTTCGAAAATCTAATTTCGTAAAAAAAAATATTTAAATAGTAAAAGCTATTCATTATTTCATTATTTTTGCAAAAAAATTCAGGGAGGGATTTGCACGAGAGACATACGTAGAGCAAGAGAGCATTGTGGAGCAGCAAAATACTTTTGAACAACAACACTATTCAGAGAATCAGAATTTGAAATATCTGGTGATTCACACAAAAATCCTGTAGTATTATAATCTCTATTCCTATTTACATTTAGTTAAAATCCAGGAAAAAAAACAAAAAAAATCCATTCTTATGTTAAACCCTTGCTTCTTCTTGTTTATGTGACTGCAAAAATTCATAATCAGGGCTTTTCAATTTAGATTTATAGGGTTTGTATTACTATATATATAGGTGTATGGCATCTAACCCACGGGACCACTTGCATAGTCGGATCCCAATCCCTGTCGGCCCTTCCACGATTAAAAAAAAAAAGCTTTTGTTAATCAATGCGCATTGTTTAAAATAGCGCACCGGTGCGCAATTTTAGTATAACACACTGGGCGCGTATTGACAAAAAACCTTGTTTAATAAATTTTTTTTTTTATTAATTGATGTTTATGTTAATTAGTGCTATGGTATTAATATAACACACTAGGTCTCCTATTGACAAAGAGCACCATAAAGTGTTTCTACTGTAGTGGCGGTGTGTTTATAAGAACCTATCCCACCATTTTTGGTGCTTAAGTTGTGAAAGTCACGTTGGGCGTTTAATTTAGATAGACACACCGTTTTCTTGATTTTTTTTTACCTGAAAAATATGTGATTTATTTATAAAATATATTAATGAATGGTACAAGTTTTATATTGATAAAGAAATGGCTAACAAGATTTCAAGTAACAAAAATACCGATAGCACATCCAGAAAAGCAAAAAAGACAAGTTCTTTGTAAATTATTTACAAAATTTATTATTTTTGAACTATATGTAAGTTTAAATAATATGTATTGTTTAGTGTGTATCATGTAGAGCCACAAAATGACGAAGCTCGATAAGATTCTTTCTGATCTAAGATCAGGAGAGCATAAAAGTTTGATGAAAAAATTGCAGAAGGATGAATAAGGTGAATGAAAAAATACTATCGATCCAATATGAGTTTCTTTTTTGAATATTCATTAATAATACATTTAAAAATATTAGATAACATGTTTCAAACAATCTATTAATTCAGATATGTTTAATGTTCTACAGGGACCAACAACGAAGAAAATGAATGTTGTTCTAAGAAAAAAAAAAAAATAGAACATGCAAATGAAAATGAATAGCTCCTTAACTCATCTGGAGTGGTGTTGGAGGTTAACGAAAGGGGGAAAAACTTTTACAAAACTTTGAAGGATCTAGTGGAACGAATGTATAGACATTTTTTCCACTCACAATACAAAAATCAATCCAATGATTCCAAGAACCAAATTTTATTTAAACTACAGGAAGGTTTTCTAGAGAATTGGTCAATGAGACATGTCGGACTTTTAATAGCAAAAACGTACAACAACAAAAAAGAAGGAATGAAAAAGTAATATTCCTTTAAAAGTTTTTCTAGAAATATATGTATATATTACTGCAAATCAATCATTTATAAATATCACTTTTGCTATATTTAGTTTTCATATATCAATATAAAAATTAAATAGTTTATTGTCATGTTACTTTTTTAGGAAGATTATGAAAATTTCAAAGGATGAACAAGCTGATATCAGAAATATGCCAGTAGGAATGTCCAAAAAGGTGTACAAGGAGATGGTCAAACAAATGTACATAATTGCATTGCACAAGGAGTCATCTCAACAACAACATGCTTCAAATGTAATATATAATAATTGAATTTTTCAATTAGGTACAATAAATAAATAATTTAGCATTAAATATTAATTTTCAAGTATTTTCTTGCAGAAAAGAAAAGAAAATGGAACCAATTCAACACATAAAACAAGACGACAAGGAAGAAAAGGTTTTATATCTAAGTTTGTGAGTAATTGTTACTTCCTTATAGCAACTTAACTAGATTTCATTTTTGTATATTTTAAGTTGTTTTACAACAATCATCATTGAATGTCTTCAAACAGGTGCTAACATACAAAGAAGAACCATCATAAGAATTGATTGACATTGGGTTAAATATGGGTTGTCAGTATATGTTGGCATATCAGAAATTAATTGCGGAATTGTAAGTATCTATCTTGTTTTACTTAGCTTCGTCTATAATCAATAGAACAAAAAAAACTTTTATATTAAATCTACGATTTGTTATGGGGTATATAACTTGCAGGAAACAAAGTATGGAACTGCGCCAACAAATGAATTGTTGAAAGAAGGCATGAAATTTGGTTTTGAAAGAATGTGTATAGTTCACGAGTCAATTCTTGCTATGGTACATTTCTTTTTTATTTACATTGATGCATATTATTTAATATTGCAATTTTCATTATTCTCACCAATGTAGATACACTCATTACACTTTATTTTTATGTTTGTAGATGGAACTTGAAGAAGAACAAAACAATCAACGCAATGAACAAAACATTCCTAAAAATAACCCAAGTCATGGAAGTAGCTCGAGTAGTGACAACAGTTCCAGTTAAGAATGATGATCAATATGTTTGGATATCAAAGCAAGGCATTGTATTTTTTGAATATTTGTCTGTGAAATCAGACAATTTGTTTAATGTAATGGACATAGTGTCCCAATTGAAAGACAAAGGATACCAATAACTGTCCCATTTTGTATGAAAAAGAGTGTCTTATTCACATATATATATATATAATAAATACGTTTTAATTTATTCGATTGTGTTCTCCATTGCCACTGTGAAATGTTACACCACTGATTAAATTCATCCAAACATCACATTAAAATTCACTAATAACAAATTAATAGATATGAATACTGTTATAAGATATGTGTCGACTTTTGATGAATAATGAATTTTAAAAAATCACACTAATTGCATTGTCACAAGTCAATGTTTCTAAAAAATAGAAAATGAACACCAGTGCGTGTGTATGATATTGCGCACCGGTGCGTTTCTATGACCTATGAGCGCTGCACCAAATACCAATACAAATTAGAACGCCCGGTGCGCTTTATCGACGATTACGACCCAGGCGGATAGGCAATGCATGCACTAGTATGGTTTGCCTTTAACGTGCTGATGTGTTTTTACAACTTAACGACCCAGTGAATATTTGTTGGTGACACACATTGAGACGTTGCTAAACGCTCCGGGGCTTCCGAAATTTATTTTCCATCCCGGTGCTTGGTATGTTTACAGTACCGGTGCGTTCACACATGAAGCGCGCACCGATAAGAAATACATTCGTAAAAACCTTCGACCACCCAATTTTTTTAGTTGTGTTAAAGTTCCGTTAGAAGCGCCGGAAAAACCTCCGTTACCAGAAACGAATGTTGTAGAAAATGTTTGTTTGACAATTTTGGCCAATTTTATAACACTAAAAACCTCCTTTATAACCTCTGCTATAGGGTCTTTTCCGTGTAGTGTGCACTTCGTTTTGCACAAAATGGACTCTGTATGCTCCTGGAAATGAGTTATGTTCCCTTCGATAAACATGCACAACTTTTTAAAAAAAGGACAGAGAGATGCCCAGTCAACAGTACGTACTGTTGACATGGCATGCTAACTGTGCAAGGTTGATTTTGGAATTTTCCTTCGACGAATGATGAACTGCCAAGTGGCAGCATGGTATTGACTAAGAAATTTGGGTTACATGGAAATTTTTGATTGGTTTGAAGTTGGTCCATTTGGGTGAGGACACGTGGTGTATCCTGGCGCCACCACATGCCCCCCCCCTCCCATGGTTGTATGGTGGATCAAAATTTTTGGTTCAAAGTCCGAGCAGAGGCGCCGATGTTCAACCTTGCGACCTTCCACAAGCCAACACGACACCTTACCATTTCACTGCATGATGGTTCTTAACCCTATTGTGGATCCACATTTACTTAAAATTTACCATGTTGTATGGCGTGGGAAAGTGGGGGCCAGCCACCGATCCATGTGACTCATCGGGAAGACCACCGATAGAGCCAACGAATAAGTGTGGAGTTTAACGCATTAAACTAGTCTTAATTAACACTAATCTGTAGTTGTTATGGCTAAACCGGATTAGCACGTTAAGCGTCAAGTTAAAAGCTAAGAAAAGTTAGTTAGCGATAACTATGCTTAATTAATTAATGAATATTAAGTTGGCATACCCCCCAATTTCGGCGGAAACAACTAGTTTAGCTCCAGTTAGCTAAATTAGGGCCTAAAATAGTGGGGAAAATGTAAATGGTCATAAATTTTGGAGTTTTCGACCAATTCAGGTGCAGAAAGAGGCTAGATGACCAATTTTGGGCATTCTGGACTCATTGGTGCAGGTTTCAAAAGAAAAATATCATTTTAAATAGGTAAATTTCTCAATTTGAGCATAATATAGAGGCCCAAGGCATGAAAGCTGGACCAAGGAGATGTAGCCCAGGAGGGGCGAACTCCTTAATCAAATACCTGTGTTGATATGTTGTATGGTGATGTACTGTACTTTATTTTCTGTTGTTCAACCTTTGTTTTTATGTTAAATTGTTCATTAAATTTACATGAAAAACACTCACGAGACTTGATAATTTGAAAGAGAACTTGAACCCTTAAACACACATAAAAAAATATATTAAGAATTTGAAAGAGTAATTAGTGCAACAACGCTAAAATACTCCATTCAGATCAAGCCTATCAAGGAATGGAATCCCTCAGTTTTTTTCTCTAAAAAAATTTTCAAATGTGAAGGCAATGCTCGTGAACACCTTTCCCTAAGTTGTCGTGCAAAGTTATTTCCAGATTTAATAAATTGATTGGCGGGATGGTTCAATAACGTCACATCAGTCAAATTTATTATTACAAAAAAATGTGATAAAAATTGAGTCACATTGTATTAAACCAGCGTTCACAACAAAACATAGAGTCGTAATTATCATGTTGTAATTTGTACAATTTTTTTTTGTTTCCAATGAGTCTTATTTGTAAATTATAGCTTTTTAGCCAAATTAATCTTTAAGCAAAAATCTCTTTGTCAAATTGGTCAACAATGTTGTTCTCCTACTTGATAAATTGTTGGAGTAAAAGATCATGCAATTTTTGCCTCTTATTGTTGTAATTTATTGCTCTAATATTTTATATTTTCATGTGTTCTTTTATTGTCTCAATTGTACGGTGGATATTTATTAAGCAAAGGTTTGCACCAAATTTCAGTTTGTCTATGGTGTCACTACATTATCATATTCTACTGTATTTATGGCATAAAAATATATATGGCTTGCAATAATTATTCTTGGCACCATTAGCAGGTCTTGGTGATTAAAAATATAATCCTAACCATGGAATGCCCCATCCATGATGGTAGTTTTTGTAATGGTTGAAATAAACAATGTTAATTTTCTCTAGGTAATTGGTGATGAAAAATATATATGTGATATATAAAGTTAGATACTTATGTTAGTTGTAGGATAGCACTACATGTTAGGTGTCAAAATCAGCCTCCCATGTTATCTGTAAACTTAAATTGGCATCTCAATAGACATCTAGTTTAACTCATTCTCCCAACAATTTCTAGTATATGCATGCATTAAAGAAGTTTGAACTCCAACATCTTATCTTTCTCACATTAGTTTTAGTGTGAAATCCCCTTTTGTTTCTCAAGGGATATGCACCTCTACTCCAAGGTTCCTTCGCATTTTTTTTGTTTAATGTGTGCAACATTCTCGCTTGCATGACTTGTATGGAAAATGAAAACCTTTGGAAAAGTATCAAAAGAACATAATCCTTCTTCCTTTAGTTTAGACTGATGCAATAGTTTATTGGGACCCAAATCTATTCCTCTACTCAAAATCATACAAATGAATTTAGTTTTGTCATTCCAAATATAGTGAAATAAATATTGAGTTAAAGTTCGAGAAATTGAGACCCTCTCCCTATAAATGCATGGCTTTATTAAGTTGGTGTTTTTGTTTTTTAAGTTGCAGTTGTTAAAATATGATAGCTTTTTAATAATTTCCTATGTAATGAGTTATATTACTCTACTTTTAGTAAAGGATGATGGTGGATACTTCACCGTGAAGCACATAGATGGGCAGAGCAATGTTGTACTTGTTATTATTAATCACTTTCAAGGAGGTAATTTATGTCAAATCCATGAATATAAAGATAAAAGGCATACATGCTGAAGAGTGATTTAGTACAACAAATTCAAAAGGAAATGACAAATGGTGGATAGTCAACCCGCGGAAAGCATCTCTAACTAATATTTCAGCATTTCCCGATCCTAATTACTCTTGCAAAACTTTGCACAATTTGGAGGATCTTCGAAGGAAAAGAGTTTCATAGCAGATTCGTTCGTCCTTGGAAGCAAGGGTTAGGGGAGAGACTTCTATTGTTGTGAAAGGACCAGTAGTAGTTATAGTACTGGTCCCACACATCCATAAAAAAAAAATCATAAAATCACTAAAATATGCACATAAATACTTTATATTAAGTTATATAAGTTATATAAATATGTCCAAAATGGGCCTAGATTTTGATAGGACCAACAACTGTCAAACACCAAGCCTTAACTTCACAAGTTGACAAGACCTATTGTCTAAAGTACCTCTAGTTTTGAATTACCAACTAATTCAAAATGCACTACAAAACATTACAATGCTTTCCATCCAAAAGTACAACTATCCCATGAAACAACCACCCACTGTTTTTTCAATGGGGCAACACATCCCATTGCTAGGTAACACCTGCTCAAGAATAGGTGAATTGTGTGTCAGCCATATGTATATGTCTGTTTAACCATTCAACCCACTGAAGACATTAAATGACACCATTCAATTCAAGAATTAGTTCACCCAACCTTTCAATTCAAGAATTAAACACAAAAACCCTTTCAATTCAAGAGAGCATTTCGATTCAGGAAAGCACAAGGATCAACCATGAAATCTTACAAGCCATTGGATCATGTACAAACCAATCCACAACACAGATTTGAATTTGGGAGATGACAATCCATGCCAATCTTCTCTACCAATTAAATTATAGATCATAAAACTATAAAACATCAACCCTTACTATTTTTCAATTGAAGCATTCATTATACTCATCAGCTGCTACTGACATACAACCAGATTTTTCACATACAATCAAAATTTTTAGACTATGTTCCATTCATTTTGCAGACATACAATCATTTTCAGATAGTGTTCCATTCATTTTGCAGACATACAATCGTAGTGTTCAAACAATGTTACATTCATTATATTCATCAGTTGCTGGAGACATACAAACAGAGTGTGTGCTCAGTGTTACATTCATTCTCTTCATTGATTGGTAGAGACATACAAGTTTTTGGTTTTTGTTGAATAATGTTATTATATTGAGTACTTTATCATTATTTTAGTTGAGAAACCATGTTAAGCCTATAAGTTATAGATCATATACCTGCTAGTATCTGCTTATTGGAGCTTAGTTCAGTAAATTTATGGCTTCAATCCTCATAGCCTAGACAAATCAATCAAGGAAATCCCACAACCATGCAAGAGAAAGCTAGAAAGAGTGTAAAAAGTTGAAGTGTTGACAACGAAGGCATAGATCATAATTTCACAAATATATATATATATATATATATATATATATATGGACATAGATTGATCATAATTACACATATAGATAGATAGATGGACACAAACTACACTCGTCCAGAAATTAGGACGCTGCTTAATTTAAAAACTTTCTTTACGTAATTGTCTTTGTTTCAGCTTTTGTTTCTAAGACCTGTTTCAAATTCTGTTTCTAAGACCTGTCTTTGTTAGAAAGTTCTAATTAAGGTATGAATATAAGGATCATGAATAAAATAGAGCTCATGAAAACACTCTTAGAAATCCATTTACAATATAATAAGTCAACTTCTAGTTTCCGTTTTAGAAGATTAAATCAAGGTTTCAGCAGAAGAGTAAATCAAGGCTTCAACATAGTTAAACCTACGTTAGGAGGCTGAGATCGTGAATAGCCTAAGAACCATTGTTTAGAGTTCCTTAGAAGCATTGTTTAGAATTTATTTTAGAGGATCCTAGTTGTGCTATAGTCTAGTTGTCGTCTGCTACCCACCCTGACCTGTTGCTTACTGAATGCTGCTTAGCTGAACTTCATGAACTAGCAATGGTTTTTTTTTCCCATGAAGTAGATTTACTTGGTAGGATGGTGGGGATAGTCAATTAACTCATAGGGTTCCTTTAGCTTATATATTTCACTATCGGATGAATTGGATTGATTATGTGGTGAGAGAGCCTCAAGTTGGTGTGATTGTAATATCACATGGATACTAATAATGCTCAATGGTGTGGTGTTCGCATACTGCAAAAGCATCTAAATCCTGAAGCTCAAGGTTCGTTGTCTTGGTATGAAGGGTGCTTGTAAGGGGACTTCTAGTTCTTGAAGGTAATATAGCGAAAGCAGTTGATTCACCTAGTTTAGACCAAGTTCCAGAACATCTAGATCCAACACCATTTGAAGGAGAAGCACAGAGGACAGGCTTCAATATAAAATTAACCAAAACTATGAATGTCCTGTCTAGTTAGTTTTTATTGCCAAGTCAATACCTCTACACCAGTACAAAGGCTTCAATATGAACTTAACCAGAAACTATTAATGTCCTGTTAGTTAATACCTCTACACCAGTACAAAGGCTTCAATATGAACTTAACCAGAAACTATGAATGTCTTATTAGTCAATACCTCTACACCAATACAAAAAATTCAATATGAACTTAACCAAAAAATATGAATGTCATGTTAGTCAATACCTCTACACCAATACAAAGGCTTCAATATGAAATTAACTAGAAACTATGAATTTCCTATCGAATGTCCTATCTAGTTATTTTTTCTTGCTAAGTCAATACCTCTATGGAAGTGACTCTAAAATTAAGGTGACTGTAAAATTAAGCGTTAGAGAACTTGTGTGTAAGGAGTTGCATAAAATATTCAACCCTTGCCCCCAATAGATGGAATTTAAAAAAGTCACCAAACTTGTCTTAATGAAGCCAAAAAGTATGTTACTTACAACCATGTTAACTTACAACTATGTTAACAATATAATATGCCATGTTAACTTACAACCATGTTGCTTAAATCCATGTTAGCTTACATCCATGTTATCTTACAACCATGTTAGCTTACAACCATGTTAACTTACATCCATGTTAACTTAGAAGATGCCATGTTGCTTACAACCATGCTAACTTAGAATATTCCGTGTTGCTTACAACCATGTTAACTTAGAAGATGCCATGTTCCTTACATCCATGTTAACTTCAAAATGAAAAATGCACAAGTCGCCTACACCAATGCAAGAGTTCACAAAAAACAATAGAAGATGCCATGTTGCTTACAACCATGTTGTTAACAGTCAATATGTATTACTTATATTTCTCATGTTGATATTAGAAGTCATACACAAATGAAATACAATATAGTGAAAATCATTCAATAATTCAAAGTAACAATATAATCCAAATTCAACTGTTCAGGTAAACCAGGTCTGTTCCACTTCAACGTCAATTAATTCACAAAATTATTCATTGATATGAATGGATTACTAGGTTTGGTTTTATCATTAATAAAAGCCTTGCCGATAACACAAAATACACTTAGATGCAACTTGAACTCTTTTGAGTCAAATACCAAGTTGCCTACACAAATTCAAGAGTTCACAACAAACAACAGAAGATGCCAAGTTGTTAACAGTCAATAGGTATTACGTATCTTTCTCATGCTAATATTGGAATCCATACATAAATATAGTTTACTCCATACTGTTGTGTTGTAATAATTATAAAATTTACTACTCATGCTGTACTCGAATACAATTTTAAATCAGAATTTCGTGGTAAATCTGTAGGTCGTTGGAACCATGCCAAGAGTTTATATTGCAGATCGGATAAGGAACAAGAGGCGAGGGAAAAGGGGGGCCCAGCTGCAGATCAGTTCATCAGATGAGGATGTCAATGCTCCCAATGCTCCCAAAAATGTCATTGAAAAGGACTATGTGGTAGCAAATCATCACCATCAGCCATAGAGCCACCTTCAACCACAGTGCAAGGTGCAAGTTAAACAAAGAAAATTAGTGCCATTAGATGCTAGAAAAAGCAAAACATGCTCGTTATAACTGATGACATAGAGTTTAAGGGATATTCAATCCATGCATCTGCAAAAAAACATGGTATTGTTGCCTCTAACATACATTATTGGATAAATGGGTTGACTAATACAAAGCGTAGAGGGTCTGTTACAGTTATGACTGAAGAGGAGGAGGATGAGGTGGTCGAGTGGTGTAAGGAGATGGCCCAATTGGGACATGGGTTAGAGCTTATAAAACTTAAATACACTGTATCTCAAATCTATCAAGGGAGGCCAAACCCCTTTAAAGATGGATTTCATGGTAAATCATGGTGGAGTGTGTTTAAAAAGAGGCATCCAAACCTTGTGTTATGTAGAGCAGAGGGCCATGATAGAGACAGGGATTTAAATATACACCCTGCAATTGTTTCCAAGTTTTATAACGCTCTTTCTGATGGCATATGAGAAACACTCATATGCCCCAGACCATATATGGAACTGTGATGAAATAGGATTACAGGTAGGAAGGAATTGTGGTATGCGGGTAATTTCCAAGAGAGGGAGTAGAAATGTGCCTAAGATATTTCCTAAGAGCAGGGAGTGGATCACAATTCTTGCCTATTTTAATGCAACTGGTTCATCAATACCAATATTTTATATATTTAAAGGTAAAAATCAACTAAACAATTATATATAGAATTGTGAACTAGGTGCATGCATGGCTGCACATCCACATGCATGGATGACAAAAGGAACTATTCCTAAATTGGCTTTGCCACTTTGCTACTTCTGTACTGGGTAGTGTCTTGCCTGAAAACAGGAAATTACTGATTTTAGATGGCTATGGAAGCCACATGGCTCTGCAAACAATCGAGGAGGCCAATAAATTGGGCATTGACCTATTAACATTGCTGGCTCATACCACTCACAGGTTGCATCCCCTTGATGTGAGCGTGTTGGGGCCTTTCAAGAACTATTTCAGGGTCGAGTGAGCTTTATGGATGGTAAAGAATATAGGGGTGGAAGTAAATAGGCTTGAGCTAGCCGAGCTTGCAAGTAAAGAATTTAAAATGGATCTCACACCTTCTAATATCAGGGATGGATTTAGGAGGATTGGTATATGGCCACTTAATTTTGATGCTCTTATGCATGATACTAGTTGTAGCCAAGCATTTGAAGTGGAAGTTCAAGAAGTAGAGAACTTACAAGACCATGTCGGTGCCCAAGAAGATGTAGCTGCTGCTGAAGGTATAATGTCCCTTTCTGAAGGGTTGTTCTATGGTGATGATGATGAGCATGCCAGTGAGACACATTTTAGTCATGAACCAACTAACAATATCAATGAGGTTTTCACACCCACTGAACCACCTACGAATTATGCATGTGATATTCCATGTGATGCAGCTGACAATGAGAAATTGACCATGCCAACCCAAGTAAGCGGACCATCATGGTTAGCAGAGGTCATGATGAATATCGCTGGAAATAATGTATCTACCACCAATGAGGAAAGCATGGACATGCCTTCACAACCATCAGGGTTGAACACCGAACTTGTTCATTATTTTTTGGACAATAGATCACTAGAAGAGGAGCCTATTCAGCATGAAGTACCTGAAAAAGATAACAATGGGGGCCAATTTGTTGTCCCGGAGGATGAAATCCAAGTGTCAGGTCCAGAGGAGCATTGGGCAACAAAAAAAATGAGATTACTTGGTGCATTCCTAAAGCTACCAGTAGAGAGAGTGAAGGCCTCATCAAGGAACTCAAAATTAGATTATATTCATTTAGGGAGGAGTTCACAATTGCTCACATCTGAAGATTATATGAATTTAATTTTCAAGCTTAAATGTAAAAATAATTAAATTTAGGAAGCTAAAAATAGAAAGAAGGAGTTAGCCAATGAAAAGAGGGCTACAAGGGTTGCAACAAAAGAAGCTCGAGCAAAGGAAAGGTTGGAAAGACAAAAATCAAGGGAAGATAAGGAACATCAAAATCAATTGTCAAGGCAAGAGAGAGAGGCAAGAAAGGTTCAACAAGAGTTGGGAAAAGGAGGAGGGGTGAAAAGCAGGGAAGACCATGGTTCAAGCCAGTTTGAGGTAAATAGGTTGATGTCTAACATGTTGGACCACATTGCAGAGTAGACACCATCATACCAAGACATGATTAACATCCAAGTCCCCAACTACTAGGTAGGGGTTAGGCCCACCTCTTATACCCCTACCAGTGCAGGTTTGAATCCTAACTGTGTTTATATGACACCTGCAGTTAGTGTTGAGGTTGGTAACACAAGTGGACACTTGGGCTACTCAGTCCCACCATGGCTACAAAGAGAAAATTGGAGTCAAGCATATGGAAACATTCAGGCACATCCTAATCATTCAATCTTGGGAAGTCCACCATACTTGGGTCAGGCAGTCAACTCCACATTTTTGGGCCATGCAGGAAATGGAAGCCATCAAGAATAGGGGTTGCATGACTTAATTTTTGTAACCACAACACACTGTGATTTTGGTAAGGATGAAATAGGTTTGCTAAGGATAACATCCATGGATGTTGGGAAGCATCCTTTTGGGTTGCCTCACGAAATTAGTACGTATCAAAAAATTTCTAATTGCTACAATTTTGTTAATTTGTTGAAGTTATAATTTCTTATTTAAAATAACACAACACTTTCCATAGCCTATATCATAATTTTTAACTTTTAATTAGTATGTATCAAACAATTTCTAATTTATACAAAAATATATCTTGTATTCCTTCGAAGTTAAAAAATTGACAGTGTAGCCCATTTCTAACTTGCGCACTTGCAAAGGCATAATCCCAATCATCAATGACACCATTAAAACAAAATAAGCTTAGATTAATACTTTCCTTCTCTAATCTAAGACATTGAAATTGTGAAAAAGTTCTCCAATCGACAAATGAATGCAAACACATCTTATTATATGTACATGCTCCCCATCCCATCAAAATCAAACCCCAAGATGATATAACACATTGAAAAAAACTAGTTTCACTGCATCTACAAAGCATTATGGCCCACTACACAACTCTAAATAAAAATTTGAGAGAATAAAATAAGCACATATTGTTGGAAAACAAGGATTTAAAGTAGTCATATGATAGACTTGGTATGCTCAATGAACAGAAAGGTTGCAATGAAACAACAAATGAAACGTCATCAAAAGTATGAGACTGCTGAGAGGTTGCAATGAAACAACAAATGAAACAATATGGAGTGAATAAAGAATGCAAGACCAGGACTTCACATGCAAGTCAAAACCCTTAAGGGAAACCGAGAACAAAGTGAACATAAATTATACCCTTCTACCAAATGCAAATCAAGACCGAGAGGAAAATTAGGAACAAAGTTTTACATTTGCATCTATAGATGTGAATAAATGTGTCAATTTAGCTTCGATTTATTGAATAGAGACAACTTAATTTTCTTTACATGTAACTTTAATTCTTAGATTGATGGAATTTATACAATTTCATTTGGAAATTAGTGGTACCTTGTTCGAGTGAAATAGTATGAGAAAATTTTATCAAATTAATTGAAAACATGTACAGAATATAAAACATTATTAACACAGAATGAGAAAATGTCATCAAATTAATTGAAAACATGTATAGAATATAAAACATTATTAACATACTTCGGCTCTGTGCTGGTTATACGTCGACTATGTGAGCAAGAATGCAAGACCGAGACTTCACATGCAAGTCAAAACCCTTAAGAGAAACCAGGAACAAAGGTAGTTATACCTTGTTGGAGTGAAACAAGAATGCAAGACCGAGACTTCACATGCAAGTAAAAACCATTAAGAGAAACAAGGAAAAAAGGTGGTTATACCTTGTTGGAGTGAAACAAGAATGCAAGGCCGAGACTTCACATGCAAGTCAAAACCCTTAAGAGAAACCAGGAACAAAGCGATCATAAATTATACCCTTCTACCAAATGCAAATCAAGACAGAGAGGAAAATTAGGAACAAAGCTTTACATTTGCATCTATAGATGTGAATCCATGTCTCAATTTAGCTTTGATTTATTGAATAGAGGCAACTTCATTTTATTTACATGTGCATATATCAATGTAACTTAAAATTTTAGATTGATGAAATTTAGACAACTTCATTTGGAAATTAGTGGTACCTTGTTCGAATGAAAGAATATGAGAAAATGTTATCAAATTAATTGAAAATATGTACAGAATATAAAACATTATTAACACAATATGAAAAAATGTCATCAAATTAATTAAAAACATGTACATAATATAAAACATTATTAAATTACTTCAACTTTGTGGTGGTTATACCTCGGCTCTGTGGTGGATATACCTCGGCTTTGTGGTGGTTTTGTCCCGAAGGATGAAATCCAAGTGTTAGGTCCAGAGGAGCATGGGGAAACAAAAAAGTAGAGATTACTTGGTGCATTCCTAAAGCTATCGGTAGAGAGAGAGTGAAGGCCTCATCAAGGAACTCAACATTAGATTATCTTCGTTTAGGGAGGAGTTCACAATTGCTCACATCTGAAGATTATATGAATTTAATGTTCAAGCCTGAATGTAAAAATAATGAAATTTAGGAAGCTAAAAAGAGAAAGAAGGAGTTAGCCAATGAAAAGAGGGCTACAAGGATTGCAACAACAGAAGCTTGAGCAAAGGAAAGGTTGGAAAGACAAAAAGAAAGGGAAGATAAGGAACATCAAAATCAATTGGTAAGGCAAGAGAGAGAGGCAAGAAAGGTTCAACAAGAGTTGGGAAAAGGAATGCCTTAACTTTTGTAGCCACAATGCACTGTGATTTTGGTAAGGATGAAATAGGTTTGCTAAGGATAACATCCATGGATGTTGGGAAGCATCCTTTTGGGTTTCCTCACAAAATTATTATGTATCAAACAATTTCTAATTGCTACAAATCTGTTAATCTATTGAAGTTATAATTTCTTATTTAAAATAACACAACACTTGCCATAGCCTATATCATAATTTTTATTTTTTAATTAATATGTATCAAACAATTTCTAATTTATACAAAAATATATCTTGTACTCCTTCGGAGTTAACAAATTGTCAGTGTAACCCATTTCTAACTTGCTCACTTGCAAAGGCATAATCCCAATCATCAATGACACCATTAAAACAAAATAAGCTTAGACTAATACTTTCCTTCTCTAATCTAAGACATTGAAATTGTGAAAAAGGTCCCCAATCGATAAATGAACACAAAAACATCTTATTCTATGTACATGCTCCCCATCCCGACAACTTCAAACCCAATATGATATAACACAGTGAAAAAAACCAGTTTCACTGCATCTATAAAGCATTATGGCCCATTGCAAAAATATAAATAAAAATTTGAGAGAATAAAATAAGCACATATTGTTGGAAAACAAGGATTTAAAGTAGTCATCTGATAGACTTGGTATGGTCAATGAACAGAAAGGTTGGAATGAAACAACAAATGAAACATCAGAAGTATGAGACTGCTGAAAGGTTGCAATGAAACAACAAATGAAACAAGATGGAGTGAAACAAGAATGCAAGATCGGGACTTCACATGCAATTCAAAACCCTTAAGAGAAACCGAGAACAAAGCGATCATAAATTATACCCTTCTACCAAATGAAAATAAATACTGAGAGGAAAATTAGGAACAAAGCTTTACATTTGCATCTATAGATGTGAATAAATGTGTTAATTTAACTTCGATTTATTGAATAGAGACAACTTCATTTGATTTACATGTAACTTTAATTTTTATATTGATGGAATTTATACAAATTCATTTGGAAATTAGTGGTACCTTGTTTCAGTGAAATAGTATGAGAAAATGTCATCAAATTAATTGAAAACATGTACAGAATATAAAACATTATTAACATACTTCGGCTCTGCGGTGGTTATAACTTGACTCTGTGAAACAAGAATGCAAGACCGAGACTTCACATGCAAGTCAAAACCCTTAAGATAAACTAGGAACAAAGGTGTTATACCTTGTTGGAGTGAAACAAGAATGTAAGACCGAGACTTCACATGCAAGTTAAAACCCTTAAGAGAAACCAGGAGCAAAGGTGATTATACCTTGTTGGAGTGAAACAATAATGTAAGAACGAGACTTCACATGCAAGTCAAAACCCTTAAGAGAGACCAGGAACAAAGCAATCATAAATTATACCCTTCTACCAAATGCAAATCAAGACCGAGAGGAAAATTAGGAACAAAGCTTTACATTTTCATCTATAGATGTGAATACATGTGTCAATTTAGCTTTGATTTACTGAATAGAGACAACTTCATTTGAAATTTAGTGGTACCTTGTTCGAGTGAAACAGTATGAGAAAATGTCATCAAATTAATTGAAAATATGTACAGAATATAAAACATTATTAACACAGTATGAGAAAATGTCATCAAATTAATTGAAAACATGTACATAATATAAAACATTATTAAAATACTTAAGCTTTGTGGTGGTTATACCTTGGCTCTATGGTGGATATACCTCGGTTCTGTGGTGGTTTTGTCCCGGAGGATGAAATCCAAATGTTAGGTCTGGAGGAGCATGGGGCAACAAAAAAGCAGAGATTAATTGGTGCATTCCTAAAGCTACTAGTAGAGAGAGTGAAGGCCTCATCAAAGAACTCAACATCAGATTATCTTCGTTTAGGGAGGAGTTCAAAATTGCTCACATCTGAAGATTATATGAATTTAATGTTCGAGCTTGAATGTAAAAGGAATGAAATTTAGGAAGCTAAAAAGAGAAAGAAGGAGTTAGCCAATGAAAAGAGGGCTACAAGGATTGCAACAACAGAAGCTCGAGAAAAGGAAGGTTTGGAAAGACAAAAAGCAAGGGAAGATAAGGAACATCAAAATCAAATGGTAAGGCAAGAGAAAGAGGCAAGAAAGGTTCAACAAGAGTTGGGAAAAGGCATGACTAAATTTTTGTAGCCACAACACACTGTGATGTTGGTAAGGATGAAATAGTTTTGCTAAGGATAACATCCATGGATGTTGGGAAGCATCCTTTTGGGTTGCATCACAAAATTATTATGTATCAAACAATTTCTAATTGCTACAAGTTTGTTAATCTATTGAAGTTATAATTGCTTATTTGAAATAGCACAACGCTTGCAATTGCTTATATCATAATTTTTAATTTTTAATTAGTATGTATCAAACAATTTCTAATTTATAAAAAAATATACCTTGTATTCCTTCGGAGTTAACAAATTGAGAGTATAACCCATTTCTAACTTGCTCACTTGCAAAGGCATAATCCCAATCATCAATGACACCATTAAAACAAAATAAGCTTAGATTAATACTTTCCTTCTCTAATCTAAGACATTGAAATTGTGAAAAAGGTTCCCAATCGAAAAATGAACACAAAAACATCTTATTCTATGTACATGCTCCCCGTCCCAACAACTTCAAACCCCAAGATGATATAACACATTGGAAAAAACCAGTTTCACTACATGTACAAAGCATCACGGCCCATTGCACAACTCTAAATAAAAATTTGAGAGAATAAAATAAGCACATATTGTTGGAAAACGAGGATTTAAAGTAGTCATCTGATAGAATTGGTATGCTCAATGAACAGATTGGTTGCAATGAAACAACAAATGAAACATCAGAAGTATGAGACTGCTGAAAGGCTGCAATGAAACAACAAATGAAACAATATGGAGTGAAACAAGAATGCAAGACAGGGACTTCACATGTAAGTCAAAACCCTTAAGGAGAAACCGAGAACAAAGCGATCACAAATTATACCCTTCTACCAAATGCAAATCAAGACCGAGAGGAAAATTAGGAACAAAGCTTTACAATTGCATCTATAGATGTGAATAAATGTGTCAATTTAGCTTCGATTTATTGAATAGAGACAACTTCATTTGCTTTAAATGTAACTTTAATTCTTAGTTTGATGGAATTTATACAACTTCATTGGGAAATTAGTGGTACCTTGTTCGAGTGAAATAGTATAAGAAAATGTCATCAAATTAATTGAAAACATGTAAATAATATAAAACATTATTAACACAATATGAGAAAATGTCATCAAATTAATTGAAAACATGTAAAGAATATAAAATATTATTAACATACTTCGGCTGTGTGGTGGTTATACCTCGACTCTGTGAAACGGGAATGCAAGACCGAGACTTCACATGCAAATCAAACCCCTTAAGAGAAACTAGGAACAAAGGTGGTTATACCTTGTTGGAGTGAAACAAGAATGCAAGACCGAGACTTCACATGTAAGTCAAAACCATTAAGAGAAACTAGGAACAAAGGTGATTATACCTTTTTGGAGTGAAACAAGAATGCAAGACCGAGACTTCACATGCAAGTCAAAACCCTTAAGAGAAACCAGGAACAAAGCGATCATAAATTATACCCTTCTACCAAATGCAAATCAAGACCGAGAGGAAAATTAGGAACAAAGCTCTACATTTGCATCTATAGATGTGAATACATGTGTCAATTTAGCTTCGATTTATTGAATAGAGACAACCTCATTTTCTTTACATGTGCATATATAAATGTAACTTAAATTCTTAGATTGATGCAATTTAGACAAATTCATTTGGAAATTAGTGGTACCTTGTTCGAGTGAAACAATATGAAAAAATGTCATCAAATTAATTGAAAATATGTACAGAATATAAAACATTATTAACACAGTATGAGAAAATGTCATCAAATTAATTGAAAACATGTACAGAATATAAAACATTATTAAAATACTTTAGCTTTGTGGTGGTTATATCTCGGCTTTGTGGTGGATAAAAATATTTCAACATCAAAACATCAATTTACACAAAACGCTAAACCATAAATGTGTTAAAAAACAAAACCCTAAACCCAAAATGTGTTAAAAACTAGTCATGCTTCTATTACTCCCATAGAGGTGGATCTATATGATTCCTTTTAATTTACACAAAACCCTACCCTAAACCAGTCAATTTACACAAAACCAGTCAATTTACACAAAACCAATCAATTTACACAAAACCCTACCCTAAATGTGTTAAAAAACCAGTCAGTTTACACGAAACCCAAGTGTTTAAAAAAATGGGAAACCAGCTCAACAGAGAAACATATCCTTCAAGTTAAATGTGTTAAAAAACCAGTCAATTTACACAAAACCCAAGTGTTTAAAAACACAGTAAACAAGCTGAATAGAGAAACATATCCTTCAAGTTAAATGTGTTAAAAAACACATGCATATGACTGGTAGGACAGAGTCCTACCTTACAACTGCTCTCCTCGGCTTCCTCTATTTTCCTTCCTCCTTTCCAACTACATTGACCTACAAACAATGCAAAAAACCATCAAAATACAACCATTCATAGAGGAGGCAACACAAACATTAAAAAAATGAAAACCTACACTGTAAAACACACCTTAAAACACAATTCTGAGCATCCAAACCTGAAGCATTATAGTCCACCAAGTCCGTCGAGGTATAACCACAGAGCCGAAGGCAAATAAAACAATGTAGAGCCGAACACAGATAAAACGACGCAGAGCCGAACGCAGGTAAAACCACCATAGAGCCGAGGTATGATCACCACAAAGCCAAGTATAACCACCACAGAGTCGAGTATAACCACCATAGAGCAGAGTATAACCACTACAAAGCCGAGGTATAACCACCACAGAGCCGAGTATAACCACCACAGAGCCGAGGTATAACCACCACAGAGTCGTGGTATAACCACCACAGAGCCGAGGTATAATCACCACAGAGCTAAGGTATAACCACCATAGAGCCAAGGTATAACCACCACAGAGCCGAGGTATAACCACCAAGTTCAAACCATGCGCTCGAGCTAGGACCACAGGCACTCGAACTAGGAGCGCAGACGCTCCATAACCCAAGAATAAGAGCGCGAAGGTTGGATGTGGATGCGTCGGGCATCAGAGCAGGCATAACGCAACTACCAGACAACAAAACGCACACAGGCCAGCCCCGAAGTGAAAATGGTAGCTTCATCGAGAAGCCTCTAGTAAAATGCGGGAAGCCACCGATTAGAGCAGTTTTCAATTGACAGAGCAGGTTCCACGTACGCCAGACACGTGCCCGCAGCAGATGACCAATTTTCGTACAGGTGCGCGGCAGTCCAGGTGGCATGGGGGCCCAGTCAGTGCCAACGTGTCCAACAACTGACCCCTCTCCCCTACCTTCTCTATGGTCCCTTCTCAATGTGGCCATAGCCAATTATATAAAGTACAATGTATATGACCTAAAGCTAAAAAAAGTAATAAAACTCTGCATGTTGCCCATAAAAAAAACCAAAAAATCGTTGATTTCTACCGATTGCTTGTTGGATTTAAAAAACAGGCTTTCCAACCCTCCTAAGCTTGATGGAAGAGTAACTGACGATGAAGAAAGAAGAAAAATCCAAGTTACTCTTTCGAATATTCTTAACTTCAAGGAGGAAATATGGTCGTGATGGGGAGGGGAACGCGTAATTATCTTTATAACCAACCACGAGGGCAACCTTGACCTTGCATTGTTGAGACTTACAGGATGGACATGCACATAGATTTTTCCTTCTATACTTTTCCTGCATTAAAATGTCTTACTTTCGATTACTTGCAAATTGAAGATCACTAGTTCTTTTCTGTGGTGGAGAAGAGAATGTTTGGAGGTATAGAAAATTGGAAATTACTCCTACACACATCTCATAAATTTTGATTGGTAACCTGGATGACCCATGCAAAGAATTGAATGCAATTATTTAAGCACTCGTTGACCATGAAACATTATCGAGGATGGATCGTACCAGTAGAAAACACGCAGAACCTGACAACCAAGGACGAAGACTAACAGGTGGTTGGTTGATGATACAAAAATGAAATATATTAATGGACATGTGGCATTTCCCTATATCCTATGGAGAGACTACAAAGGGTTCTCAAGTAACTCCCCTTAAAACACCTTCAGTGTAAAAATTAATATCATATTTATTTTAATTCTAGATTTACCAAAGATCTATAGGGATCAAATCTATTTTCATTTTAAAAGAGGTTTTTACTTGAATATATTGATCTCTCAGATATTTTGTAAATCATAATTAAAATGTGTTTAGGCTTATTTAGTTATTAATAATTAATAATTTTCACTCTACACAACATTTAAATTAATACTAGCATAAATCCATCTTAACTCTGGATATACCAAGCCCCAAGAGAGATCAAATCTCTTTTCACTCTAAAAGAGGTTTAAATCTTAAGATATTTGATCCTCTTAGTAGATCTGGAGTTAAGATAGATCTATGGTGGTATTAATTTAATTGTTATGTTCAGTGGAATATGAAAGAGATGTTGTAATGTCATGTTATGTTATGTAAACAATATTATTATGTCAGACTACATAAGTATTTAAATAGGTTAAATTACACTTGAATACCATGGGTTCTCATAAACCTAGAACTCAAAAACCACCAATAACCTGACCAAGTCAAGTTTACCTTATTAATTTAAAGCTATTTTTGTTTTAACCTAGAGTTTTTTTTTTCCCAAAAAAAAGGTTGGTTGGATCTATGGTGGTATTAATTTAATTGTTACATTCAGTGGAATATGAAAGAGATGTTGTAATTTCATGTTATGTTATGTAAACAATATGATTAAGTCAGGCTACATAAGTATTTAAATAGGTTATATTCCACATGAATGCCACAAGTTCTCATAAAACTGGAACTCAAAAACCACCAATAACCTTACCAAGTCAATTTTACCTTATTAATTTAAAGCTATTTTTGTTTTAACGTCGAGTTTTTTTTTTCCTAAAAAAAGGTTGGTTCACGGACATTGGGTCGCTGCTACATCCACGGGAAAATCCAAGAAGATCAACCTGAAGGGATCTACCAACAAACCAAACAAGCAAGACCTAACAACTAGGGCATCAAGGAGATTTGACCTTGTGACCTCCCAACTGGCGAGGTCCTTAGCAACGGGAACTTGACCAACTAAGCTAACCCTTAGGGAATTTTTAACGTAGATTTATATTTAGTTTTCTTTATTTTATTTTTGACCAAGTAAAAATGTTTAAAGTAGTGTTATTTTTATTTTTATTAATAAATATAATTATTAATTGTATTATTTTATTTTATTTGACCAAATAAAATGTTTACATAACATATCATGACAGGACAACATCTCTTGCACATTGGGCTCTTGCACACCGGGGTGGAGAGGGCCTCTCGACTCAATTAATGTTATATACAGTATGTTATTGTATTATAGAGTAAATTTTTAACAATTTTGTAAATTCAATTTAATTCTAAATTTATTAAGCTTTTAGAGGAATCAAATATTTTGATGTATATTTTTTTTTGTAATACAAAACTAAAATAAAATAAAACTGCATTTGTCTCTATCCTCAATAGATATGTAATTAAAATGGATTTCCATGGGTTCTTTATATATGTGTGTGGGGGACACCATGCATATACTCCATATTAAATATAAAAAGAATTAGGCATCTCCTTCATTTCGAACAACATACATCCTTTTTAACCCTATATATATCAAGTGTTGAGAGGGATCAAATGTCTCAAAATACAAATCTTATTTAGAGGGCAAAACTTGTGTTTGCATTTAGAGGGATTTGATCTCTATCAGTGCAAATTTTATATTTGAGTGCTTTTTAATTTAATTAAAGACACAAAATATTTTGGTTGTGAAATGTGTTATGGTTTTTTGAGTGTGTGGTATTGATGAGAAATGGTATTGGCCCATGGTATTATAAAAAAGCCTATTTACAAATTAAGAATCTCCATGGTAAAGCGGGGTAATTATCCATGATTAAGAATGTATATATAATTCACATGTTAATTCTGTTTATAATGCCTACTGCAGCTCAATTGGCGGTCACCTTGTTATGAAGTATTATGCAAACCATGAGATTCAAGGTTTGAATCACCTTGAGTCAAGCCAACAAAATAATAATAATAGTAATAAAGATAGCCTCAAGGATTAGCTCAATTGGTCAAGTTTTTTCCATTAAAGCACCTTGCCAATGGGAGATGATGGGGTCAATTCTCCTCGATTCCATCGGGGTTAGGTTTTGCTAAAATGCCGACACGATGTGATCCTTTCGGGTGGATTTGCTTGCATATTTACTTGGAAAAAAATTAACTAAGGTTATAATTTAGTTAATTTTTATGATTTCTTTTAATCTTGGAAATGTGAGATGTATCATGAGGTATGTGTTTTGATGCCTATTATAATTTATTGGCCATTTAATTTCTATAGTTTCACTAGTTTAGTATAACCAACATTCTTTTTTTATTTCTTGATTATTTTATTTTATTTTTAAATGGACACAAGTTGAGCACTAAAGGAATTAAGCATCTCCCTCATAGTGAGTTGTAGAATGCACCTCTTCGTGCAACTAGTTTAGTATAGGCAACATTGTTTTTTTCATTTAATGATTATTTTATTTTTTACTTTTAAAGGGACACGTGGTCTCATCTTCATTATGTATGGAAAATCCATGAATGTAAGTAAATTAGATGCATATAATATTCTCATATTCATAATGCATTAAGATAATCTCTTTTAGAATAGATTATTACCAAAATTTATCACATTCACTTAAGTAAACAAGGTTTCTGCCAACATCTGTTAACCCTAAAATTTATGTAGACATTGGTTCATAAACATTACAACTTATGTAATTGAAGGTTTAAATTCCATTTCAGGGAATGAAGCAACTTTTGACATTATTTATACACGTGTAAATAATCATATTTACCTCCGCCATAATTTAAGCAATTTTTTACACCAAAATAGGTAGGGTTCATATGCAATTAAAAATACTTACCAAGGGTTATTTCCCACCATTATTTATGCATTTCTTAGCATAGAAATGGGTATGAACAAAAATGTAAACATGTAGAATCACCATGTCAATCAAAATTTATGCAGGTTCTAGGAAATTAATTTCTCCATTTCAAACATCAATTTTATTCCCAAAAATGTCTTCTAAACCTAGAGTATTTTATATTCATGCTAATATATATTGAAATCAATCATAAATTTAGATACTTGCATGAATACACAAAAACACATATACACAAATTAATTTCCATTTCTACTTTTACTAACAAAAAATCAATAAGCAAATGAACATTAATTAGATGCACAAAGAGACACTTATCTAAAGTTTTCCAAAAAATAACTAATCTGGGAAGGAGCCTTTTCCACCCAATCATAAGCTCATATGTAAAACAAATTTCTACAGCTGGCCACCCCCTAGCTAGGCCATGATACCACAAGGGAAAATTGATAACTCACTACTAAGTGATCTATGTGAAAAAAATCTCCTTCACACACATGACAGAGTCAGGAATATTTTTTACCAAATGAGTCTATACTTATGTGATCTCTAGACTTCTCTCAGCTTGTTTAGAAAATCAAATAGGGGAATCCATTCACTGCTCTATAGTCCCTCATTTATTTACCCACCACTTGCTTATTATTCTCAATGACCACACATCAATTCACAACCCACTCTGCCAAGTAAGAGCCTAGAGCTCTTTTACAGGTTTTTGGTAAGAAAAAAAACATTTTTAGGGAACCCAAAAATCACCGAGAATATTCTAATCCATTATTGGCACTTTTCTGGGCATATTTGGGGACCCAAAATGCATTTTAATCACCAAGAATACTTTAACCATCATTCCAATTTGGAAACATTCTACTCTTGAATTTCATTGCTTATAAGGAACCCTTATGTCTCTACTCTACATGTGTGTCATTGTCTATGTGTTTATAGATGAATTATTTTTGTCCCTAATTTCTTACACTCTTTTTCTCTCATGGGTTTCTCCCCCTTTCAAAATTTTCCATAATAAATGCAATATGTTATTATACATTCCCATATTTATGTTTGTCTCCTAGACAATCCATGGGTAAACTTCAAAATACAAGGAATATACTCAACCCATTCCTTTCATTAAATTTTTAAGAATTATTGAAATTGGCACCCCAACTTCCATATTTATGATGGTGATTATTCCAACTACTTAATCAATCACAATCAATTGGTTTTTGGATAAGAGAGGAAAGACTCAGATTTAAATGCAAGTTTCAAGGAAAGATGTTATTAAGACAATTCTTATGTGATTCTTACAATGACCTCATTATTTTCCCACTCATGGATTGTCACACCCCCAGAGCATACACTTTAGTTAAGGCATGTCGATTCCTCTAGACGTGTGACACCGACAAGGTTTATCGAAATGGTTGTGACCAACTTATGACTACTACTTATGGACTATCCCTATAACACTTATACTTATTAATGTGTGAGATTTTTTATGTTAGTGGAATTAAATTTAAATCTTCAAACACAACTATAATGCCCCAATAACATCCACATTCAACATTCATCACAAATGTTACAATATGACACTTCACATCATATAAGGCAAGTGACACATATGTGCATAACTTTCTTTTATGTAACAAGTCTTGAAATATTTTACAAATGATTGTCCCATGGCCTAATCATAATTTACGTACCAAATAACCTAACCGTTGGCTCATTCAACAAATTCAGACAAAAAAAATCCCAACCAAGAACAATAATATTCATCTCAAGTCCTCTACTTGGCACGAAGCAAGAGATAAGTTGTGGTATCACATCTCGTATCAACGCTCATATGTCTTTATGGTTTTTTCAATGTTTTTAATTATCAAAGGAATATTTACATATGCATCATATTTAATCGTTTAGTTTGATTTGCCACAACAACACATTTAAATTCCAATACAAGTGATACAATACCATTAACATACTTAATTACAATTTATTGAAATTTAACTCGAGTGTGAAGAAAGGGATGTTACATCATGTTTATTAGATTGGGAAAAAAAATTTCAAGGTTTTATAGTCCTCTCTTTCTTAGTTACTACATGCTACAAAAATTTCTACTAAGTAGTATTTTCCTATTCATTTTAAAGTTTTGGGAGATTTCCCCATCTTATTCCCAAAGGATAGAGGGGATATTCAAGCAATGGCCATTGATTACTCTAGGGATTTCATAGCATATGTCTTTTATTTGCAAATTCTAAATACAATATCTTATGGGATATCCACTAGCTGAAAACGGATAATATAATAATAAGTAAGACTGTAATCAATGTACATCTCTTATAGTAAGGTTGACACAAATTCTCATGCTAGTGGCTCCACATAACTAGACAAGGAATTAGTTTACATGAATGCATATATTATATTTAACGGATATCTGAAGAGGTGGGATCCAAAATTAATGTTTTTTCTCCTTTGAAAGGGGTAGATTATGTTATGGTAATGCATGATATACCTAAAATTTTAGAGATTATGATCACTAAGTGACATGGTTTGAATCCTATCACTCCTCCCTCTTTGACTAGTTTTCACCTTGGTATCTCTAAGTACTGAGCAAAGAAGAAACTACTTGATTATCTAAAATTGTTGATCAATAATGAGAGTATCTTAGAATCCATATTTTACTACTCAAGAATTATACTCTGACTTGTTTCTAGACTTATTCAAAGGTTAGAATTCTCTACCTAGGGTAATGTTTCTCTCTCACAATTTTTCTGAAGGGGTATATAAGTATTTTGATAGTGTGATTTTGGTAGTATTATTAGGAATCTACGCAATGGGATTGTTACTTAAATGTTGGATATTTTTTTACAGTTTGATGAATGATATAGTTTGAGACTTTATGATAAGCATAATAAATGATAAGTGAAAGACATTGTAGAGTCTCTTTTTGAAAGGGCTATATTATTTTAGTTTTTCATGTATAGTGCATTAAGTATCTTAATAATATGTTTTTCATTCCAACTAGAATAAAAAAATAGTTTTTTTCTTTCTTGGAAAAAATAATTCTATATTTCTGTATTCAATAATAAAATAATGATTAAAATGTACCTTCAACTAGTGACCTAGATAATAATAGTTCTTAGTATTAATCTTTCAAATAGTGATAACATATTGCATATTAAATCATAAAAAGTGAACTAGATTTAATTAATTTATTAAATCATGAATTTGTTTGAATAAATATTCTATTGAATCATGAAAATAACTCTAACAACTATCATTACATAATTACAAAAAACTAGATAAATTGTGGTAATTAAAAATACATGCACCTTTAACATATTATATATCCACAACATAAATATTGAAATATTCACTCTTTGTTACATCACCCCCATTAATATTACTCACTTGACATGATAATATCTTGAATAATGTCTTAGTAGAAATCACCAATCTCTATCTAACCACTTGTTAGTAGTGTTTTGCGAAAATATAAGGCTCATTCTTATCATTCAACATATTTTAGAGTTAATATATATTAACTCAATATAAAAATATTTATTTCTATTACTTTTGTCTAAGTTATCCCATCACTAACACAAAGCTAGCATGAGAAGTCCATTTGCATGATCTTTTGTATCATTTCAGGATAATTAACTTTCCCTCTATTAGGTTTTAATCATGATAATCAACGTGTTTAGATTGGTTAAATAAATCTTCACTCCAAAATCAGGTGTGACATGCCCATCATCGACATCTTCAATGTAAAAATTAAGTCAATATGCTCACATAAAGGGGAACAAGTGAACCTAGACAAATGCAAACAAAAGATGGTGTCATATGTCTAGTAACCCAAGCATTAATAAAACATAATACATGTTGCAATTCAAACATGCATTATAAAATTAATAATTGACATAAAAAGGTTAATGTAGAGCCGTTGCAACCAATCCTTATGTCCAATGCATATTTTTCACCATGTCGGTGATGATCGGATGCATGATATTTCCCTCTATTTTGGTCAACCACTCAACTATTGGAACAAATCATCAACATATTTTATTTTAAATGATTATTATACGGCATGTTTCTATTGTTCAACATTCTAAATTATTTTATGCTATTGTTCCATTTCCTTCTATTCTCTTCATAAAATGAAACCCGTGGTTGCATTAGCTTCACTTTTTAAATAACAAATTTATCTATGACATCAATTTCTAAATTGATTGATATATTAATGAAATTAAAAAAATATAATATCAAGTATATATTATCAAGTTCATTGTAAATAGTTAATTTGTAAAAAAATGACAAAATATAAGTGACTTACTATTTATCATGTATTTTTTTTTCTTTTAGTTTGGAATAGCTCCCCTTCCATTATGTCTTCAATTTGATGATCATCCAAAAACACCAAAAACACTTGGCCTATTGTGATAGATTTGCTTAATCTACTCACTAGCATAATAGAACAATTCATAGACTATATATCATGCTTCCATAAAACCCTTTAAAATGAATTTGTGTTATAGAAATTTGTTTGAGGTTTATAGGTATTTTCAATTGTAACAACTCCTCGTTGATTTTCCATGTAAATAAAATAAGATCATGGTTATGAGACACGTATTCCAAGTTAAATGGTGGGGAAACATTATAGTGGGCATCACTTGTGGATTAATAATGTCAATGGAAATTGAAAAAAGCATTGGAAAAGGCAAAGAGGCAAAAAATGACATTTAATTATGGAAATAAATTAAAATAGGAGAAAAGGAATTTGTGAAGAGACACAAATTTGCATGCAAGGGAACTTGAGGAAAAATGAAGGAAAATGAAGAAAAAAGAGAGATCAATGATAAAAATGCATCAAAAAATCAGTTGATGTCCTTTGAAAACTTTTTGACAGTTTTGAGTTGAGCACATTATCATTATCTCATACTCTTGCAAACTTAGAGAATTATTGGAGCACTAAGCTTTCACTTGGATTGGATAAAGAAATAAAATAAAATAAAGGTAGTGCAAGGGAAAGTTGGATCAACAACTGCAACATGGATACTTTGCAAGTAACAACCTGGATGCATGATTTTCTTGCTAATTTTTGGATGCATGGAATATGCATGTGGTTCCTTGGTTATGTTCTATCAATGGCATGGAGATTTTCCTGGATTGACACTGGTTTATTCCTTTTCTTTCCATTTCCTAGATAGCCATGGTGTTGTGGGTTTCCCACTTGTTTTCTGATTGGTTCTTAGGATCCCTGTGGTTGTCTGTTGGAACAAATGCTTTGGAGCCTTGGAACAACTTGGGTTGAGTTACTAGTTCCTGGAGCCTGCAGGTTGGGGACAAATGCTCTAGAGCCTTATGGGTTGAGTTATTTGTCCATGTAGTTTCAGGTTGGAACAAATTCTGAGCCTTGATTTAGCTATGGTTTGAGTTAATAGTTGCTAGAGCCCTAGATAACTTGGGAAGAGATTGATCTGGTTGATATGAGTGATTTATGGAACATATGGGTGATATCACTGTGGTTGTGGGTTGAGGTGGTTTGGCCTCTAGAAGACCTAGTTGGCTTTGTTTTGGTTTAACCCTTATGATCCCACATACATGCTTGGAATATGGCACGGGGGTTATTGGTTGAAAGACAAATTTGGTTCAACCCGATATATGGTCGAGTGGTACGTGAAAGTCCTTGGCTTGGTTGGAATTTTCATATGTTAATAAGAGTTGTTTTCCTATTGTGATCTATGAGCACTTGTACTGATTAGCATGTTGACATTATGGTTGATTTCTTATGGTCTCTATTCTGGTTGTATGTTGGTTATATGATGTATTCTATCTATGGCTCTTGTTATGTTTTGATTAATTATTGAATAACAAGTGTTGTTGCAACTATTTAGAGAGGGAATTGAGCCTTCTTGGTGATTTTCAAGTGAAGTAAAGGAGTTTATGATTAGATATGCATTCATGACATGTAGCTTCTATGCTTACCATGTGTTTGAAAAAATATCTGTCATGGATTAGGCATGTCTAGGTCAAGATCTTGCTTGATTTTTTATTGGTTGGCCTTGTCATCGTATTTTTTATGTTTATGGAAAGTTACAAGCATTTATAGGAAGTGGTTTGGAGGTTATCATGAAAAAGTGGCTCAAATATCGGAACCGCTGGCACAAAACTAGAGTTTTTAGGTCATAACCACATGGAAGCAGGCCTATGTGGGAAGTTGGTGTTGGAGTCCCGTGATTTGGCAGATTGGCATACCAGATGATAAGGCAACATCAGAACCACCTTGGAATCCTAGGATCTAGCCCTCCTAGATTCTGAGAGGGATCTCTCTATATGTGTTTTAGAATGATATACTTTAAGGCTCATGATATGATATTAGGCTAGTTATGAAGCACAAGGGATTTGTTTGTTTGTTGGTTGGGGATCATTGCCTGAGAAGGTCATGTGAAGTGTGAAGGAGGGAATAAGTAGAAGGATGTTTCAGCATGGGAAGATAGGTCAAGAAAAAATGCTAATCCATTGGGCCATGGAGTCATAAAAGGGTTTACTTGCACAACAACTATTCAAGGATTTTCATAAGGCAAGTCATCTATATCAAAAGATCTCTTTAAGTTGAGTTTGTGTTATGAAACATTAAGGAATGATGTGAGAGAATCAAAGCTAATAACCAATTAAGAATCTATTAACTTCACTAAACAAGAAGAGCCTTTCAAAGTGACTGATTTGGAAGCAAGCCAAAGGACAGGGCAAACCATAGACTTCTTTGGGCAATACTCCCACGAAAGCCAACTTTAAAAGACAAAAATCCAGTAATCCAACAAACTACTTTCAGAAAGGAGAAAAAATATAAGTAAACAAAGGGCAACCTAAGATCAAGTAAGGACTTTTAACCTATCCTGCTTTTGGCATACTTTTAAGAGAAATCTTCAAAACAACTGTTTAAGACTAAACAAGGGACAGGGCTAACCATAAAATTCCTTGATTAGGACTCTACTTAGCATGTAGTGAAAAGATCATTCAAGAACAACATCTCAAGTCCTACTCAGCAAGACATGGGCTCACCAACATTCCTTGACTAGTTATACTCTATTGATTCATTCTCAAACACACATTTAGAAGAAAACATAAAGATAAAGCTTATCAGATAGAAATAGGGTACTTTGCAGTAAATCAGACTCTAAATTTGCTGTTCTTTATCAGAGAAAATGGACAGTATGGGAACATAAGGAGAATAACAATTATAGTAAGAAAACATCACCAATAATATAGACCAGGATCCTATGAATCTGCTTGTTTATTTGATGTCCAAGACCAGTTACATACTCGAGTCCAATACTTCTCTTCCCAGCCTACTATATTACAACTACTCAACAAATCTTACTCAATAACAGTTCACCAATTAACAAATTTCCAACCCTTTACAATGAGTTTCCTATGAATACATATAGGTGCAAAGAGGCAGAGTGGTGGAAGAGATGATATTAATGATCAATTAAGACAGAGGAGAAGTGCATCGAATGCTTCACTCTACTCAATAAACATTGCATTAACTGTTTAGACCATTCAATAGTTTTTGTTGACTTTGAGGCACATCTGGTAGGCTGGTAATAACTCCAAAGTGTGTGCTTTTGGAGACATCTTCTGACTGCAGTAACATTGTCTTGGTTTATGGGATAAGTTAGGTGAAACATTTAGTTTTAAGCCCACCCATGCCTTTATAATAACTTCCTAGATAGTTTATAAAGAGGTTCAGTCATCCGGATGGCTGTCAAGGTGTCTTTGAAGGGAAAGTAGGCCACAGGTGTCTTTTTGGGTTGTTGAGAAGTAATTAGCCTCACTGATGTGTCCTTTGGAGGCTTTCTTTGGCTAATTTGTTTCTCTTAAACACTTTAATCACTGATTTAGGCTTTGATTTGTGCTTTGGGCTTCATTAGGCCTTTTCGAATCATCCTCTGCTTTAAACTGTGCTTTATCCTTTAACTATGGATTAAGATGTAAATCTTCTTGCTTTATGCTTAACATTTAAACTTTAATCTTCATCTTTAATCTCTAATTGGCCTTCATTGTTCTTCATTTAAATTTATTGTTTTGCTGACAGGTGCTTTCTTCACGCTGGAGGGTTTGCTGTGTAATCAATGTCCATGAAACATTGATTAAAACTTAGAAATTCAACCCTTTTTTGTCCCTTTTATGCATTTGATTAGGCCTTGAGGATCGTCACCCTCAGCCTTTTGCCACAGGAATTTTTGGCTGTGGAAGACCTGCGTATTAATCCACCATGAAACCTACAAATAAAACATCAAACCTTAATATAATCCTGCACATTAGATAAACTGCTTCATAGGGTTTGGTGAGGGCGAAAAGGCAGTGCAGAAGGAGGAAAATGCATTGAGGGAGGGTTCCATGGCTGAAAGGCGGAAAAACCAGGGTTTGAATTCAAATATGGGCGCAGAAATAATGATAAGCGGTTTGGTAATACCACCAATGGTATTCGCGCGTGATAAAGGTGGTAAGTGGTAATAGGCGCAATGGACACAATACGGTCGAGAGGATGACACGTATCCCCCTCAACACCACCTATTTCACGTGAAAGATGCATGTTGGGAGGCTTTGGGAGATTCGGGCGCGAAACAATGTGATGACCGTTGGATTTGGGTTTGTAGATCCAACGGTGGACAGGGCGCGCGAAAAGGTAAAGGTGCACGGGAGGATGAGCAGTGGGGATAGGTGGGACCGGGAGGTGACATCAGCTTCTTTGTCGAGTAGCAGAATGTTACTGGTGGGGTTGAAAAGGTGAGGAGGCGTGATGACCATTAGATCGGCAAGATCTATGATGGAGATTGACCAAGGGGAGAACGTAAAGCGGTAAAATGAAAAAGAAAAAGGAAGGGACCAAAGGAAAAAGAGAGATGTGGTCCTGTGGCGAGTATGATAGGACTAAGGGTTTAAGAGACAGGAGCGTAGGCTTAGCGGAGGGTCTCGGGTTGTTGGTATTATGAAAAAAGGAGCGGAAGGCTTAAGCCTTCAAGGGCTTAAAGCCTATATATAAAAAGGTCGGAAAATAAGCTTAAAAGAAGGTTTTTAGGCTTTTTTAAGGTTCCGATAGGGATAAAAAGGGGTTTAAAACCATAGGAGTTTTATAAGGTTAAACAGGGTTTTTTAGGAGAAATGGGGAAAAAGTAAAGGAGAAAGGGGCCTTTTTAGAACATAAGGAAGTGTTGTTAGGATAGGTGAGCTAATGAGTGAAATGGAGGGATTTTTTAATAGGAAAATATGAATGAAAGAGGGTGGAAGAGGGGCTCAAAACAATTTTCTGAATGATAACAACAGGGTTTTTGTGAAGACATCAGTGAGATGGATCCTTTGGACAAATAGACACAGCAAGGCTTCAAGAAGTCACAAATTTGCTCCAAATTTGTTTCTTGAAGACTAACAGACCTGTTTTAGCTATCATAGTATATAGAAAATTTATAGATGGCTAACAGTGGCTCCACTTGGGGAGGGCAGCTCCATGGAGGTGTCAAGAACCTCAGAGATTTATCTCTGGAATGTAGACCTGTGCTTTGAATTTTGACAACCTTTTCTTCCTTAATCATGCTGCTTGAAAAGATGATCAACGTTACATCATAACAAATCAATTTCTCCCAAACAACTACCTACACAACCTACTTTCCTAACATTTTTTCTTCATAAGGTGCACTTGGACTTGCAAACCTTTTGACATCAACATTTTATTCTTTTATTGAAAGCGGGAAACTAATCTAAATCTACCCTTATAACTTCCATGAATTCAGTTTAAACATTTGAACTCAAAAATTCTCTACCTAAGCTACTATCTGTCAAGATTAAGCTGTTTGACAGATCTGCATTCTCTATATTCTAAAACAAAAATTTAAATAAAGACAAACCAGGATTAAGCTGTTTGATTTGCTGTAAGACTATGGCATAAAAGCAAGCTGCACATAGACCGAAACTTACAGAAATTTAAAACAAAATTGTGAAGACTTAAGATCTGAAAATTATGAATATCCTTCCCTCTTCTTATGAATCAGATTTTGATCTGTTTAGAGTCATCCTTTTTCTTTTTATGTATTGGTTTAGATTTTGAGCATGTTTGAACCATTTTTCCTTCTATCCTAATCTATTCTACTGATAAGCTAAGATTAAACAGTTTGGAAAATTTTCTCCACTAACCTATCAACAGTAAATTGAAATCTATCGAGTCATGATTAGGCTATATGACTAAATAGTAGTGCTCTTTCAAGTAGTGGAATTTAGGCTTGCACACTTTCAGATTTTCCTTTTTTTTGTTTTGGTATGGGGTTGTAGCTTTCTTCTTTTATATTTGCCCTATTTTTTGTTACTATTATTTCTGTATTTTTCAAATTTTATTTCAAGGCAAAAAACAAAAAACTAACTAAATGCTCACAGGCTGAGCTTTATTGACATTCCTACCTACCCTAATCTAATGAAATTTTTTGTTGGCCTAAGTGATACAATAGTGCCAGTGCAGCCAGTTGAATAGCAGTAAAAATGGATGAACATCGTGACTGCTTGTCAAAGGAAAAAGCAGTATAATTTGATCATGTGTCTTCATAACCAAAGTTGTCATCTGTGATGGAAACTTCTGATGTATTTGACCCTTGTAAAGGATGTAAATCTGGAAATTTGAGCCGATCATGATTCTCATGTAATCTGCTACAGGATCAACCAAGGCAGGATGTAAGCTTTCTTATTCCAAGCCTTCCATGATCAGCTGGTTATCTGCATCCCAAACATCAGCTTTGGAAATCTCCTTTTCAATGTGGTCCTTGAAAGGATAGTCTTCTTCTACCTGCAAGCCAAAAGGTAATACAATTTCATCTTGCTTAGGGGGAGAGAGGCTTTCCAAGAATTTTTTGGGACTTTGGAAATTATGTGACTAAATTTTAGAATCCAAAAGCTCAATGTCAGTTTCCAATTTTTTAACCACTATCTCCAGAAAATTTTTCTTACTTCCAGGATTAAATTTGGGTGACCTCACAATGTGCAAGACAACATTAAGGAGATCATCATCAAGCTGTAGTTCTGATAACTGATCTAAAACTTCATCATAGAAAAGGTCTTCCAGAGACCCTGACATTTTTTTCAATCAGTCTGAGAAAAGGTCACTGTATCTTTACAACATGTCTGGAGTCCTTCACCAGTGGAGTCTTTTGGTCTACTGAAGGTTGTGGAGTCGCCAGGTGGAGGATTTCAAAAATTTTAAGATGAGTTGTTGTCCACCATCAGCAATTGAATAACAACGGTCTTAGTGACACTTGATTCATTTAGGAATAGGGGTTTTTTGAGTTGTGAAGTTATCTATTACTCAATATTCCCCAGTATGGTCGCCACTATGTTAGAGTCCTGTGATTTGGTAGATTGGCATACCAAATGACAAGGCAACATCAGAACCACTTTGGAATACTAGGATATAGCCCTGTTGGATTCAGAGAGGGATCTCTCTATATGTGTTTTAGAATGATATACTTTAAGGCTCATGATATTATATTAGGCTAGTTATGAGGCACAAGGGATTTTTTTGTTTGTTGGTTGGGGATCATTGACTGAGAAGGTCATGTGAAGTGTGAAGGAGGAAATAAGTAGAAGGATGTTTCAGCATGGGAAGATAGGTCAAGAAACAATGCTAATCCATTGGGATATGGAGTCATAAAAGGGTTTACTTTGACAACAACTATTCAAGGGTTTTCATAGGGCAAGTCATCTATGTCAAAAGATCTCTTTAAGTTGAGTTTGTGGTATGAAACATTAAGGAATGATGTGAGAGAAGCAAAGCTAATAACCAGTTAAGAATCTATTAACTTCACTAAAAAAGAAGAGCCTTTCAAAGTGACTGATTTGGTAGCAAGCCAAAGGACAGGGCAAACCACAGACTTCTTTGGGAAATACTCCTACTAAAGCCAACTTTAAAAGACAACAATCGAGTAATCCAACAGACTACTTTCAGAAGGGAGAAAACATATAAGTAAACAAAGGGCAGCCTAAGCTCAAGCAAGGACTTTTAACCTATCCTGCTTTTGGCATACTATTATGGGAAATCTTCAAAACAGCTGTTTAAGACTAAACAAGGGACAGGGCTAACCATAAAATTCCTTGATTAGGACTCTACTTAGCATGCAGTGAAAAGATCATTCAAGAACAACATCTCAAGTTCTACTCAGCAAGACATGGGCTCACCAACATTCCTTAACTGGTTATACTCTATCGATTCATTCTCAAACACACATTTAGAAGAAAACATAAAGATAAAGCTTATCAGGTAGAAATAGGGTACTTTGCAGTAAATCCTACTCTAAATTTACTGTTCTTTATCAGAGAAAATGGACAGTATGGAAACATAAGGAGAATAACAATTACAGTAAGAAAACATCACCAATAATATAGAACAGGATCCTATGAATCTGCTTGTTTATTTGATGTCCAAGACCAGTTACATACTCAAGTCCAATGGCTTTCTACAGTCCAATACTTCTCTTCCCAGCCTACTATATTACAACTACTCAACAACTCTTACTCAATAAAAGTTCACCAATCAACAACTTTCCAACCCTTTACAATGAGTTTCCTATGAATACATATAGGTGCAAAGAGGCAGAGTGGTGGAAGAGATGATCTTAATGATCAATTAAGACAAAGGAGAAGTGCATCGAATGCTTCACTCTGGTCAATAAACATTGCATTAACTGTTTAGACCATTCAGTAGTTTTTGTTGACTTTGAGGCACATCTGGTAGGCTGGTAATAACTCCAAAGTGTGTGCTTTTGGAGATATCTTCTGACTACAGTAACTTGTCTTGGCTTCTAGGATAATTTAGGTGAAACATTTAGTTTTAAGGCCACCCATGCCTTTATAATAACTACCCTGACAATTTATAAAGAGGTTCAGTCATCCGGATGACTGTCAAGGTGTCTTTGAAGGGAAAGTAGGCCACATGTGTCTTTTTGGGTTGTTGAGAAGTAATTAGCCTCGCTGATGTGTCATTTGGAGGCTTTCTTTGGCTGATTTGTTTCTCTTAAACACTTTAATCACTGATTTAGGCTTTGATTTGTGCTTTGGGCTTCATTAGGCCTTTTCAAATCATCCTCTGCTTTAAACTGTGCTTTAACCTTTAACTGTGGATTAAGATGTAAATATTCTTGCTTTATGCTTAACCTTTAAACTTTAATCTTCATCTTTAATCTCTAATTGGACTTCATTGTCCTTCCTTTAACTTTATTGTTTTGTTGGCAGGTGCTTTCTTCACGCTGGAGGGTTCGCTATGTAATCAATGTCCATGAAACATTGATTAAAACTTTGAAATTCGACCCTTTTTTGTCCCTTTTTTGCTTTTGATTAGGCTTTTAGGATCGTCACCCTCGACCTTTTTCCACTGGAATTTTTGGCTATGGGAGACCTGCGTATTAATCCACCATGAAACCCGCAAATAAAAAATCAAACCTTAATATAATCCTGCGCATTGGATAAACTGCTTTAGAGGGTTTGGTGAGGGCGAAAAGGCAGTCCGGAAGGAGGACAATGCATCGAGGGAGGGTTCCATGGTAGAAAGGAAAAAAACTAGGGTTTTAATTCAAATATGGACGCAGAAATACTGATAAGTGGTTTGGGAATACCACCAATTGTATTCGCGCGTGATCAAGGTGGTAAGTGGTAATAGGCACAATGGACACGATACAGTCGAGAGGATGACACGTATCCCCCTCAAAACCGCTTATTTCATGCAGAAGATGAACGTTGGGAGGCTTTGGGAGATTCGGGCACGAAACGATGCGATGACTGTTGGTTCTGGGTTTGTAGATCCAACAGTGGACAGGGCGCGCGAAAAGGTAAAGGTGCACAGGAGGACGAGCGGTGGGGACAGGTGGGACCGGGAGGTTACATCAACTTCTTCGTCGGGTAGCGGAATGTTACTGGCAAGGTTGAAAAGGTGAGGATGCGTGATGACTGTTAGATCGACAAGATCTGCGGCGAAGATTGACCAAGGGGAGAACGTAGCTTGGAAAAATGAAAAAGAAAAAGGAAGGGACTAAAGGAAAGGGAGAGATGTGGTCCCGTGGGGAGTATGCTAGGGCCGAGGGTTTAAGAGACAAGAGAATAGGCTTAGCAGAGGGTCTCGGGCTCTTGGTCTTATGAGGAAAAAGGAGCAGAAGGCTTAAGCCCTCAGGGGCTTAAAGCCTATATATAAAAAGGTCGGAAAATAAGCTTAAAAGAAGGTTTTTAGGATTTTTAAAGGTTATGATAGGAATAAAAAGGGGTTTAAAACCATAGAATGAGTTTTATAAGGTTAAACGGGGTTTTTTAGGAGAAATGGGGAAAAATAAAGGAAAAGGGGGCCTTTTTAGAAGATAAGGAAGTGTTGTTAGGATAGGTGAGATGCCGAGTGAAATGGAGGGATTTTTTAATTGAAAATATGAATGAAAGAGGGTGGAAGAGGGGTTCAAAAAAATTTTCTTCATGGATCCTTTGGACAAATAGACACAGCAAGGCTTCAAGAAGTCACAGATTTGCTCCAAATTTATTTCTTGAAGACTGACAGACCTGTTTTAGTCATCATAGTATATGGAAAATTTATAGATGGCTAATAGTTGGGACCCCATAACTTCACGAATGCTATGTTGTGCATGAGGTTGGGGAGTTTCCCTAGTGAAAAGAGCTCCAGCTCATGGATTGACCATCTGGACTGGTTTGTAGGCTCCTGAGTAGTGAGTGGTCCTTGAGGGATGTCTGTAAGTTGTCAATGTGTTAGCCACACTTCTATATCTAGATCTTAGAGGTCGGGTAATATTATAGTGAAACTCATCTCATGTTTACCCTCGCGAACTTGTAGAAATGGGTAAATGTGGGGTGGGGGGTTACACGGTGGTATTAGAGCAAGGTTTCAACACTAGACCTCGGGTTAGATGTGATTTTTATGCATGCATGTGAAGTTTTTATGATTTTATCATGTATGCATGTTAGTTAATTAATTTTATGGATATCATGACCTTATTTATGCATGAGTTGATATGTTTGTGAATATTATATCGTGTTAATCTGGATAGATTGTGTAGATGAGATAAATTCCCTTGAAATACATTGAGGTATGATTTTGATTATGTTTCTATTTGGATTATCTAACATCACATGTTTGCAAGAGATAAAATATTAGATATGAAGAGAAAAATGGTGGCCTACAGTTCATATGAATCCCCTTATAGACCTGATGTGAATTCAATGAAGTGGGACAAGTTAGTTGAGAAGCAAGGAGAAGAGTACTCTCCTTATATAACAGATACATTAAGAATTTTGAAGGCATAAATCAAAAGTTTTAAGGTAGATAATAACAAGTTGATTGAGGCACATGAAATATTTTCCAGAGCTCAAGAAAATCAAATCAAGGTTAATGCAATGATCCTTTAGAGTCTTTCAGATTTGTAGAAGTTGGGACAGCTTAAGATCAATCATGGACAAGAGGAAAATAGTAATGGGGCATATGGAAACATGTCTTGATCAACATACAATTTGGACAAGGATGACACAGTCAGAGGTGGCAGATCTTTGGATACACCTGAAAAGCGAGATAGCACTCATGGATTCAATTCTAGTTTCGGTTCTAAGAGACATCATCGTCATTACTGCTAGCATCCTTGTAGGAGGAGTGAGAACCCGTATTTTCCATAGGAGTTCAAGAAAGAAAAGCCTCCTAATTTTTATGGGGATGTGAATAAACCAGAAGATGCAAAAGCATGGTTGTTTGGGATGAAGAATTCTTTTGGATTGCATAATTATTCAAAGAATATGAAATCCAATATCACCATCTTCAGTCTCAAGGGAAGAGCAAACATCTGGTGGGAAGATGTGAAGTGTGTCAAAAGAATCATGGTAAAGGAGCTTAGTTGGCATGAGTTTAAAATAATTTTCAAGAAGAAGTACTTGTATGAAAGGTATTATGACAAAAAGGCCAAGGTGTTCTATGAGTTGAAGATGGGTTCCATGACAGATGAAGAGTACATGACTAAGTTTATGGATCTGTTGAGGTGTGTGCACTACCTCAAGGATGAGAAGACAAAGGTCAAAAGCTTCATTAATGGATTACCATTAGCATTTAAATATAATATTAAGTATGATGAGACTTGGTCATTAGAGGAAGTCATTGGGAAGCTAAAGCATTATTATGAGAAATCTAAGCGTAATCATGAGCCTAAGGGGGATTGGAAAGGTAATGACAAGAATAAAGGGAAGTGGGCTAAGAAGCGAGGAAGACCTTAGGATCCAGGTGATAAGGATAACATAGTAACTTATAACAAGTTTCATGTAGTTGATAGAGGACATGGATTATAGCCCGAGGAGAAGAATAAGGGTGACGACAAGAAGAATTTGTAGTGATGGAATTGTGGTGGAGATCATCGTAGGAAAGATTGTCCATCACATCAAGGTGGTAAGCCTCGAATTTATAGTACTAGGGATGCATAGACAATTGGATATGTTGGGCAGAGTATTCCTCATATTTATGCGGCGGTGGATAACAGGCAAGATGATCATCAAACAACCAATATTTAGATGGGAGGTAAGTTTCATGATTAAGTTATTTCCATTTTTATTGACCCTTGATCTAATTATAGTTATATCAGTCCTGACCTAGTGGAAAAGTGTTGCTTGAATAAAGAAGTGCATGTATAATGTTGGTTGGTGTAGTTGGCCACATTGACCAAGCTAAGAGTCCATCATTGGGTGAGATATTCTGAATTTGAGCTGAATGGTATGCCTACATCAACACATATAAATGTGCTTCCTCTAGGATTATATATTATGCTTTTGGGCATGGATTGGTTTTTAATTTACAAGATAAAATTGGACTGCTATGATAAGGCCATTGAGTACCTGGATGATGATGGGGAAAGGATAATCTTGCAGGGAAAGAAGAAGCCTATATCATTGATAACGATTACAACTATGCAAAAAAAGCATAGTTTCCAGAAAGGATGTGTATTGTTTGCAATTCATATTTCCAATGATAAATGGAATGATGTTGAGGATGATGAAGTCTTGAAAAGGTATAATATTTTGCAGCAATTTCAGACGTGTTTCCAGAAAATATTCCAGAGTTACGTACTTGTATGGAAGTGGACTTTTCTATTGAATTGATGTCGGGAGAAACACCAACATCTAAGGCATGATAAAAGATGAGCACTTTAGATTTGGTGGAATTGAAGTTGCAGCTTAAGGAAATGCTTGAAAAAGGATACATAAGGCCAAGTGTGTTGCCTTGGGGCACACCAGTGTTGTTTGTAAAAAATAAGGATGATACTCTCAAATTGTGCATTGATTACAAGGAGTTGAACAAGGTAACTATCAAGAACAAGTATCCATTTCACAGATTGATGATTTGTTTGATTAGTTGAAGGGTGATGCAGTGTTTTCAAATATTGTTACGAGATCAGGATATCATCAGGTGCACATCAAATAAGAAGAAGACATTTACAAGACTACATTCCTTACAAGGTATGGACATTATGAGTTTGTGGTGGTTCTATTTGGTCTTACTAATGCTCCAACCACTTTCATGTGTTTGATGAACAGTGTGTTGGGTCCTTATCTAGAAAAGTTTGTGATAATGTTCATTGATGATATATTGATATATTCTAAGAATGAGGAAGAGCATGCAGAGCACCTGGTAGAAGTGTTGAGGTTGTTGAGAGAGCATCCGTTTTATGCCAAGATTAGCAAGTGAAATTTCTTTCAGTATGATATTCACTACTTGGGACATGTTATTTCCAAGGAGGGGATATCAGTGGACCCAAAAAATATTAACGCTATCATGGAGTGGCCAACTCATAGGAATTTGGATGAGGTAAGGTCATTCATGGGACGAGAAAGTTATTATAGGAGGTTCATTAGGAACTTCTCACAGATTGTCTATCCTTTTACGTCTTTGCAAAGAAAAGGGAAGAATTTTGAATTTACTAAGGGGTGTGCAACTAGTTTTGAGAAGTTGAAGCATTTTCTTACAAATTATCTAGTCTTGAAGATTGCAAATCCTGATAAGGGGTTTGTAGTATGTACAAATTCTTGCAAGGAAGGAATTGGTGGAGTCTTGATGTAGGAAATGCAAGAGGTATGATACGAGTCAAGGAAGCTGAATGAGCATTATAAGAACTATGTGAATCATGATATTGAGTTAGCAGCTATCATTAATGCATTAAATATGTGGAGATATTATCTTCTTGGAAGGAGTTTTGTATTAACCAGTGATCATAGTGGATTGAGGTAATTTTTTGACCAACCCAATTTGAATTCCAAGAAAGCTAGATGGTTGGATACCCTTAGGAGTTTTACTTTGATATCACGTACATCAAGGAAAGGAGAACAACATTGCATATGCTCTTCGTAGAAGAGTGTAGGTGAATCATATTTCAGCTGCGAGTTCATATGGGACAAATTTACAGGGGAAGATATTGCATGTAGGGAAGCAAGATGACAGGTACCAGCAGTTGAAGTAGAGATTGCAGCAATAGGGTGAAACTGATAAGGATGAGGAGTATCACCTAACGATAGATGGCTTGGTCAGATTCAATAACATGATTTATGTGTCAGATAAAATTGAGCTCAATAAGCTTATCTTGAGGGAGTTTCATGTCAAGTCGTATTTAGGCCACCCTGGATATTAGAATAATTTTCAATTGTTAAGAAGTTCTATCATTGAACGATCTTGAAGAAAGGGGTGGTTGAGTTTGTTGTGAGATGTTTGGACTGTTAGCAGGTGAAAGTAGAGTGTAAGAATCTAGCCAGTCCGTTGGAACCTATTCTTATTCAAGAATGGAAATGGGGGTTCATTACCATGGACTTCATTACAGGATTGTCGAGGACATCGAAGCAGCATGATTCCATCATGGTAGTGGTTGACAGGTTGAGCAAGGTAGCTCACTTCATTGCAGTGAAGTCTACTAATTTAGTGAGTGAGGTAGCTCAGATATTATTTATGGATATAGTAAAGTTGCATGGTGTTCCCAAGAATATTATATTAGATAGAGATTCCAAGCTCACTTCCAAGTTTTGGAAGGAATTTCTCGCAGGCTTGGGGACAACGTTAGCTTTGAGAACAACTTATCATCCATAGAAAAATGGATAGACAAAGAGAGTTAACAAGATTCTTTAGGACACGTTGAGGACTTATGTCATACATTAGCAGAGGAAGTGGGAGGAGTATCATTACACTGGTGGAGTTTTCATATAACAATGGGTATTAGGAATCCTTGAAGATGAGTCCATTTGAGGATATTTATGGGAGGAGTTGTAATACTCCTATCAGCTGGAGTGATCTAGTGAACATAGTGTTGATTGGACCAAATATGTTGGTTGAGATGGAGCAGGAGATTCAAGTTATTAAAATGAATTTGAAGGAAGCATAGGACAAGAAAAATAGTTATGCATATCAACATACAATATTCAAGGAGGTTCAGACTGGGGAGCATCTGTAGTTTCGCACCAAGCCCAAGAGGAGCTCCATGAGGATTAGGTCATGTGCCAATATAACACCTCGGTATTGTGGCCTACCAAATTTCATTGTTGCCAAGAGTGAAATTCCATGATTTTTATCTGACACATAAAATCTTCTTCTTGCCTAACAAGGTTTTAGAGCAATGTTCTGGCTCAGCCGTGGGTTATTCTGAAAATCCAAGTTCAAGGGATTATTATCGCTGGAAGAGCCTAAACCGAGCTCTTGTTGCACAATAAAGATTCATATTTGGCTGAGTTTGCGTATTATTTTAAGTGGAGCCGTAAAGTTAAAGTGGCCAAGGACGCATGTTTCAAATTGCTTTTGCAGCCAAATTATTATCGATTTTGGTCTTGGCATAGGTCATGATAATTTCCAACATTATTTGAGAAATCATAGAATTAAAGAACCGAGAGTGAAGTTATGGTTTGATTTCTTTTGACTGTCATCAAAGAATTGCATTGGGTCGAGTTGTGACGAAGGTGTGAACAGACCATTTCTAGAATTACAAATGGCAGAGATATTTTTGGCGTCTGAATTCCTCGATCTGAATAAGTCGTCTAAATTATTTTGAAGGAGGATCGAGCAAGTGAGGGCAGTCGCTACTGGGAATATTAGACGCATTGGAAGGGACGCTTATAAAAAATTATGAGGCTGTTCATAATTCTGATGTTAGGTGCGAAAAGGCGTTATGACTTCCGTGGAAGCTAAACTCGGCAGGATCGGTTCAAGTCACTTACAAACCGACGAAGCCAAGCCGCCAGCTAAACAGAGAAGCTAAACCTTACATGTGGTGAAGCTGAGATGCATGACGGGAAGTCGTAAGACACGTAAGGTGATTTTGGTTGCAGGGGAGCCATCAAATAAATTGGAAAGAGAAAACTTCAATAAATCACGGTGCGGGTCGATTTTGCGAGGCCCAAATTTTCCCAAAGTGTGTAATGAGATCATTATATCTTCGAGTGTGTTCTCATGGATCTTCTTAGCAGTCGGTAATGCGTGTGTCGATTTGGGATGATATTGGAATCTGGAATTATCTAGCGAGAATCCACAGTTTTAGAAGTCAAGTTGATCCCAATCCTATACATGACTGACGTGTAATCCGAACTGTCCAAAACTGAACTTCAAAAATTTTAAATTTTGATTGGAGAGAAAAATTGTTAAAGGTGCTAAACCTCTAATCATTTATGACGTCGGTTTCTTGTCTCCAAAAGGGGACTACAAATATTATTCAGATAGAGGGATCGAGGGAGGAGCCGTCAGATTGGTGCGATTGGCAAGACGACGAGTTCATGTACACCGAGTCACTGTGTCAGGCAACGAGCAAATTCCCTCAATTCCATGGATAGTGTCTACTATTGGATGAGCACATGTGTGATTGCTGAAGCAGGGGCTGTGGCAACTTTGTGAAGCGGAAAAACAGAGGAGCTTTCAAATAGAGTCGAAAACGGTGACGCACTGGAAGGGTTGATATTGAGTTGCAGGAGCCGTGAGCATTATTTTCCTCTTGCATACCGAGATATTATTCACCTGCAACAAACCGAGTCTTAATTCTCCGAGTGATTGCTTGTTGAAACTTGTGAGAAGAACGACCATGCTAATCTCGGGTCCAAGAGCAAGCGTTTTCTCTTTCAAACAGACGCATTTTTCCTCATAGGAATCGAGTCACTGTATTTCCAGAATTTGCACTCATTGTTGTAAATTGATCGCTTGAGGAATTGAGTAGTAAATTTCCGCAAATTTGTTGGGGAGCATGGTTCTTCTGCAATTTGTGCGCAACTACCTATAAATCAAGTTCTCTCACAAAATCACAGCGCTAGTACACTTTTCTCTAATTGGCCATGAACCTCTTTGTTAAGTTGTGATATTTTATAAGCAATTCTGGGCTTGATCATGGACTTGTCATTTCTTTTCATATACCAACATTATATTTTGTTCTGAGCATGTAATGTATGAATGGGAGGAAGTGTTATTTTCTCCATTACATATGTAATACAAAGTTACAACAACTCAAAAATGCAATACTGAGTTGAAACAACTTAGAATTGCACCTACAACACTGTGCAAGCAATCTGTTTGCTAAAACACTTCACTGGAAAATATAGCAAACTCAGAAAATAATGTTCTCATGCAAACATTCCATGTTGGAGGAACTCCTAAATAAATTGAGAAGATTGAACACAGAAATTGGTCTCTTGAACCATGATACACACCCAGAAACTACGAAGAATAGCAGACCCCTTTCAAGAGGGATTTATGCCATCCTTCAAAAAGGACAACCGACAGATTTGTAAGGAAAATTGGGTATTGGTCACAATTTTTTTTCACTTGGGACAAATCTGAAACACATGAAGATGTCATGGAGAGTTTTGTCCAAACTAGAAGAGTTTAATGAACTCCTGTCCACAATAAAACAAGCAGAAGGGAAGAAACTGATTTGGGCTCTAAAACCTGCTATGCTTGCTTTTATACAACCCAAACTCTTGGAGGAACCTTGTGAAGGGGTCACACTTCCAGTTGCAGCTTGCCTCAGTAACATCATGAAGTTGACTGCACCTATAGCTCCATACAATGATGATGTTATGAGGAGGATTATGAGATTGATTGTAGAGACTTTGCAGGATTTGGACAACAATGTAGGCTCTACCTTTGGGAAGAAGCTTGAGATTGTATGGAGTATGGCCACATTCGAGACATATGTCATCATGTTTGACCTTGAGTGTGATGAATTGATTCTGTAGATGTTCTAATGCTTCTTCAGCATTAGGAGACATCATCCTGACACTGTCATAGCACACATGCATTCCATCTTGTTGTCATGTATGAGAAACCATGAGACCATTTTACGAGAGCTATAGACTAGGTTGTTGAGTATTTGGAGGAGAGAGTAGTTGGTCTCACCCGTTGCTTATGAGCTAGCCCAAGGGCTAGTTGAGAAGAATATTGGGCTATTCAAGAGACAGTTGACCAGGGAGGAGCTGCTCCAATTTGTTGGATCTGGGAGCAGAAACGAGCTGAGGAGGAAGGGACTTTGCTTCATCTGCAAAGAACCTTGGGGGCTTGATCACTCATGCTTGAGTGATGCAAATGGTGCGACAGAGGCAGAAAAGAAGGGCATTCCTTCTGTATGCCAGGATGAGGGCTCTTCTTTAGGTGATTCCATTGGATCAGATGCAGATGCTTCTGGGGAGCTAGAGCAATCGTGCATAGATTATGACAGTAGACCGAAGCTATGTCCCAGCGTGCAAGGTGAGAATTTAGGGGACTCTACGGGAGAGACTCTGGGTGATGAGTCACTTGAGCCAGAATAGCATATGATAGAGCCTGAGTCAGCAGAGGATGATACTATGCACATCATGCATGATAGTCCCTTGGGGGAGAGCCATATAAAGGATCACATTGAGTCTATGATGGATATACGACTAACATTGGGGTCAGCCACTGAGGAGGAGCAGTCAGATGCACAGACAACGAGTACGGTGACATCAGTTGCAGATCCATATCCTCTGGAGATGTTGGAGGTTAATGGGATAGTCCTGCAGGGGGCTAGCATACAGCAGGAGCATTAAATTCTCGATCAGGAGAGGGATGAGCTGTTGGAGATGGTGGAGCATCCATCGTTGGACTGACACACTGATGAGGTACAGACAAATGCACATGTAGTCAGCAGAGTTGTAGTAATTTTAGGGAGTAACACTCTCTAGGAGTACATTGATGGGGCTTGTAGCATATCTTGCCCACTTTGGCCCATTATAGAGAGATGGTCTCTCTTCTACAGGAAGATCTCATTGGCCGATGAGACAGAGCAGCATGAGTTGATTATGAGTTGGTGACAACTCTCTAGGCATGTACCGTACGTGGTTGACATTACGTTGGATTCTTCCTCCAGGATAGATTGGCGGGAGATCATTATTTGGTACCCTCTTGATGGCATGATTTTCTTCGTAGGGAGCACAACAGAGCAGGGGCCCTTAGACATATTAGATATTACATACTCCAGCTGATAGTGGGGCAGAGGTCGTCATTTCTTCAGCACTCCATCCCGATTTTAGGTGAGTAGGATTAGCATGGGATTGAGTCAGGACTTGGATTGGAGAGAGGTGATGAGTTGGTACGCAGTTGGTGGGGCAACTTATACAGTTAGAGGTACAACACATCAGGAGCCAGGGAGCATTGATGCTTGTTGGCGGACTTCACTTCATAGGGCATCATCTATAGCCAGAGGCAGTGCACAGTCCAAGCTGTGGGACTTGGGAGATGATTGGCCATGGTGGCATTGGGGTATGGGAGGATTGTTTTTTGACAGAGACAGGGAGAGATCAGTTTGGGATCCCAACATTGATGGGTCTATCCCGACTGGCTTACAGGTGCATAGCTGCACCCAGGGGTTTGTATGGGATCCAGGCATTGGGTCTCAGTTACATCAGGCCAACAGGGTGGCCAACATATTTGGATTACTTTAGGGCAAGAAATATTGGGGCGGAAGGTCTGTAATATTCCACTTTTTGGTGTCACCTATGACAAGGTTAGGTGGGACTTCCAGATTTAGGAGCAGACAGGTCACATGTACAGATTGGTGCTATCAGCGAGCTCAGGGGTTTTTGGGAGGAGTTTTGAGGAGTTTTCATGGTGTCCATTGGAATTCTCTTGATATATTACATCATCTTAGCAGTTTGGCTTTCGTTCCGGTGCATTCCGACAACTCTCAATAATTTGAGTTATTTGTGGGCTTAACTCAATTGATTACGCTCAAGGTGGCATTCCAGGAGGAATACATAATGGAACACCTTAGTGTAATAACTCATTGGAACTAGGACAAGGATACCTACATGATGGAATGGTTAAGCATGAGTTTCATTGACCAGAGGAGACATGGTAGCCGATTTACTATTTTCTGCATTAAAAAGGAATATTTTAATAAGAGGGAAAAGTGCACCATGAATAAAATAATGCTCTAGAAGGCTCCAAGCACTCTATAAAAGAAAGGGAGGAGGACATTGAGGGATATATTTTGGATCATATCATTTTCTTGTGTGAGAGGTTTGAGACGTGGTTCTCTACTTCAGCCGTAGCCCCAGGATGGAAACCCTCAGGTGATTTATGAGTGTTGGACATGTTATGCTCCTATACCAATATGTGTCATATATCATGATTGACTTGATGGGCTATGTAATATGTTCATACCTTTCCTTCTTGCAAAGGTTTTCTATATTGTCAAAAAAATCAAAAAATTTAAAAAATGTAAAGAAGGTATACCCTAAAAGAAAAATCAAAGGGTGAAAAGAATAAAAAATGGCAAAAAAAAGTAAAAGAAAATGAACCCCGCCAAAAGAAAGGCCAAGGAAAGTGTGCAAGTCTAAATGCCACTAATTTTTGCTCTTATGTAATAAAAAAATTGTGTGCAACTTGTAACTTATGCCACAATTGATGAACAGTCAAACAACTTAAGCTTGGCTTGTTCACGTTTGAATTTTATGTTTTAGAGATAGAGAATAAAATCTGACCACATTGTTTAATATTGGCAGATAAGTAGATAGGTAGAGTAAATAAATTGAGCTCAACAACTTAATCTGAGCCCTTGGATGTAATAAGGTTAGATTTAGATAGATTTCTACATGTAAAAGAAAAGAAAGTGTGATAAGGGTTTGCCAGTCTAAATGCACCCTAATAAAGAAGAAAAAATGCTAGGTTAAAGTAGGTAGGGTAGGTAGATGATGTTGCAGAATTACATGTGATGGATAATGACTCTAGATGTGTTAAATATTTACTTTCATCACAAGTGCGAGGCAAATATTACACTGGAGGAATTTCAAGCAGAACAAAGTCAAATGATTAACTCCCCTTCTCATCTTTCCCTAAAATTTCACTAATTTCTCCTAAGTACTAAGGCATTTGAAAATTAGAGGGGCTCAAGGCATTTCCTTGACTTTTGGAGGGACCAGACCCTCGGCCCAATAATTTGAAAAGCCTAAGTACTTAAAACCGTTCATAAGTCATTCATTTGCTTCCATAAGTCTTTTCCTAGGTAAAATCCTATTTTACTTAGGAAAATTGCAGAATATCCCATTAAAAACCCTTTTTCATTCAAGCATAAGTTAAATACATAAACCTAATGTTTTATACTTAGCGCTTTTCATGCATTTTCACATATTAACTTTTAACTTATATTATTTAATTCCCTATATAAATCAACCCATTCCCGTATTATTATAATTATGCAAAATTCCCAAATTCTACATATCCCGCCCATTGGTTAAAATATAACCATAATACCGTGTTAATTCGGATTAATTAGTTAAATCTGTAACTAATTAAGAGCCTCGATGCCCTGCCACATTAAAAAAAAAGGATTAATTAACCCTCATGGTTAATTAATAACTTACCCCACCAATCATATTCCTCCCGATATAATTAAAATCTTTAACTATGTTGGGCCCGCCCTCATTAAAATCTCCTTATTTCACTTCCCCGATAGCCGTCCGATTAACCCTTCCACAACCAACGGCTATCATCCATATCGCATGGCCCTCCACGACCGAATGATAGTGTGCAATCGCGGAGTGGTTTTGTGAACAGTGCCTCGCCACGCGTCACAAGATGTATGGAATCGCTAGCTCCCGGCTGAATACCACCCATCCCCAAAGCGGTGTGATACATACCGCTTACCGCCCTCCGCATACGACAAAAAACCTTTTCCCGCGTACGTCATTCGTCCGAAATAATAAAACCCCCGCCAACCTTGACTTTGTGAATAAAACAAACAAGTGCACATTATTTTCATCATTTTATGCAGACAACCAGGCAAGTCCATCGACAAGTTCATCCATAGAAAAAGCGTTGCCTACAGGAAAAATTATTTATGAAAGTCTGGAAAATTTGTTTTATCTCAAACATGAGGTAAATAACTTGTTTCCAATTCAGCCTACCTTTTTCAGGTACATGGAAACTGATGAGACCCTGAGAAAGCTTCAAAGAACCAGAATACCAGAAGCAAAATGGTGGGAAGACATGTTGGACATTTTGTAAAAATATCCTTGGATGAATTTTGGTTATTTACTACAGTAAGTAACGGTAAAAAGGATAAACAGAAAATAAACAAAGAGCATAACAGTTAAAGAGTATCAGTGGTTAAAGTGTATCAGGTAAAAGTCAGAGTGAAAGTTTAAATGAAGTTACAGAGGCAGTAAAATGGTAAAAATAAATGAAAATACTTTCACCAACATTGAATTTTGTCTAAAGTGAAAGTAAAACAGTTAAAAGAACAAAAAAATGAAAAGATGAAAAACACAACAAGAAGAAACACTTTTGCAGAAATTCATGTTTAATCCATTGTTTCGCAAAAACTATTGTGACCAATCCAAGATGAATGTTGAAAAACTGAAGGAGGTTTATGTTCATAAGATGTCCAGCTACAAAAACCTCTCTCACTTTTCTAACATATATTATGGTTTTGGAAATATTAAACAATGTTGGAAAGCACTTTTTGCAGAAAATTCCAGTTAAGTCATCATTTTTCAGAGAATATTGTGGCCAATCCGAAATACATCATACAAAAATGAAGGAGGTTTTTGTTTCTAAGAGACCAATATACAAAACCTATCTCACTTTTTGCACAGTGATTTCAGAATCAGAGATACATGCACATCTTTACAGGCTATTTTTCAGATTCTGTAAAACTCTGTTTTACACATATTTGTACAGAGCCTATTGTGCACAGCTGGAGAGGAATTTTAGGAAATTTAAAGAGGTTTATCTCACCAACATATTAATCCACAATAAACTCTTTCAATTTTTACATATATATTACGGATTAAGAAATACAAAGATATCATTGGACCCCAAGTTTGCAGAATTGTTGGAGCAGAATGCACAAAGAAAGGAAGCAGTTAGTGACTTGGATGCCTCATCATCAACTAAGAGTTGGATCAAATTCGAATTCTCATCTTTTTCATCACCTATCCATAAAAAATAATGCCAAATAGATGCATTAGTTTGAGTGTCCTTTACTTAAGTTCTATTTATGTAAAACAGTTGGAGAGATTTGTGAACTAATCTTGATATTTTTTCAAGATATTTTAGTTTAGAATTTGTATAAATACTTCACTCTTGGAAGTATTTTGGGGGTGGATTCTTAGAATTTGTTGTAATACTGATTATTTTGGAATAAAGTGTTTTTGGACAAATTTCGCATGGCTAGTTGGATAAAGAATTGATGCAAAAGAATTTTCATAGGATTCTTGAGTTAGACAACGGATCAATAAGTCTTCTATCTCTTTTGTTTTAAAGTTTTATACTTGTTTATTATATCATCTATGTTTCATATCTGAATGATAAATGAAAAGGAATAATTTAGAAAGTGCTTAAGTGCAATCTATTTTCAATCGTTATTATTCTTAATGTTTTTTCTGAACTAGTTTAAACAGTGAATTATTGATTGCTCATGTTTTCTAGTTTAATCATTCTGATTATTTGGTAAAGAATACTTAATTGCTCTTTATTAATAATCATTCAAGTTCCCTCTTTCAAATATGTTGAAGGATTCTTAATTTCCCTTCATCCAGTTTGAGTCCATTTCATTCATTTTAGATATTAAATTGTTCCCTATTTGATTACCTTGCCTTGTGAAACCATCTCTTGTTAAGAAACTTAATCCAGTTAAACCATATTTCTTTGACTCCATTAGCCCAATGGCCTAAACTATTCAGTCTTACCCTTCTGCTATAGAATTTCATCACCCAACACAATCAAAATCCTTGTACTTTCATAACTAGCCTAATATCTTTTAAAACAAAGTTAAAACTTAAAGAGAGAGCCCTCTCTGGATACAAATTGGCTAGATTATGTACCTAAAAGTTGGTTTGTGGTTACCTCAGACTATTTCTATTGAACCTGGAGAAATTACTGAGTGATAATAGGACAGAAACCCAACTCTCTTTGAGGAGACTTCATTCAGAAGTTTCATAGAGCTCTAGAGATATTGGAGTGAGGATCATTCATATCTTCAATAGGTGATTCAGTGGGTTCAGTGATAGCTGTTGCCAAAGGGAGAGTGCAGCAGTTTAGTTTTGGAGGCCAGCGCAGTGCAACAATTCATCTTGGTGGCCGGTTTTCCATCTCATCTCTTTTGGGTCAGATCTATATGTAACCCTCATTATTATTTATAATAAAAACTGAGATTCTTCCTATTCTATGTGGTATTGGATTGCAGTTTTCCATGAATTTTTATTTTACATGGCAATATTTTGTTGAGTAAATGTTGATTTTATGACATAATGTGGAGTTCAGTATTTTTCTGCATTTTTAGTTAAATATCCCATCCGGGATATTACACATTGCTTAAGAGATATGTGAAAAAATATTGATCATGTGATTTATTAGTAGGTATTACAGGTGGAACTAGAGGGATAGTTCTAGTCAGAGCCACAATGAATTTTGCAGCGGAAACAGGTCATGCTCCGGAATAGAGCAATGGAGCAAGTTAAAGTGCAATGGAATCACTTTGGGCCTGATGAGGCTCCATGGGAGATTACTGATCAGATCTAGGCTTTGTATCCTTCCTTATTTGTTATTTGAGAAAATGTGTTTGGGTTATGTGATTTGTTGATATATTTATATAAGGATATGAATATTGTAAATATTGCAATGAGATGTGTTATAAAGCTCCAATAAGTAGTATGTTGTAAATACTGCATCGAGTTTTGCTATAAAGCTCCAATAAGTAGTATGTTTTTCATGGTTTCAACAGTTTGGTATGATGTAAATGCTACATCAATATGTGTTATAAATCTCTATGGGCAACATTTTTTTTTGGTTATAAGTGCCATTGAACACCAATAATGGTGTTCCCCCAAGGGGGATGGGTTTGTAACAACCCATGGTTGATTTTCAATGTAAATAAAATAAGACCAAGGTCATGGGACATGTATTCCAAGTTGAACGGTGGTAAAACATTACAGTGGGAATCACTTGTGGATTAGTAATGGCTATGGAAATTGGAAAATACATTGGCAAAGGCAAAAAGGTAAAAAATGACTTTTAATTATGGAAATAAAGGAAAATATGAGAAAAGGAAGGTGAAGAGACACAAATTTTCATGCAAGGGAAATTAGAGGAAAAATAAAGGAAAATGAGGAAAAAGGGTAGATCAATGATAAAAAGGCATCATAAATTCACTTGCTAGCTTTTGACATATTTTTGACAGTTTTGAGTTAAGCACAATCTCATTCTCTCATACTATTGCACACTTAGAGAATTCTTTGAGAATGCTTGGAGCATTCTGAATTTCACTTGGATTAGAGAAAGAAAGCAAAGGAAAGCAAGGGAGCACAAGGGAAAATTTGGATCAACAACTACAACAGAGATACTTTGTAGGTAACATGTTGCATGTGTGATTTTCTTGCTGATTTTTGGATGCATGGTATATGCATGTGGTTCCCTGGTTATGTGTTGTTAATGGCATGGATGTTTTCTTAGATTGGCAGTGGTTTCAGCCTTGCCTTTCCATTTCCTGGATAACCATGGTGTTGTGGGTTTCCCACTTGTTTTTTAGATTGGTTCTCAATTTCCCTATGGATGTGGGTTGGAACAAACACTACAGAGCCCTGGAACAACTTGGGTTGAGCTAATTGTTCCTGAAGCCTGTAGGTTGGGGACAAACACTCTAGAGCCTTATGGGTTGAATTATTAGTCCCTGCAACCGCGGGTTGGAACAAATTCTCTGGAGCCCTGATTTAGCTTTGGGTTGAGTTAGCAGTTCCTAGAGCCCTGGACAGCTTGGGTAGAGACTAATTTGGTTGATAGTAGTGATTTATGGACCGTATAGGTGAGATCATTATGGTTAAGGGTTGAGGTAGTTTGGCTTATGGAATCCTTGGTTGGTTTTGTTTTGTTTTAACCCTTATGATACCACATTCATGCTTGTAATATGGCACAGGGTGATTCGTTGAAAAAGATATTTGGTTCAACCCAATCTATGGTCGAGTGGTATGTGGAAGTCCCTGACTTGGTTGACATTTTCATATGTTAATAAGAGTTATTTTCCTATTGTGAACTATGATCACTTGTACTGATTATCACGTTGACATTATGGTTGATTTCTTATGGTCTCTATTCTAGTTATATGTTTGTTATATGATGTATTCTATTTATGGCTCTTGCAATGTTTTGATAAGTTGTTGAATGGTTGATGATTGCATGGGATAACAAATGTTGTTGCAGCTAGCTAGCGAGGGCATTGAGCCTTCTTGGTTATTTTTAGATGAAGTTCAGAATTTTATGATCATATATGCATTCATGACTTATAGCTTTTATGCTTACTATAGAAATTATATTGTAGATTTTTAAAAACTCCTGAAGTTTTAATAAAAATCACAAGACACAAACCTACTCTACTTCTCTGCGTACATTAATTCATAATTTAGAACAAAAATTTCAGACATGCAATAAGAAATCACACACATGCATCAAGCATTTTCCTTTGGGGAAAGTAATTCGCTAAATTCCCCAATGTCTGCTTGCATTAATCAAATGAATAGATGTGTATTACAATTTATTTGCTCAATTGAGCACAACCTGCAAGTGCATAACCTATCTCTCTTCTCACTGAAAGGATCTGACCCAGACTTAGTCAATTTATGCCTCTACTTGAGCTCCTATTTCCTAGCATTGTTCCTTGAGGAACTATGCCCTCATTGTTTAGGAAATTCCTCAAATTGATTGCACAATTACTTTAGGCTGATCATCTGACTGCATGAAACACCTGTACACTCAAGACTAATCTACAAATGATGTTACACTGCCTTGGAATCTCCACCAAAATTGGGGAACTCGAATTATCTGTATGCACTATCTATTTTTGGTTGATTAATAAAATAAATAGATGATCAATTAGTTTGATTGAAGTCCCACTGCACAACTTGACCCTCCACTAGTTCCTCCAACAGTTGGAACTAGTTTAACTCAAAACAAACTTAGATAACTGACCTTGATTTCTGCAAATTAGTAGTCACACATGCTTAACTGAACTCTAAATCCTCAAACTCGAATTTATGGTGTGAACTACGTGACACAATCCATGTCACACAAGTTAATATATTCATCCAAGTTGTATGTTGATGTGGAAATTCATATTTTTTCAATTTAATTAAGGAAAAATAAAATTGAGAATTTCTTATTGCATTTTTCAACACTCCCTCTCAGGAAGAAAGGGATTATCAACCACCCCTATCCTACACCAGTGAAACTCGAACTTCTCTCTTGACAAGGCCATTGTCAAAATGTTAGCATCTTGTTCCTCTATCAGAATGTACAGTAGCAACATTATCCACCTATGCACAAAGCCCCATAAATGGTGGTACCAAATATATATATATGCTTGATGGATCATGAAAAACATGATTTTCAGAGAGCTTTATGCAACTTTGATTATCACTGTAGATCACAGTTGGATCCATCATCTGACCAAACAATCTGTTAGGGTCCTATAATAATAGGGATCATAATTTTGAATTGCCTATTTTTAATCTTCTAATATTGTACATACCTTTTCTTTTTGCAAATGTTTTCCCATATGAAAAATTGAAAAGAGGGTATGTCCTAAAATAAAAATCAAAGGACCAAAAGAAAAAAGATTAAAAAAGGATATAAAGTATGAACCCCACAAAAAGAAATAAAAATAGATCCTGAAAGTGTCGCATATTCAAATGCCACTACTATTAGTTTAGTTTACTTTATGCAAATAAAATTGTGTCAATCTTGTCCAAAATGCCACAATTCATGATGATCAAACAATTTAATCTTGATCCATTCATGCTTTTAAATTTCATGTTATGATAGTTAGTGAATAAAGATTTGGCCAAACCATTTAATATTTGTAGATAAGTAGTTAGGTAGAGAAATAAAACTGAGATCATCAGTTTAATTTGGTTCATTGGAAGTTATAAGGTTAGAAGTAGGTTAATTTTCTTATTAAAAGAAAATAAAAGGGCCAGCAAGTTTAAATGCACCCAATAAAGGAAATAAAAATGTTAGGGTAAATAAAGGGTAGATAGATTACTTTCACAAGCATTGGAAAGCATCAGACAGTTCATCTCTATCACTATGTCTTTCTAACATTTCCCCTTGTAAAAATCCCTTTCTTTATCCCTTTTCCCCATTTAGAAATCATTCACCCCCACTTTATCCCTTGTCCCTTCCTTAAACCCCTTTCCCTAGTCAAAAATCCATTTCCCTTTGAAAAATCACTTCCCCTTTACTAACTCCACATTATTCAATGCAAAACCCACTTTGCATAGTTTAAATGCACTAATATGTATTGGGCCTCGCTTCCCTTTCTGATTTAAATTCCTCGCTCAAAACAATACCCCCCTTATAATACTTTAGATTATAGTTTATATATATTCTCCCTTTTATATATTCCATTAACCCCCCATTACATGCTAACCCTTTGTTTTCCCGACCCATATTTGTATTAAAAGCCCCCTTTATATTATTTATCCCATCGTATATATAACCTGGGTCCCATATCATTTTAATCTCCTATGCATACTAATCCCCAACCCCACTTTATATTAAAACCTCTGTTTAAACCCTTTCCGATCCCACCTCATTTAAATAAACTTTGAAAAATTGTCAAACATCCAATCTCCAATACCAAATCGGATAGCCCCCAATCCCTTTCGCATCCCCTGATAGACCAAACATTAACACCACGGGGGGTTGCGAAATGGGTGGTTTTTCAACCCCCGCTCCCCTGCCACGCGGCTCCACCAGAGCTTATCACAATCTCATCTTGAAAACCACAAAACCATCTTCCACTGTGCGATAAAACCACAAACCATTCATGCACTGTGATAAACCACCGATTTACCCTCGCAACATTACAATAAACCACCGGAACTGCTTCACAGGGAAAAATCATAGAATTTTTAAATATAAAATCCCGACTGTTTCGTTCGTATACCCACCTCTATTGATTTTTCAAAAGAAACCAAAAAGCATCATTGCAAACAGAATAAAAAGGCCATTTCCAACCTGAATTAAACTTTCGCAGTCCAGACTTTTTTCCATAGACACACTAATTCGTTGAAAACCTATTTTCCTATCTTCAAACCTGTGTTTCATTACCTATTGTTTTATTTTTGAAAGTATTTAGCAATGACCAAGAGATTGGACAAACATTTTTGATACTAGTTCCAAAACCTATTTACTCCATATTCTCAGGTTATGAATTCAAATGGCTTTCCTCAACATAAGATTATGTGCAGTAATACAACAAAGAAAGACTATTGAAACATAAACATTAAAGGTTAAAAAAGAGATGAAAACATTTACATCAATAACAACAGATTCACATAAAGCACTCTCTTGAATACATTTTTACTTTGCATGAAGTTAAACATCTCTTTGAGTAAAATCCACTTTTACTAAAAACATAAAAGCATGATAAAATTTACCACAAAATATTGAAAATAAAGATTCCAGATCATGTTATCTATTACAGATGAAAGACAAAGTTAAAATAAAAGTCAGAGGAAAGACAACATAAAGGTACAGACATCGTGAGAGATAAATCAACATGAGAGAAACAAACTAACTAACATCAAGCAAGGAAAACATCGCCGGATTTCAGTTGGTTAGAAAGGTGTCACTACCTTTTTGCATCCAGATATTTTATTTCCTAGAATATATCCTAATCAGTTGATAGAATATTTTGTATTAAGTTTTATATAAATACTTCATCAATTTGAAGTATTGAAGGTGGATTCCTAAACATTTCTATAGTTTTGATTGATCTAAATACCTGAGAGTTTATTGTAGAATTTTCAAGTCAACAGACAGGACAAGTAATAAAGGAATTGCATTACAGGATTCATGTGTTGAGCTACTTCAGTGAAGTATATTTCAATTGTTCATTGTTATTTTCTTAAGTATTCCATAAACTTGCATGTTTTTCCAAATTTAGGTGTTATAAAAGGAATATTATTGCAAAAATTGTTTAAGTACACTCTGTTCTGAACTATTATTCATTTTAATGTTTTCCTCTCATATCTGGATCTGAGAATCCTTAATTTCTCTCCCATCCCGATTGACCTCTTTCATCTTCCCTCATTATCTGGTTTAAGGAATCCTTAACTACTCCTTGATCCTGATTGAAAACCACTTCACCATTTAGCCTTTAAGATCTGATTTTGCTCAGCTACCCTGCCCTGTAAACACTTCCTTTAGAACTTGATTCTCTCCTGTTTTCTTGATATTTTGACTCCATAGCCCAATGGAAAAGTAGAAAAGACAACTATCCATCTAAATCGGTAATTCCACCAAACAAATCAATCTTATATAACTAGCCTAAAATCAATTAAAAACAACAAAGTTAAATCATAAAGAGAGAGACCTCTCTGAGCATTAGGAAGGCTAGATCGTAATCTCAAAAGTAGGTTTGTGGTTACCTCGGTGATTTATTTCTTTAGCCTTGAGAAATTACTGAGTGATAACATAGTGGCGACTCCACTGGGGATGAATATCTTCTTCAGAAATAGTATACAAGGATCATATATGATCTAATGATTAGACACACAATGGCCAAAATCATCCACCTGGCGACTCCAAATCCATTTCAAAATCAAATCAAAGACTCCACTGGAGGAATGAACCTGAAAGAACAACATGGGAAGATCAGGTTTATAACTTGGGTTATAATCCAAGACATCATGTTCTTTCTCATAAAAAATGGTTTTCAATGTATATTGTATTTTAGAAAATATCTTATACTAGTATTTAATTGCTTTCTTTTGGAGTTTGTAAATATAAATTCTCCTTATCCCTTTGAACAACTTTCTTCTGAAACTTATGATGATAATATTCTGATTGATAAGCCTCAAATAATCAAGACTAATCTTACAATTCCTGTACATATTCCTATACCTTGTAAATTTCCTCATAGATATAAGCCACTCATCTTACCTCCTATACTTCATGATTTCCCTGATATCTATTACAAATATCTCCCCAAGTTTGATGGAGAAAATGGTAACATCACTGCCAAAAAACATATTCAAGGTTTTGAGAATTATCTAGACCTATTTGAGATTGATGAAGATGATGTTAGTATCAGGCTTTTTGCTCTTTCTTTGCAAAGTAAAGTAAAGAGTTGATTCAAGAACTTGCCTATTGCAAGCATCTCAAATTTCCAATAGTTTGTCAAAATTTTCCTTGATAGATGGATAATCAAAGTCAACCTTTTTATGATCATAGAAGAATATGATTAGTTGAAAAGACAGCCAAACAAGACAATACAATGATTTTCTGCCAGATTTAATCAATTTTATTATTCAATGCCAGCAAACATAAGACCTCCTCCTCGCTCAGCTCTCTTTCATTATCAAAAGGCCTTTGATCCGGAAATAGAGTTTCAGCTAAGAGAAAGAAACTCTGCAACACTTGAATAGATGAAGAACATTGCAGTAGATGTAGAAGTTAATCTGTTAATTAGAAGGGAAAAGTTGAAAGCAGAAGAAGAGAAGAACAACATTGCAGAGCACCTGACACCTCAGAGGTAAAACTAGACATTTTGATAAGTAAAATAGAGGAAATGATACAAAAAATCACCATGAAAGATGGATTTTTCGTTCAATATCACCATGACCCACTTATTGCATAAAAAGAAGAGCTTGCTGGCCATAAACACTTTCCTGCTAATCCAAACTACCATAGATCAGAAAATGGATTTACAGATCAATATGTGGAGGAGAAATCTACTGATCTAATGTGTATGTTTGATGAAATTACTTCTTTTAATGATTTGCCTAAGTATGATCAGTATGATGATAATTATGCTCTCCAAATTTAAGCTAACTTTATAGAGAAATCAATAGCTAGTTTGTGGGATGAGGAAATTCATTTTCAACAGCTCGAATACAGTGATCATCCAATACATATCAACTATGGGAGTGAAGAGGAAAGTGCATAAAATTTTGAAATAAGTGAAGGATATTTGCCTCTTTGTTTTTCTTCAATTTAGTTCATCAGAGACAAATTTAATGCTATCAAAAATCAACAGTCTTTAGGTATTGTTATTGACAACAAAGAAGGCAATGAAACTCTTAATTGGGATTCTTTAGTTTCACAATTACAGTTATCAAATTCTATTTAAATACCTGATCAAATGACACAGGAGAGTTCTATACCACTATATTTTGAAGCATTTCAGTTTTTAAAAGACATGTTTTATAATATCTCTAAAGCAGAGGATGAGCAGCGTGTAGAAATCTATGAAGTCCCATTGAAACCCATATGTAATAGGTTGCAACAATTCTTCCAAGTTTTTTATGATCCAATAGCTGATCTATTGGATGATGAATGCAATCAAAATCTTTCTTCCTTCACCAACTATGAGCTTCAGAATCAAGATGATAAAAGTTTTTTCAAACATACATTTCCATCAGTATAAATATCATCACAAATCTTATCTAAAAATCAACAATTATCTCAGGACAATCATAAGTTAATTTTGCAGGGAAATAAAGGCAAAAATAACAGTTCAGCTTCATGGCATGGAGGCCATATAGAACAGATGTATAGTTGCTTGGATCAGTTGAACATTAGTGCATATACCTTGGAAGATCCGTTTGAACAGTTTCTAGAGTCAACGAAGGAAATTGAATATTTCCTTATCAAATTTATATCTGTTGACAAGATTCTATTGGGTTGTAGAAATTCAGTTTTGATCACAAAGAAGCGAATGCAGCAAAATCCATCAATGTATATAATGCTTGAATGGTTGCATTGGCTATTTGATTTTACCTAATCAACATTTGTACAACAGATTAGAGTAAGTAGGTAGATATTCAGTTTGAATGGATTTTGTTTTCAGCAACAAGTTTATTTCAGATCAGATTTCAGTTCAGCATTTGTCAGATTTCAGTTTGCAGAAAAGGTTGTGATTTTATAAAAAAACATGTGCAGGCTTGGGATTGGCCCAATGGATCAGGCCTATAGTCGATGGTGTTATTGAAATCTCACAAGGAGATGCCATCCCCAAGTGAAGCCGCTGTTAGGGTTGTATAATAATAGGGATCATAATTTTGAATTGCCTATTTTTAATCTTGTAATATTGTACATACCTTTGCTTTCTGCAAATTTTTTCCCATATTAAAAAATGAAAAGAGGGTATGTCCTAAAAGAAAAATCAAAGGACCAAAAGAAAAAATATTAAAAAAGGATATAAAGTATGAACCAACAACTGATTTATCTACTGGTCTTGGGACCACTTCCAAAACATTATTCTTTATAATGGATTCGTATTCCTCCAACATTGCATCAACCCATACAAGTTTCTCTACTTCTTCCTCAAAGGAGGATGGCTCAGTCTCTACAAGCTCAATCATTAGAGCCATGTAGCCTTCTGGTGACCTCTGTCTGTGTTAATTTGAAGGAGCACCAACATTCTCCCTTGCACCCTGAACAAGTATCTCAACTTCCCTGGTTATTTTCATGCCCTCTCTAGATGGTTTTGCTTGAGTGGTGATCTTCACTCTCTACTCCTCAACTTGTGGATGCTCCACAACTTCTTGAGGTTCCTCCTTTGGAGATAAAATCTCCTCCTCTGGTGGGGTCTGAAGCTCCCTCTTAAGAGAACACTGCATCACTTTCTCCTCTTCAAATTTTACATCCCTTCGCAAAATTATCACTATGAGGGATGGAAAGTACACATGGTAGTTGTGGGGAGTTTCTCTGTAACCCACAAATACCCCCAATTCTAATATAAGCTCTATATTATTCCTTGACTCTTTGGATACATGGAAATAGATAGAGGCTCAAAAAATCCTGAAGTGTGACAAACCTAGCTTTCTACTCGAGAAATCCTCCTCTGCTGTAATCATGCCCAAAATCTGATGAGGAATCTAGTTCTTCCAGTAGATTTTTGTGTTGCATGCCTTGGTCCACGAGTGTAGAGGTAGGCCTCAGCCATGCAACATCACCCTCACTTCTCCCACAAAGCTATGGTTCTTTCTCTCAGCCACCACGTTCTTCTCTGAGTTGTGGGGTGCTTTCAACTCTTGTCGAATGCCTTTTTTTTAGCAAAATTTTTTAAATTCATTTGACATGTACTCACCTCCATTATCGCTCCTGAGAGCCTTCACCTTATTGCCAATTTTTTTCTCAACCTGTGCCTTGAATTCTATGAACTTGGAGAATGTATCGTCTTTCTTCTACATGAAGAAGATCCAACACTTCCGTGAGAAGCAATCAATAAAAATGACAAAATATTTGTGCCTAGAAGTGGAGGCTATCGAGAAAGGTCCACAGAGATCAAAGTGGATCCTTTCAAGGACTGCATGTGATTTTCTATCTCGATCATGGAATGTGGAATTTTTGTACTTCCCCAAAGTACATCCTTTGCATATATATTTTTGCTTAAGTGCTCCTTTGGGGAGGCTTGTGGTTATCTGTTGCATGATCTTCAGTGTGACATGATGCAAAGGGCCAACTATTATATGCCAAAGTTCACTGACATCGTGGCTCTTCACCTTCTCTGCCTTTGCGCTTAATGTAGCACAATCCTCCACATCTAGCTTATATAGGTTCTTCACCCGATCCTTGATAGGATTCACCTATTTTGTGGCTATGTGTCTCGGGAATTCCTTTCCTTTACTGAAGATCACATCATAACCACGGTCTTCCAAAACTGCAAGATAGATGAGATTTTTCTTTAGGCCCAAAACCATGACATCCTTGAGCCTGAGGGGGGAGATCGAATCCCTCTGAAAGGTGACTATATCAACATCAATCATGTTATACCTTTTTTCATCCCCCATCTCGATGCACATCTATTAAAATTTTTCCTCCAAGTCACTAAAAAAGCATCAGTCCCCTGTCATGTGGAACGATGAACATGAGTCCAAGTACCACACATTTTCCATCACTGTGTTGGTGATGCATTCAACGAGGGTAAAGTAAAGCTTGAACTTTGAAGCCAAAGATTCACTTGCTCCTTCTGAGGTCTTCTTGCTTGCCTTTTTGTGTGGGCACTTCATGACATAGTTTCTGAATACATGACAATGGAAGCATTTAATTTTTGACAATTTTTTCATCTTCCCCCCTTGATTGGATTCTGGTTTGAATTGATATTTCTTCCCTTTTCCCTTATTTTCCTTTCCATCTAATGCAAAGTTTTCTTCATCTTTGCCCTTGGATGAAGTCTCGTCTCTGGTATTCTGCCTTATTTCTATTGAAGAATGTAACTAGGTTTGGTCTTCATTATTAATATATTTGTCAAAAATAATTTATTATTATAGACTTATTAAAGCACGAGTTTCATGCTTGGGTCAATTATAGGTCAATCCTCCATTTTAGGCTTTAGTTTTTTGTCAAATTCATTTATTATTTTCTCAAATACTCTTCCATCAAGTCATCCTCTTCAGCAAAGTCTCTAAGCGGGCAGCCTCAAATGAATTGTCTTCAATTCAGCTTCCCTCAAAATATCACATGTTGGACTAAATGGAAACACACCTCTTCACATGTTCATTTCAACTTATTTATGACTGGAAACAACTATATATACAAGGATGAAGTAATTGCATTACTATACCTGATAATCTCGGACAAAATTACAATCAAGAAGTTCAGATATCTCCAAAATAGGTTCAGACATTACAGTGGGATATTTTTTATGCAAGTAAAATGATCAAGGTTCAGAGGTATCTCTATTTCAATGTCATCATAGTTCAAAAAAATCACAGTCAATTTCAGATCATTGCGGATTGAATTTCAGGGCTACAATAGTTTCACTGCCACCACAACATCACAGTTTCGGTGCCATATCTATCTCAACATATTCACAGAAATAAGTGCACGTTGCTTTCACAATAAGGATCTTGGTGTTATCACAGAACTTGAACTCGGTGGCATTATAGTAAGGATATTTCAATGTCATAACAATGAGGAGATCTCGGTGTCATGACAATGATGAAGTCTTGGTAATGTTATAATGAGGACATCTCAGTGCCATGAAAGTGATGATATCTCAGTGATAATGATGTCTCAGTGCTAACACAATGAAAGGATGACTTGATGGAGGGAGTCTCTAGTTTGTAAGGGTCTTGGTCGTCTCATTTTAAATCTACTGAAGGAATCATTTTGATCGGGTTTTCCCCAAAGAGTGTGGTTTTCCATGGAAACATGCCTATATCTTGTGTCCTCTTCTCTTTTTTTGTTTGGCATTAGTCTTGATGATAAGAAAAGATAAATTGAAACAACACATAATAATAATGAATACATCACAAGATAGTCATAATAAGAGAAATCATTTAACTACCACCTCCTTTGATTTATCAACATGGTTTCAAAGCTAAGGTCATGATCAAAGGAAGTTTGAAGACCACTTATACATCCTTGAAAATATTCTTAGTAAAAGTTTTTGTAAGAACATGTCAGTGAACTAATTCAGTCTGAAAAACACCTTGAAGAAAAAGGAAAATTTTGTTATATCTCAAGGTGACAAGTTCAGATCTAATTCAGAATAATAAACCACATAAGCTCAGATTTCTCTCTAAAATGAGTTCATATGTCATAGTTCAAATACAATTTCAGATAAGAAAATTTCATAGATATTGTTTCAGTGTCACAATTCATGAAAGAAGCTTGGGAAGGAGATGATCTCGGTGTCACCACAAGAACCACAACTTGTTTTTATCAAAAGTGAAATGATCTCGTGCTACCACAATTCATTGTTATCATAGTTATATGGATTCATCACAGTGATATGGGTTCTATGTCATCACAACAAGAAGGTTCCATAACTTTAGTACCATTACAGTTTGAAGCTACCACATGCAAAAGAAGAAGGGTCTCGATGCTATCTTAGTCACCATGTCAACACAGTCTCGATGCTACCTCTGTTCGATGTTATTAAAGTTGCCTCAATTCAATGTTGTCACATGACCACAATAACCTCATCTCGGTGGCTTCAAATCGGTGTTATTTCAGTAATGCTAATGCAATTTATGAGAATCAGTTTTATCACAGTAGTGATAACACAGTGAATAAGTGTCGATGAGACTACAATGGTACCCATCACAGCCACAGTGATATAGATTTAATAATTAGGGATCATTAATATATTGAGGCATTAAGTGTTGAAGATAAGGTCAAGGTAGTAGTACTACAAGTTCAAATAAAGAATTAAAATTGAAGGAAAGGAACTTAATATTGTTACCCGTGACCAAGGACAAGGACATCTCGACATAAGAATTTGAATATTGTTCTAGTTCAAGCAAGTATTGTCAAGATACACTTAAAAGTCTAATAATAGGTATAGAAGACCGTGGATTACACTTTAAGGAATTCCTACAAGGTTTTTCAAGAAACATCTTCAGATATGTCGTAAACAATACATCTTATAAAATTCTCTTCATCTTATTTTGAAATTTGTGTTACTAACATCATTATGTCCCTCTCTTGAATCTAAAATATTATTGTTTAGAGTGATTCATCATCTGATAAATCCACCCACCTTATATATCTGATTGTTTGTATAAAAGAACCCTAAAAATATTCTCTGCAAAACCCTAACCTAAGGGTATGCTAATTAATGTGTGAAACCCTTAACCTACTTAGGGTTATTGATGAAGAAATTGTTATTATGTTGATTATTTCATGTTTGGGGCTTTGGTAAGATCATGGAAATCCTATCTTGTTAAGGGTTGAAATGATGTTGTCTGAAATCCCGAACCTTTGAATTTTTGGTATAATAAGGTTTACTTTGTTATGAACTAAAACCCTAGGTTTTGGTTGCGTCTACAAAAAAAATCCTTATTATGTACTTATAGTCCAAGGGATGAAACCCTAGGTGTGTGTTCGTTTTGTTGAAACCCTAGCTTGGTCTAGGTTGGTGTATGTCTAAATGTATTAATGGTGTTTGACACATGATATGCTTCTAATGACTTCCTAGATATGCGCATTGACCTGATTACTAATGGTCATAATTCTTATGGTTTGGAAACAAGCCCTAGCCAATCTTTGAAGTTCTAGGATGATGTTATTTGAGAAATCTAGGGTTTTGCAGCTAAACCCTAGTGGTAGTTAAATTCTATATAATTATTGTTTAGAATTTTTAGATGGAAAATCTAGGGTTTACAACAAACCCTAGTAGAAGTTATTCATGTTGATTAAGTTGTTATTAATTTTTTTTGGTTATTGCAGCTCATGTATGAAATCTAGGGTTTACATGAAATCCTAATGGAAATTCTATCATATGACTTCTGAAAGTTATTAGATACTTTTATTTTATTTTGAATTATTTATAGGGATCACTATATGTCAGAACTTGCTTTCTGACATCTTGAATAAACTATTGATGTGATTTATGGTTTGTAACAAAACCTGGGCTAGAAGTTGAAGTATTGAAGCATAGTCTCTTGTTGATTATATAAAGTCTAATGCTTCTGCTACTATAAGTTTTCATTATGATTAACTTCATGCTTCTATATATTTGGTTGTACCTATTGTATAAGTTGTGCAGGTACATCATATTCAAGATGGTGAAGATGTCCATAAGAGAAAAGCATGATGAGAAGGATAGAATCCATGAAATATTCTTCGATGTCGTAGTAAAGAAATTGAGACCCCTCAAAGTTAATAGGGAGCTTGGATGAAATGAATTTCTCTAAGAAGCAATGGATATGGTTATCTACTTCATGTATCATGCACTAGACCAGGACTAACAATTGTAAGTCTTATCGAAGGCCATCAGTGAGAGAAGGACACATCTTACCTGTCTTCATGAAAACAATTCTCTAAGTTAAGAGGGAGGGCATATCATAGTCATGATGGTTACCTTGAAAGAAGAAATTGGAGAATGATTTTTGAGGTGTTGATGTAATGGGAAAGCGGGATATGATTGAAGAATATGTTGGTACATGTGACATAGGAAAGGAAAGTGTATGTTTAAGGAACATTATCTCAAAGATTTGATTAGTAACCATATTGAGATAAGTTGAAGAGAAAAATCGAGACCTTAAAAGTTTATTTTTGATGATATATATTTGAAAGTATATCACTAATTGGGGTTTTGTTTGTACATGTGAATCTCTCGAAGGTTTGATAGTATACTGGTTGCCGATTATTCTGACTAGGAGAGATCTATTGTTAAGGCTTTGTGAGTGAAGCCTTTCCTAAAAGGACATTAGGCCAAAACTTTGTATTTATGTCTAGTAGGGAGGGTGGCATCAGGTGTATGCACACCTACATCCCTAGGTTGATGGTTAGTAAGCCTGATGGTACCTAGCGAGGCTAAAAGATTTAGTCCATATTAGTCCCACTCGGATATATTGCCCTGGTAAGGAATCTATTCCATGGCATTGCGGTGCCTAAACTATTGAGAGATCAAATTGATAGACTGCCTTGGTCAGTAATCTAGTGCATGGCATTGTGGTGCTTAAACTTCTTCATAAATAAAGCGAGTTATTCCATGTATCTCTTTGATTATATGTAAAAATGAATACTTCTCTAGTTAAAAGGGTGTGTTGAAGAATCTAACTAGGTTCGGTCTTCATTATTAATATATTTCTCAAAAAGAATTTATTATTATTTACTTATTAATGGATTGCATGCTTGGGTCAATTATATGCCAAGCCTCCATTGTATGCTTTAGGTTTTTTTCAAAGCCATTTTTTTTGGTTAAAAGCTCCTCCATCAATTCATCCTCTTCAACAAAGTATCCAAGGTGACCTCAAATGAATTGTCTTCAAGTCAGTGTCCCTCAAAATATCACATGTCGACCTAAATGGAAACACACCTCTTCATATGTTCATGTTAGCTTATTTATGACAGGAAAAAATTATATATTCAAGGACAAATTCCTTGCATTAATATACCTCAGAATCTCAGACAAAAATAAGGTCAAGTTTGGATTTCTATGAAACAGGTTCAAACATTACAGTGGGATATTTTCAGTGCAAGTACAGTGATCAAGTTTCAGAGGTCTCTCTATTTTTGTGTCATCATATTTCAATAAAATCACAGTCAATTTCAGATCAATGTGGATTGAGGTTTAGGGCTACAACATTTTCGGTGCCACCACAATATCACAGTTTCAGTGTCATCTCTATCTCGGCATATTCACATAAATAAGGGCTCATTTATTTCACAATAAGGATCTCGGAGTTATCACAGAACTTGAACTCGGTGCCATTACAGTAAGGAGATCTCAGTGTCATAACAGTGAGGAGATCTTGGTGCCATGACAATGATGAAGTCTTGGTAATTTTACAATGAGGAGATCTCAGTGCCATGACAATGATGAGATCTCGGTGGTAATGATGTCTTGATGCTAACACACTGAAAGGATGACTTGATGGAGAGAGTCTCTATTTTGTAAGGGTCTTGGTCATCTCATCTTGAATTTACTAAAGGTCCCTGGTAGCGTGCCTGCATTTTGTGTCCTATTCTATTTTGTTGCTTGGAATTAGTCTTGATGATAAGAAAATATAAATTGAGAGAACACATAATAATAAGGAATACATAACAAGATAATTTCATTATAAGAGAAATCATTTAACTGCCACCTCCTTTGATTTCTCAACAATTTCCTCCTGTACCAAATCGAAAAATAAGTGCTCCCAATTCGGTAGTTTCTCCCTCCCATTCTCTGAATCTTGATAACTATGTAGCTTTTGGGAAGGCCTAGAAGGGCTAGGATTTCTTCAGGAACATTTACAGCAACCTCTCCAAGTTCATCATGACACTGTGTGAACCTACTCAGATACTGTGGAATTGTGTCATTCTTCTACATATTGATACTTTGAAGTTTATCCTTGATCGTCAGCTTCTTGTGGTCATTGTTATTCTCAAACAATTTTGTTAGTTCTTTCCACATTGTGAACAAAGTTTCTTTTCCATCGATATTTGAGACAATGTGATGTCGTACTCCCTTCAAGATTATTCTCCTCTCCTTTGCTACATATTTCTTCCACTGAGCATGGTTATGGGCATCGGATTCTGATGGTTGTGAAATATTTTTCTTGATGTATTCTAGCAATCCATTGCCATCCAATACTTCCTCTATGTGATCCTTCCATGCAACAAAACTAGAGGTGCCTTCCAAGCCATACTATAGCCTTAGTCCATTGAAATCCATCTTCTCATCTCTTAAGAAACCCTGCAACACTGATCTCCAAATTTGAGCCTCCTGAGAAACAACTTCGAATTTTTGTTCTAATGTGAATCCTAATTTAATACCATGTAGAAATTATGTTGTATATTTGCAACAACTCATGAAGTTTTAATCAAAATCAAAAGGCACAAACCTACTCTACTACTTTGTGGACATTAATTCACAATTTAGAATAAAAAATTCAAACACATAATAAGAAATCACACATATGCAACAAGTATTTTCCTTTGGGGAAATAAATCTACTAAAAAACCTAATGAATGCTTGCATTAATCAAATGAATAGAGATGTATTACAATTTCTTTGCTTAGTTGAGCACAACCTGCAAGTGCATATCCTATCTCTCTGCTCACCAAAAGGCTCTGACCCAGACTTACTCAATTTCTTTCCCTCATTGAGCTCCTATTTCCTTTCACTATTCCTTGAGGAATTAGGCCTCTATTATTTAGGAAATTCCTCAAATTGATTGCGCAATTCCTTTTAGGTTGATCATATGACTAAATGCAACACATGTACACTCAAGACTAGTCTACAATTGATGTTACTTTGCCTTGGAATCTCCACCAAACCCGGGGAACTCAAATTCTCTACATGCACTAGCTATTTTAGGTTAATTGATCAATTAACTAGATGATCATTGAGTTTGAATAAAGTCCCACTACACAACTTGACCCTCCACTAGTTCCTCCAACAGTTGGAACTAGTTTAACTGAAAACAACCTTAGATAATTGACCTTGATTGCTACAAATTATCAATCACACATGCTTAATTAAACTCTATCTCCTCCAAGTCGAGTTTACTGAGTAAATTGGGTGACACAAGCCATGCCACACAAGTTAACATCATCCAAGTTTATTGTTGATGTGGAAATTCAAATTTTCTCAATTCAATAAAGGAAAAATAAAATTGAGAATTTCTTGTTGCATTTTTCAACACCATGTGTTTGATAAAATGACTATCATGTATTGTACATGTCTAGGTTAAGAAATTGCTTGAGTTTTGATTGGTTGGCCTTGTCATCATCTTGTTTATGTTTCTATAAAGTTATAAATACTTATGGGCAGTGGTCTGGAGGCTAGCCTAAAAAAATGGCTCAGATCTCGAAACCGTTGGCACAAAACTAGAGTTTTTAGGTCATAACCGCATGGAAGCAGGCCTATCCGTGCGGTTGAGACCCCATAACCGCACTGATGTTGTGTTGTGTGTGCAGTTAAGGATTTTCCCTGGTGAAAAGAGCTCCAACTCAAGGATTGACCATATGGAGTGGTTTGCGTTCTCCTGAATGGTTTGTAGTCCCTGAGGGATGCCTGTAAGATTTCAGTGTGACCCCAGTTCCATAAGTAGGTCTTGGAGGTCTGGTCATATCATAGTGACACTCGTCTCATGTTTACCTTAACAAGTTTGTGGAAATAGGTAAATGTGGGGTGAAGAGTTACATTAACTATATACATCCAAACATTCTCTATATAATTGATGATAATATAAATATTTTATCTGTGTGGAAATTAAAGATTTTGTTGTAATTCAAAGCAAAAACTATATCAGCCATATTTTTTTTCTTCTAATAACAACTTGCCAATTTACAAACCTAAATATAACACTATCTTTAAATTAATTTTCTAAACTATTTTTAAAATAATATAATATATAAAATTTATCAAACTAAGCCAATTATATAATCTAAGATTTTGTAATATTAAAATAAAAAACACACAGGTTAAAAACATCTATTCATACATATCACCATTTAAGGTAAAAAAAATTAAAAACAAACTCACAAGGCTGGTATATAATGTTAAAAAGAGGAAGAAATGTAACGATAGACACAACCCTACCTATGGAAAATAACATTTTGTCCGGAGGAACTACAAAACACAAGAGAAAACGAGCATTACTGTCAACTTAGTAGTTGCCAAACATTTTATGATTTGGTATTACATAAAGTTTCTCATAAATTATAACGCAGTTTTGGTAATTAATATATATATATATGTATGGGGTGGTAATAAATATTGGGTAACATTTTGTTCACCTTTATTAAAATTTTCTTTATATTTGAAGTTTATAAGTAAACTTCTATGTAAACATTTGATCCAATATAGTAGAGACATGTTGATAAAAATAAAATAAAATAAAAATGTGAAATTAATAATTATATTTACAATTATAATTAATTATAAAACATAATTAAACCATCTTAAATTAAATTTCTGGAAATGCAAAACTGAAAAGAAATTTTATGCTTCTTGGTACTTGGTAATTCCAAAATTAAGATAAATATAAACTAATTAAATTGGAGAAAACATTTACCAATAGATTTTGGAATCCCCGATCATCTCAACAATGTATTTAAATGACCATGGTGAAAAAAAAGTTTCATCATCCATATTCGTACTCAATAAAATGTGATAAAAAGTGGCCATCTGTGGGGCAAATACTAATTAAAATGTAACAATATTACACTTACCTAATATTTCTCGTCATTCCCCAGCTTAAATATTACATTTTACTCAAAATTCCCCCTCACCCTTAATTGTTTACTTTTAAACTTCAAATATAAAGAAAATTTACAATAATAGGTGGACTTGGGAAATATTAGGTGTCCAAAAAAAATGTTCTTTTAAAGTGAATAAATTTGATCCCTCTAAGCCCTTGGTAGATCCAAAGATAGATCTAGGTTGGTTTAATAATTATTTATAATTAATCATAATTGTAAATATAATTATTAATTTCATGTTTTTTTTATTATATTTTTATCAAGTCAAAATGTTAAAGATTACAACATCTCTACCATATTGGAATCAAATGTTTACATAGGAGTTAAGTTTACTTATGTACCTCTAAATGTTTACATAGGAGTTAAGTTTACTTATGAACCTCAAATATACAGATTTTTTTTTTAATAAAAAGTGAATAGGGTGAGGGAAAATCTTAGATAAAATATAATATTACAATTATATGTTACTTAATATTTATTACCACCCTCACCCAATAAAAAGTGGCCAAGGGTGGAGAGAAACTAAATAAAATGTAATATTATTACATTTTACCTAATATTTATGGTCACACCCCAACCTTATTACATTTGACTCAGTATTCCCCCTCACCCTTCTCTGTTTACTTTAGACTTCAAATATAAAGAAAAATTAGATAAAAAGTGGAAGGAGGTAGGTAAAAATATTAGATAAAATGTAATAATTACATTTTACTAATATTTTCCCCACCTCTGAGCATATCCAAACTCAAACAAATGCCTAGAACATATCCATAAAAAAAGTTTTACCTTTACAGATTACATGGATTCAACCACTGTATGGATTCAACACCATCATTTTCTACAACTAATTATGTATCTAATATAACATCAAACTAAGATGGATCTAGGCTAAAAAAAAGTTTTACCTTTACAGATTACATGGATTCAAAGCCATCATTTTCTACAACTAATTATGTATCTAATATAACTTCAAACTAAGATGGATCTAGGCTAATTTAATTCCCCTCTTAAATAGGTTATATTCCACATAAATACCATGAGTCATTTTTATCTTTTTTATTATTTAATTTTTTTAGAGTTATTTTTATTTTATTTTCACGAAGTTAAAATGTTTACATTGTGTCACACATTTCTAGAATACTATAGACATTAGATCTCAAGTCAATGAAGGAATTACATATATCCCTCATATTAAAAAATAATTTTTTTTAATTACTTTATCTCATTAAAATAAAGGTGAAAATTGAAGTATTTTATTTATGGTCGACATTGATTTACTCACAACATCTTTAAATTAATCTTAAGTGACAACATCTCTCATATACTCGATTGTAAAACTCCTCTAAGCCCAAAATTCCCTTTTCAACACAAAAGATAAGTCCTTTTCAACACAAACGAGCTCCCAAAATAGAATCATGAATATATTAGATAGAGTTTGATCTATGCACATCATTATGATGTTTAAATGTTTCCTTTTATATATATATATTTTGTAAATTTAATATTTTGAGTAGATACTTTATTAGAAATGGAAAAGCTACCATAATAATAAATAATTTTGGAGTTAAGTTTTTAAATAATGAAAATTATTAGATAATATTTATTTTATTTTTTTCCAAGAAAAAATCAAACTTTTTTGTATATATATAGCAAAAAGTTACATCGTATATGCCTCAACATTCCTTTTGTTTTCATCACCCAAAAAAGGGCAAGCAAAAAGTCTGTCCAATACAAGACAAAAACTAGAGTACCATAAGCTATGTGGCATCAATAGTAAATCTCTCAACATTCCTTTTGTTTTCATCACCCAAAAAAGGGCAAGCAAAAGGTCTGTCCAATACAAGACAAAAACTAGAGTACCATAAGCTATGTGACATCAATAGTAAATCAGGTGGACCAATTAGCCATGTTGAAACAAAAAGACAAGTAGAAACGAGGGCTTCCATTTTGGAGAAACACCCCACAGTTAGCCAAAATCGGGCCTCCCTTATGGGTAAAACAACCCAAAAGAGTTCCAAAAAAAACATGTTTGTAAGACGGTAAGAAAAAAATTATAACAGTATGTCCTTATAACTATATATACAAAAACTTAACATTTTCTGGAGTGAAATAAAAACAAACATTTGGTTTATAATGAAGAGAAATGTAGTCAAATGGTAAGGTGTCTGACATACGGACAACCATCCAATCCTTTTCCTCTATGTGCCATGAGTTCGGAACTTGTTGTACACCGTCCTTAGAAAGACTGTCAACGATCATGTTTCGTTCCCCGTAAATATGGCATACAAAAATCATAATAGCATGCATTTTTAGTTCCTGTGTCTCTTTAAGAATTGGAAGTAACAAACAATTTTAACATCTCTATGTGTTGTTAAACTAGTTTATGACATTCATGGAGTCACCAAAGATTTGAATTGATTCAATGCCAAGGTAGATGAGCCAGCAGATAAGAAGTTTTAGTGTTTGTAGTTCAACAAAGTTGTTTGTGCCTTCTCCAAGTCCCACAAAGGCAGCTAATGAGACATTTTGATGTTTGTGAATTATCATACCAACACCACATTTCCTTTGGTTATCGATAGCTCCATCAAAATAAGCCAAACGGGTATCAAAATCTATTTGTTTGACCCTTACATTCCTTGGTGATTTGGAAGAGACGGTTCGGGGTAAAAAGGAGAAAATGGCCGCACATTCTACAACCACAATGGAGGGGGATGAAATGGTGTCCTTGAATGTTCCTTTGTTTCTGGCCAACTAGATACCCCAATCAATTAGGAGAGGGATACATCTAAGGTCTTGATCCTTATTTATTTCCCACCATGATCTCCAGGCATCACCAAAATTTTCACCCCACCACGTAGGCCTGATTTCACAAAGTCACAGAGTATGCTCCCATACTTTTTTGGAGAACCTGCAGAAAAGAAAGAGGTGATCAATAGATTCCTCTGCATATTTGCATAGATAGCACCAACCCGGGCCATTTAAAAACCTTCTTTGGAGTATATCCCATGTAGGGACCCTCTGCTTCAAAATGCACTAGTAGAATAATTTTGTTTTCGCAGGCCCTTCCACTCTCCACAAAGTTTTGTACCACCATTCCTGAGCCTCCCTCTCTCTTCTTTTCATTATGTAATCATAGCCTTCTTTAGGAGAGTATATGCCCAATTTTGTGTGAACCCAACAGAAAGAGTCTGGGTAATCCTTAAGTCTCACTCTCGACTGACCAAGTTCTTGAATGTATCCCTGCCACTACTATCCCCATTGGTGGTCAATCATTAAATCCTCCACCGATTGCGATCCTTGAGCCCATATTGTGGATTTTTTCGGCTTATCAATCTGATTCAGGGTATAGACTCCTCTTATTCCAAGCGCTTCCACCAAACCTTCAGATAGAGTAAACTGGTTGATGCACCCCACCCATGGGTCCAAGCCGATCCTACACCTCTCGCCATTTCCAATCCTCCATGCAAGTCCTTTTTCCACTAACCCTAACGCCTCACAGTAGCTTTCCAGATCGAAGAGGACTTTGTATACCCTTTATCCTATATCCTAATCCATTTGTCCACAGGAAGTGGAGCAATATATTTCCTCTTAACCACAAACGTCCATAGATTTTTCCTAGTCAGTATCCTCCATCCCAACTTAGCAGCCAAAGACATAGAAAAAGTGTGAAGATGCATTATGCACCAGCCACCCCACTCCTTAGGCTTTGCAATTTTATCCCAGGATAGCCATGGGAGCACCTTCTTATCCTCCTTACCTGACCAAAGGAAATTACTACAAATACTTCTTATTTTATTAATAATTCCTTTAGGGACCCAAGCCAGGAAAATCCAGTATACTGGGATTGCCATTAGGACTAATTTCATGAGTACTACCCTCCCTGCCCTAGATAACCACTTGTAGCTCCATAGACTGATATGCTTTTCAATTTTTGTGACTAACTACTGCCAAAACTGTTTCCTGTAAGTGTCTGGCTTCAGATAGAACCCTAGATAGTTGATGCTTGTTCCCAACCTACTCTGGGAGAAAGGGAGAAAATTAAAGGTCCAAACCAGGTCATCATTCGAGATACCTTCATGTGTAAGAGATGATTTCTGGTTGTTTATAGCCATGCCTGTAGCCTTCATAAATAAATCCAGAATATTTTTCAACCTTTGCATTTCCATCCGACTCCCATTACTGAACAAAAGAATATCGTCCACAAATAATAAATGGGAGGTGAAGAGATTAGTTGCCACCTCAATGCCATTAAAATCACCTCTTCTCCTAGCTCGATGAATCAACTGACTTAAACCCTCAACAACAAGTGGGAACAACAGGGGAGAGAGGGGACACCCTTGTCTAATCCCTCTCTGATTTTGAAAAAAGGGGGACACAACCCCATTAATAAGAACAAAAAAAGAAACATTTGTAATGCAACTCATAATCCAATTAATGGATTCAATTCTAAAGCCAAGATGGGTTAGAAGAAGCCTTAAATATAACAAGTTGATTCGGTCATACGACTTTGATAAATCAGTCTTTACTATCATGCATTTCTTCTTTGACTGCTTTATATTATGCAGGGATTCCTAGGCTATACCAATAGCCTCATGGATATGCCTATCATCCATAAAACCAAATTGTTCTTTAGAAATATTACAAGATAATAGGGGTTTTAATTTGTTTGAAATTGTTTTGGCAATAACTTTGTAGATACAATTACACAAGGAAATAGGTCTGAAGTCATCAAAAGAAGAGGGAGAATCTGTCTTAGGAGTTTCGGGCAAGGAAGGTCGTTTTTAGTGCGGCATGGACACAACCCTTTATTCGAGATTCCTCCACCACATTAGTTCAAAAAAATGTTGGAAGAATTCCACCGTCCACCCGTCCGGACCCTGATTCTTGTCTTTTTGCATAGTCTTCAAAATCATCTCCACCTCTTTTTTCTCCAGAGGAGCCAAAAGATGGTTATTTTCCCCTTCATTCGCATACCTAGGGAAAAGTTTTGCCACCTTAATTACTTCCCCAATCAAAACTCCTTCCTGATTCCCATATAGCTTCTTAAAATGATTTTTCCCCAAGTAGATAACTCCTGGAAATTTTTGGCCACCTCGCCCTAAGGATTGCCAAGCTCCCAAATGGTATTGGAGTTCCTTCTTCCCTTTGCATAATTTTGAAAGAATTTAGTGTTCTCATCACCAACATTTATCCATATAGCACGACTCTTTAATCTCCATTTTTCTTCCCTATCAAGTAGGATTTTCCTTCTCCTCAACTCCAAACCTTTTATTCTTCCTCTCGAATCCTCATCCATATAGCCCTCAGCCCCCTGACTGTTCAACTATTCAAGTGCCTCTTCGATATCCCTGAGAGCCATTGAATCCTTTTTAGCCTTTTCTTTAGCCCAAATAATAGTATCCCTCTTAATATTTTTCATATTATTTACAAAAGCACGGGCGAAAGAAAAGTTATATTCCTTGTTCATTGGGCACCACGTGTCAGCTACCAACTTTTTGTAGTCCTCTTTTAGCCATCCAACATTGAATTTAAACAAAGAGCCTGGTTTTTTATTTGGGCCAACTAATTCTAGGAGGATTGGATTTTGGTCTGACTCCCCCCCAGAGCGAACCCATTGCTAGAAACCAATGGACTAATTGGCCAGATCATCACTAAGAAGAAAGCGGTCCAGTCTCTTAGCCACCCAGGCCTCCCCCACTCATTTGTTCCTCCAGGTAGGGGAGATCTTGATAAGGCTTTAGTCAATCAAGTTTCCTCCTCTCAATATTTTTAGGAAAAATTCAGCGAGGGGGTCAACCCTAGCCTGAGGACCCCAAGTGATTTGAATATGGGAAAACTAGTTTTGCTGTGCTAGCTCCCTCATCAGTTAAAAATAAATGTGTTTAGGATCGTCTCAAGTTAGCCATTCATGTGAGCGTTTATGTGTCCAATTAAGTGTTTTTCAATGAGAAATTTATGAGTTAATTAGCTTTTAAAAACTCATGTACAATGAATAAAATGCAAATAAATAATGCACAACAAACACATTAAACAATAGCTGATAACAGAGTTCACCCCTCTCGGGCTACATCTCCATGGACCTGCTTCAACTGGCTAGGCCCTCATGGGATTAATGGTCAATTGTCTGATTACATGCACCTACAGTGCTCCAATGGCTTTGAAACCTATTCCATTGGATTCAAAAGACCCAAAAACCTCAACACTGACTCTTCAATCTCTGAAAATGGTCTTTAGCTTATCTAGGCATGACCTCTTCTCTTGGTGGCCCTGAGCTTCTTTAATCTTGAAAGTGGCAAAAACACTTTCAGAAGTGCTCCAAGCTCACAACATCCAAATCCTCTAGGAATGACTCTTCTTGAGCCAAAATTGGTCGAAAAATGCTCAAGTTATGCCTCATTAAATTATGGCCTAGGAAACCCCAGTAAAACTGGAGAAACTCCAATTAAGTTTGCCAAATCTGGAAGTGGCACCGAAATTGGGGGTTCCACCAAACATGCTGCCAAGTTAACTGTGAGTTTAATTAGCGTTAAGTGTGCATTAATGGATGGTTAGTGCATTAAGCACGATTAACAAATACGAACTTAAAGGAATCAGCTTAGCGCTAATTATATGGTTTAATGGTTAATAAAACCATTTTAAATCTTTAATTGCACCATTAAAAATAGGCCTCTGCCATTGGTTATGGGGCCATGGTCTGTGGCATCGTGGGATGGCCCATTTTAACTCAGCCTGAAACCATTTGAAATAATAAATATAAGTGGAAGACCTTATATAACAAGGTATATTGCAGTGGTATAGTGGCATGCGGGTGCGATGGAGCAGGGGAGGTCGCGGGGCGAGCCCCAACTTCCGCCCTTCCACTCGTTATAACATTTGCATAATAAAATATGCATCCACCTTTGATTAAATTTGGACTATGGTATAAATTTCAACCATTGGACTTTAATAAAATGTGCCATATAAAATCAACCTCTAACTTTGATATAAAATCACACGCGCCCACCTTAATAATTCGGATTTGAACCATAGTTGGAGTTTGGACCTTGGAAGGGGGCACGTGGTGGCCTCCAGGCTAGCTATGTGTCCTCATGCCATTGGTTCTTCTCCAAAGCAAAAAAAAACACTACAAATTACCCACTTAGACCACCAACCACAAATTGAAACTTGGCATAGTGTCATTGGGCGAAATTGGAGAAAACCCAAAATTTTGGCCTTTGACCCTTTTGACCATTTTTTTAAAAAAATCGTTTGTTTGACACGGCGATCAACAGGCTCTAACTTCCTCATAAAGATTCAGTTTTGAGTGAAACCAAGTGCGCTAGATTCCTGGCGATGGGCTCGATCAGATCGTTCTGGTTTGGTGTGATTCTGAGCACTTTGAATTTTTGGCAAATTTTTGCCCCAATCCAGATTCCGATCACTCCTTCCCACTGACATGCCTTTGGACCCACAAAATCTGGTTATCTCATGAGAACTGAATACTCATCTCTTTGCCAAGTTCTATCATCTTGATTGTACTTGGAAAAATCGCCATGACAACCACTTGGGTTCACTGACATGCCTTGCCTAACAAATGGCTTGGTGCTTCAACCAATGTCCTCCTTTTGTTGCTGACCCAATCCAACACTTGTTGGCTGCTTGCTGACTGATAATTTTTTTTTTTGTACCAAAGCGATCCCTCGGTGCTTGGAAAGCTGAATGACGGCCTTCCCACTAAGAATCTTGTTCCTCCTTTGCAAAAACATGCATTCGATGCAAGTTTCTCCTTGGAAACCACTTTCCCAAGTTAAGCCCAACTGAGTGAACTACAACAATGAGTTCCAACATCAGTAATAAAAATAAAAGAAATGACCATTATTTTACCTCCACAGTACCAAATTCCACATCTGGAAGAATGCATTTGCCATCTCCTTCGCTTCTTGATGTCAACATATCAAATGGTCTTCTATGGATGTTGTTTTGGCTGCGATATTTTTAGCATCTTGTCCCTTTTTCCATCATCCTCTAGTGTTGACATGCTGCTCATGCCATGATTTGAGAATGAAGGCTAACCAAGAACCAAATACTTTGGCATTTCCTCAACAACAATTGGCTCAACTATTCCTTGTGCATGTTTTCCCTATCCTTTACCTTCATAGCCCATCTTCATCAATAATTTGGACCCTATTCCTCTAGTGTGTCTTTTAAAAGAACCTACACATTCATCTTGAGAAGAAATAGAAGATAAACTTGAATTGCATACCTCTTTTTCATTCGCATACTTAGCTAAAGTTTCCTTGGCAGTATGAAGTTGAGTCTCCACCTCATGCATCCTTGCTATGGATTCATTTGCAACATGGAGCCGAGTCTCCATCTCATGCATTTTTTCAAGAATCTCTTGCTTCTTTTCCTTCATGGCAATCAAATGCTCTTGAAGTATAGTCCACTCCCTCTCGTCTTCATACATCTCTTGCACCATATCATTCATGATGTAGATCTTCTGCAACATATTTTTATCAAAGAGTTTTTCTAAGGAATATTGACCAGAAACATCACTTAATGAAATTGTCATCACACTTGAAATGCATACAAAGCTTCTCTGCTGTGATTTGACAATTGAGCTCTCAATCTTGACCTTCTATTCACACACATAAACTTGCACACAATTAAATTCTCCTGGCACAAATAGTAAACCAATAGCTAATTCTTCTAGCTAACCTTGGCTAAAATGAGCTAAACTGTGCTCTAATACCAACTTGATCTGAATATGGGCAAACTAGTTTTGTCATGCTAGCTCTCTCATCAGTTAAAAATAAATGTGTTTAAGATCGTCTCAAGTTAGCCATTCATGTGAGGGTTTATGTGTCAAGTTATGTGTTTTTTAATGAGCAATGTATAAGTTAATTAGCTTTTAAAAACTCATGTACAACAAATAAAATGCAGAGAAATAATGCATAACAAACACATTACACAATAGTTGATAATAGGGTTCACCCCTCCTGGGCTACATCTCCATGGACCTGCTTCAACTAGATAGGCCCTCTTGGGATTAATGATCAATTGTATGATTGCATGCACCTACAATGCTCCAATGGCTTTGCAACCTTCTCCATTGGATTTAGAAGATCCAAAAACCTTAAAATAGACTCTTCAAACTCTGAAAGTGGTCTTCATCTAATCTAGGCATGACCTCCTCTCCTGGTGGCCCTAGGCTTCTTTAATCTTCAAAGTGGAAAAAATAATTTCAGAAGTGCTCCAACGCCTCTGCAACCTGCACCATCATGCTCAGAGCATCAAAATCCTCTATGAATGACTCATCTTGAGCAAAAATTGGTCTAACAATGCTCCAGTTATGCCTCATTCAAATCTGGCATAAGAAACCCCACTTAAACTAGAGAAACTCCAGTTAAGTCCGCCAAATCTGGAAGTGGCACTGAAATTGGGGGCTCCGCCAAACATGCTGCCGAGTTAAGTGTGAGTTTAATTAGCATTAAGTGTGCATTAATGGATGGTTAGCACGTTAAGCACGATTAAAAAATCTGAATTTAAAGGAATCATATTAACGCTAATTATATGGTTTAATGGTTAATAAAACCATTTTAAAACTTTAATTACACCATCAAAAATAGGCCTCTGCCATTGTTTATGGGGCCTCGGTCCCGTGGCATCTTGGGTTGGCCCTTCGGGACTAGCCCCTTTTAACTTCGCCCAAAACCATTTGAAACAACAAATATAAGTGGAATACCTTATATAACAAGGTCTATTGCAATGGTATAGTGTTATGTGGGTGCGCTGGACCTGCAGGGGAGGTCGCGGGGTCGATCTCCGCCCTTCCGCCTGTTATAACTTTTACATAATAAAATATGTATCCACCTTTGATTAAATTTGGACTATGGTATAAATTTCAACCATTGGAATTTAATAAAATGTGCCATATAAAATCAACCTTTGACTTTGATGTAAAATCACATGCGGTCACCTTAATAATTTAGATTTCAACCATAGTTGGAGTTTGGACCTTGGAAGGGGGCACGTGGCAGCCTCTAGGCTAGCCACGTGTCCTTGTGCCATTGGTTCTTCTCCAAAGCCAATAAAAACAGCACAAATCACCCACTTAGATCACCAACCACAAATTGACACTTGGCATAGTGTCATTGGGCGAAATTGGAGAAAACCCAAATTTTTGGCCTTTGACCCTATTTGACCATTTTTTTAAAAGATTCGCCTGTTTGACACGACGATCAATGGGCTCTAACTTCCTCATACAGACTCAGTTTTGAGTGAAACAAAGTGCACCGGATTCTTGGCGACGGGCTCGATCCGGTCGTTCTAGTTTGGTGTGATTTTGAGCACAACCAGGTTTGGCCCAGTCATATAATATTTAAATAGAAGTGTGTTCTAGAAAAAACCCTATCCGAGCGGGCCATAAACATTCACAAGAGTAATTTCATATCCAAGTTTTTGAGAAAAAGCCTCCACCCCAATCAGAAGATCAGAGGTCCATGAATTATTCACCTTGATAGTACAGTTATTTAAACCAGTAGTCAGACCACCATATTTTCCCTTAACGTTCGAGGTAACAAAGGTCCACCCTGGAAGGAAAGAAGAGAGTATTTTTGACACCTGGTCCCCCTGACTTAAATTCTCATAAAGCATCAGGACATGAGGTTTGTAATTTCAAATGAGTGCTTTAAGTGCTAGTTTTTTAGTTGCACTAATCAAACCTCTAAAACTGAAGGATAAAACAATCATTTGGACATAATGTCAGGGGACCACGCTGCTCTAAGCACCCCTTTTAAGGACAATTGTCTGTCATCTGCAATGTCAATCATGGCTCTTAGTTGGGCTTTTGAGATATAGGTTTTACTTCCTTTTATCCTTTTTTATTTTTCAATAAGGTGAGATTTTCCTAACCCTCCAAACATCTCTATATCCATCTGCTTTTTTTCCCTGTCTCAGATTGTAGGGGATGGTATCAATGGATAAATTGGGAATAGTGGTGATAATATTGTCGATGGCCATAGAGATTGCTAACATACAGAGTTGCATTTGTATCTATCCTGGAGGGACCATGCATCTTCATATAATTTAACAAATGATCAAAAGAGTTTAAAATAGGAGATGAGGGACAAGGAGTAGTACCCGCTAAATATGATGCAGGATCAGCAGGGAGTGGTATTGTCTCCTCTTGGTTGATGTCCATCTTGTTTCCCAACTCCACTTTTCTATTTTGATTTTCGGGAACTTCCACTGGAGTCGTCTCCCCCGCCTGTTGGTGTGCCTCATCAATAACATTTTCCTAGCTTGTCTTTCATGTCTTCTTGAGTCTAGATGTCTCTCCTGTGCCTAGGACCCTGTTTTGTTCCTCCTTTTTGGCACCTACTTTTATCAAATCCTAGAGGAAAATCATGTGCCAAGTGTCCATGTTTGTGACACTTGTGGCACTAAAATGGCAAGTGTTCATAGTTGATCATTTGCTCATAGGAATGTCCTTCCATATTACAGATGATTTTTGTTATCAACCCCTCCCTTGGAGCTAGTTTCACCAAGATACAGGCTATGTTCCTAGCTCTTGTTTCCAAAAAAGACATATCGGCCTCCATAAAAGTACCCAAAATATTTCCAATCGCACGAAAAACATCCATAGTCCAGAAATGTGGAGGGAGGGCAGGGAGATGCACCCACATAGGTATTTCATCCAATCGCTCTCTGTTGGAATCAAACAGTGGAGTCCATCTCTTAAAAACTATAGGGGCGATACCAAATCCCCACTGCCTCTCCATTACGCATTCCAAAGTAGCATTATTCTTGAAACTGAGCATAACTAGCCTTTTGACAGAGTAAGAACTTCCACTTCCCTGTCTAGGGTAGATTCCTAGTTTCTCCCTATCCATTCAATTATGTATTCGGCCGAGAAGTTTTTTTCCCGCGCTCTACACACAAGTATAGACCATAATGCTACCATCACACTATCAAAGTGAAAGTCAACGCCGAACACCAAGTTTGGGCACTCGGGACTTTCCTTAATCACTTTCCCCTTTTTTATTTTAACCCAGATTTCCCACCATGTTTCACAGATATCCTGGTAGAGTTTTCCCCTCCAACCAAGCCCTCCGCTTGTTTGAAATTGACATATGCCTTCGCTGCCTCCTCTAGATCACCCTCAGCCCCTCCTGGCCTCAGGTTTAAACCCAACTCCCTTTTTCCGGCACCGAGCCACCGACTCCCCATAGCGTTAGAACAACCCCTGAGAAGTTTTCCCCTTCTCTTTCTCTGGTTACCACCAACTGTCCGAGATTTTTGTCTGTTTTCTCCCCAAGCGTATAGCTTCCAAAGCCCCCTTGTGAGCCCCAACCCAACCCCTTCAGCCCAGTGTTATCTTTCTCACAAATACCCGCCATTAGATAACATTTATTGCTAAGATGAAAATTATATCTATATGCATGTGTGTGTGTGTGTGTGTGTGTGAAAGGAAAATTGAAATAAAATATTTAATTTTTAATTTTATTTTCAAATGAGAAAAAGGTTAAGCAAAAGACATATGGAAAGGTGAAATACCATTAGGGCAGGGAGAAGAAGCCAAAAAGAAAGAAAAATAAAAATAAAAACTAATACAAAAATTTGAGAGGAAAAAAGTTTAATGACCATGATGATATATATACCTTCCAATATTGGCTAAGTTTGTAAACATTTTCATGATTAAAATTATTCACATGTTTTTCAATTTCCAATGCTTCCTAAATGATATGAGAGGAGTAACAAAGTGTTGATGCAACAATTTTGGTTTGGTCAAAGTAGATGAGGGGTTTATAATTGTGGGAGTATTCAACGATAATTGACATAAAAATGTGGTTATAGAATGTGTTAGCCATATTTCTTTGATATGGGCTTTAAATGATCTACCTTATTGACCAATGTATAATTTGACATAACAACAAGGAATTTGGTAAAATCCTTGGCCAAGCATAGAGTCACATTTATCCTTAGCAATTCAGAATAATTGTTTATGGGTTTAATAGAGTTTACAAAGAGTTTTGATATCCTTTTTGTCCAAAATATTTGAAATGTGATATGTAGTACCTTGGTTGTAGGTGAAATAAATGAGCTTTATATTTATGGAGGAGAATTCATATTTTTATATTTAGAATGGTGGGTTGAACAAAATACTTTGTTGGTTTGAGAGATTAACCATTGGCCACAAGGACCTTTGTAAGATGAGATTTTTTTCTTTTCAAAGAAGTGGGGAGTATATATTTTAATGGCTAGAGTAACCAAATATTTTAGAATGGTATATTTTTTTATTGGGTGATGGTAAGTATTAGAATGAAGGTATTTGTTGGTGTTAGTCTTTTTCCTATAAAATTTGTGGATAAGGGTACTATTAGGTTGATGAAAGATGGGAACATATGAAAATAAACGTGAGTTTTAATTTTGAAATTCCATATTAAATTGGATGTGGGGAAAGATTATGTTAATATGGTCAAAGAAAGAGATAAAAAAGGGATATGCATGAGGCACCCTCATCGACCAAATTAGGATGTTAGAATATTTTTCAATTTCCAATTCTTTTAGTTAAAGGAGATCTTCATCCTTAGAGGAGGCAGGAGTTGAATGGGTGATCTATAACCCTGAAGGATCAATCAAAACATGGTATGCATGGGGCCTAGGGGAAGCAACGAACAATAAAGCTGAAGCCCTATCATTATGGCAAGGACTCAAGTTAACAATATACAAAGGTCTTCAACATATAATTATAGTTGGGGATCCAATAATCATTATCCAAAAATGTTTCAAAATTAGTCATACAAATTTATCACCTATATTTATTCGAACAAGAGCTCTCTTAAGCCAACTTGAAGACTACAATCATTTCAATCATTTTCATGGCAAACATGAAAACAAGAGAGAAGCAAACAAATATGCCAACATAGGCAATGCATTAGAACAAGGGGTTCTGATCACAAATCAAAGAAATAATCATTTATGTCACGTCCCATAACAAATCGAATGAGAGCCTTAACTTTGGACACACATTGGAAAAAAAGCACATTAATGGTGATAGGTCGCATCAACCCAAGTATTGCTATGAGGATCTTCTTGGGAGTCAGAGCTGGCAGGTGGAATGTCCTAAAAATAGATGGAGGAGAAAAAAATAGATTTCATGATGATGGACAAGTGGAATATTAATGAACCTATGTTAAATTTTAAGTTCGGGGAGCACAAACTTCGTAAATATTCGATGTGAGGAGGTATAATAGATCATTCAATTTGCAAATCGAGACATGGCGTTTCGTGTCGAATCTGACCAACTTTAGGAAGGGTCATTCAATTCTAAAAGATGGACACACCATTTGACAAGGAACAAAGCATTATAATAAGGCAATGGATGAAACTGTTAAAGCTCAGAATTATTCGTGTCCAGGTTAAGATTGCGCTTAAAATGGCTTCTTCCAGCACCAATGGTAGAGGAGATAACACTAAGGCGCAAGGAATTCGACTCATAGGAGACTTTGCGGCCATGGTTGATCATTTGGGAAGACATGTAGCAAAGGAGGTCCACGAGAAAACTGCGACAGTGATAACCCACCTCCCAGGAACTGGGAAAGCCTTGGAATTGTAGCAGAAGACAATGGAGCACCTGAAATCTTAGATGATTAATTTGCTCTTCAAGGCTCACAACCTAGAAGTAAAGGTCCAAACTACGACCATAGGACTGTTAATGGAGGTATTTGGGATAAGAGAGACACCACCATCCAAACTTTAGGAAGCTGGGTAGGGTGCATAGGAGCATCTCGAGCTTGAAAGGAATTTGGCAGTCGAAAACCATGAAGAAACGATCCAGGAGGACATTCCACTGGGAAAGATGGAAGGCAGCAGGTAGATTTTCTCTGGTTTATTTTAGTATATTTACTTTTTATGGAATTTCGTTCTGTTAAACTCGGTGGGCTCTTTTGGAAAAATTATAGTATAAGTGTTGTACGTTGAATAGTAGAAATAAACAGGGTAGCAACAAAATTTTTGCTGAAAACTTTCTGGAAATCTCTGAAGCAGGGAAAATTTTGAATGGTTTCTTTCCCTAATATAACAGTTATTTGAAAAAATATCTCATTATTAATATTACATAGTATCCATTTCACATACTTTAATAAAAAAAAATTATCCTTAGTCACACACTTCTAAAATCTATGCAATGATTTTTATTTTTATGTGGTTCATGGACCTTGAAAATCAGTGATCACTACATCCACGGAACATTTGTACCCGGAAGATCCACTTGAATGCATCACTTCTTTTCAGCCGGAAATTGATGATCGCTACATCCACGAAACAATTATACCCGGAAGATCCACTCGAATGCATCACTTCTTGTCAGCTCAACCACAGAGCATGACCCCAAGAGTGTCGAGATAATTGAATTCGTTACCTCTCAATAGAAAAGGTGCTTTAACCATGGGGACTCTACCAATTGAGCTAACCCTCAAGGCTAAAATCTTTGGAATGATAAATTACTAGTGTTTGAAATACAATTATGGATTCTTGTTAAGAGGACATTGTATGGTTTCTTGTCACTAGGACATATGGTTTTGAATTATGGAAACTTTTCAATTTTACTATTAAGAAAACATGGAAGATAAGAATTAATATTTTTCTCATTAATGATTGAATTGTAAATTGTGGTTATTAATTTATAGTTAAATATTAAATTTTAGAATGTTTGTATAAAATAGCATAGATCCAACTTAACTCTGATCTATCAAGGGCCAAGAAGGATCAAATATTTAGAGGCGCAAACCTCTTTTTTGAGTGCAAAACTCGAGGAAATATTTTCATTTGGAGAGATTTGTCCCCTCAGTGCTTGAAAATTCTGAAGTTAAGATGGAGCTATCTTGGTTATATATATATATATATATATATATATATATATATATATATATAATTGTCAATGTCAATGGCACCATTTTATTTTATTTTAGTGACCATTCATCTTAATTAGTTTGTTTGGAATGTGAATGTCTCTACTATTTTTTTTTCTTATTTTTTCATTATCTACATCTAATGTAGTGAATGTGAGGTTAGCTAGCCTCTTTGCCAGCATTGAGACTTTGTCATCCAACCTCTACAATTTTTGTGGAACTTCATCAATTCATAACAGTAGCTCTTGCTAAGTCTTTGGACACTCCACCATGAATCATCCCATTATACTTTTGATTTTCTAGTAGAGTTTGATTGTTTTCATGTAACATATTTGACAAGACCTCGTATTGCCAGTCTGTGAAATATAACAATGAGTTTCAATTTCCACATGTTGATCAGGGATGAATCATTTATTTAAGTGCACTTTATCTTCCATATGAATTTCCACCAAGTTCGAATCATTATGTCTTGCCATGGAATGTCAAGCCCTTGCATGGGCTTGCAACTACAAAGAGGCCTGACTTCGTCTAACACCACACCTCCCAAAGGGAACTCTATGATGCACCATCCTAACCAAGAGCATAAACCAATGACAGATGCCCCCCTTGCAGTTAGGATTGAAGCCAAACCCAAAAGGACTTCCCATTGAAGAGTAAAAATAAAATCACTATTGACTAGAAACAAACCAAACAGACAGAGCCAAAGGCTACCGCAACCCTACCAAATGATCTAGAGCATGCTTCAAAAAGGAGGTAGAAGTGAGAAGAGACTCATAATGAAAAAGAGCCTAGAAAAATTCCCCAAAATCTCATGAAACTCCATCCCCAAAAAGAAAAAGAAGTCCAAAATTTCATGAGAACACCGACACAACAACAAACAAAAGTCCAAAAAATAGAAATGGAAACAACCAACCATAGAACCAAGGCTTAAAACTCAGTAAAAGAACTACCCAACCCATAGATAGAAGCCCAAAGCTCGGAAAGAGAACCACATGGCCAACAACCAAAATTGATAAGAAAAGAGCCAATTGCCTAGGGGCACCCAAAATCCAAGCTAACTCTTCTTTCAAAAAAATGCCAAAATTTTAGTAGAAGACATAGGACAGAGAATGAGCCATACTAAGTTTTGATATGCAGAGTTAACAATGTAAAATAGAAAAATAAAATAAAAATAAAATAAAATGAAACCAACTTAGAAATTCCTCTACCAATTTAAAAAGCTACAAGAAAACATCAACTAAAGTTCACACCAAGGAAACTAGCCAGAGAGGCCCTTCTTTACCACCAACTAAAAGCATAATAGCATATTGTTCATTGCCCTTTAGACAACCAACTATAATGATAATAGAAACTAGTAGCAAATTGGGTAACACATTTGATTGTCTTCCAAAAAAAAAATTCACAATCATGGTGGAGATATCCCACCACAAACATATCATACCACTTTCATTGAAATGCAATCTCTCAGGAGCACCAGGCCCCCTTACAAATCTAATTTCCCACATCAACAATGAATATGGAGATACCCCATCTCAAACATATCATACCACCTTCATTGAAATGCAACCTCTAGGAGTACCAATCCCCCTTATAAATCTAATTTCCCAGGTTATATATAGTGTTACTATATATAAAATAATTTTAATGTAAGATTTAGACAATATGTTTACCATTAGGATGTTGATAACTTTGAATATATTTATGTAAAATTATTATTCACCACAATTATTTAATATTCTTTATTCATAACAATTACATTTATCTCAAAAAGAAACATTAAAATTTACACCCATGAAAATCAAATTTCAATTATTAACATCAAATTCTAAAAACTTCCATATACACAACATGTCTTGAAGTATGGATATAAATCAATCAACTACCTAAAATCTCTTCAATTTTAAAACCATACATTCAAACCAATGAAAAACTTTAAATTGGTTTGAACACCATTAAAATAAAAAATATATAGAATATGGATGATGAAACTCTTTTTTCACCATGGTAATTTATATACATTGTTGAGACGAGGGATTCCAAAATTAGTTGGTAAAATTCTTCTTTAATTTAATAAGTTTATATTTATTTTAGCACTTTTCATCTTAAGAAATTTGATCTAGGATGGTTTGATTATGATTTATAGTTAATTATAATTGTAAATATAATTAATTGTAATTGTAAATATAATTATTAATTTTATGTTTTTATTTTATTTTATTATTTTTATTTTATTTTTATCAAGTTAAAATGTTAAAAATTACAATATCTATACTATATTGAGATTAAATATTTACATAAGAGTTAAGTTTACTTATGAACCTCAAATAAAATTTTAATAAAAAGTGAATAAAGTGAGTGAAAATCTTGGATAAAATATAATATTACAATTATATGTTACCCAATATGTATTACCACCACCACCCAATAAAAAGTGACCACGAGTTGGAGAAATACTAATTAAAATGTAATAGTATTACATATACCTAATATTTCCCGTCATTCCCTAGCCTAAATATTACATTTTACTCAGTATTCCCCCACCCTTAATTGTTTACTTTTAAAATTCAAATATAAAGAAAATTCACAATAATACGTGGACCTGGGGAAATATTAGGTGAAATGAAATATTATAGTATCTATCTAGAAAAATTGTCCTTTTAAAGTGAAAATAAGTTTGATCCCTCTAGGCCTTTGGTAGATCCAAAAATGGATCTAGGTTGGTTTAATAATTATTTATAATTAATTATAATTGTAAATATAATTATTAATTTCATGCCTTTTTATTAGTATTATATTTTTTTCAAGTCAAAATATTAAAGATTACAACATCTCTATTATACTGGAATCAAATGTTTACATAGGAGTTAAGTTTACTTATGAACTTCAAAATGTTTACATAGAAGTTAAGTTTACTTATAAACCTCAAATATAAAGAATTTTTTTAATAAAAAGTGAATAGGGTGAGGGAAAATCTTAGATAAAATATAATATTATAATTATATGTTACCCAATATTTATTACCACCCTCACCTAATAAAAAGTGGCCAAGGGTGGGGAAAAACTAAATAAAGTGTAATATTGTTACATTTTACCTAATATTTCTGGTCACACCCCAGCCTAAATATTACATTTGACTCGATATTAGGTAAAATGTAATATTATAGTATTATATTTTACCAAATATAACCTAGTAAAAAGTGGATGGAGGTAGGCAGAAATATTAGATAAAATGTAATAATTACATTTTACTAATATTTTCCCCACCTTTCATCATATCCAAGCAAATGCCCAACTTGAACATATCCAAAAAAAAATTATCTTTACAAACTAGATGGATTCAAAGTCATCATTTTTTATAGTTAATTATGTATCTAATATAACATCAAACTAAGATGGATCTAGGCTAATTTAATTTCCCTCTTAAATATGTTATATTCCTATAGACATTAGATCTCAAGTAAATGAAGGAATTACATATATCCTTCGTACTAAAATGTAATTTTATTTAATTACTTCTCTGGCTGAGACACACACATAATTTTTTTTAATGTAATCTTAAGTAGCAACATCTCTTATGTAATCTAAACCCAAAATTCTCTTTTCACCACAAAAGAGAGGTCATTTTCTGATCTGAATGGAAAATGGAATCCACCCATGGTATTCATCCACCCTTGTTATCCATCCACCTATGGAATTTACCACAAAGAAATTTGTTTTATTAAAACATAGAATAATTGTAGAAGCTACATTGTGGTGGACAATCTTTCCTTTTACAAAGAGAGGGTTGTTATTTATTTGGTGGATACATATCATGGGTGAATGAATATCATGGATAGATGTCACTTACAATACCATGGGCTAATAAATACCATGGGTGGATTAATACCATGGGTCGGTGTCATTTACAATACCATAGGTGGATCGATAACATGGGTGGATGAATAACATGGGTGGATGCCATTTTCCATTCAGATCATTTTCAACACAAAAGAGCTCCCAAAATCAAATCACGAATATATTAGATAGAGTTTGACCTATGCACATCATTATGATGTTTAAATGTTTCTTTATATATGTATATTTTGTAAAATTTAATGTTTTGAGTGGATACTTTATTAGAAATGGAAAAGCTATAATAATAATAAAGTTTTAAATAATGAAAATTGTTAGGTAATATTTATTTTATTTTTTTCCAAGAAAAAATCAAACTTTTTTGTATATATATAGAAAAAAGTTACATTATATATGCCTCATCATTCCTTTTGTTTTCATCACCCAAAAAAGGGTTTGTCCAATACAAGACAAAAACTAGAGTACCCTAAGCTATGTGACACCAATAGTAAATCAGCTAGACCAATTAGCCATGGTAAAACAAAAAGACAAGTAGAAAAAGGCCTCCATTTTGGAGAAACACCCCACAGTCAATGAAAACTGGGCCTCCCTTATGGGTAAAACAACCCAAAACAAGCTCCAAAAAAAACCTATTTGTAAGACAGTAAGAAAAACTAGAAAAAATTTATAATAGTTTTTCCTTATAACTATATATACAAAACTCCACGGTATATAACATTTTCTAGAGTGAAATAAAAACAAACATTTAGTTTATAATGAAGAGCAATGCAGTCAATACGGTCTGGTGTCTGACACACGGATAACCATCCCATCTTTTTCCTCTATGTGCCACGAGTCTGGAACTTGTTGTACACCGTCCTTAGAAAGATGGTCAACAATTTTGTTTTGTTCCCTGTAAATATGGCATACATAAATCATTTTTTAGTTCCTGTATCTGTTCAAGAATTGGAAGTAACAAACAGTTTTGACATCTGTGTGTGTTTTTAAACCAGTTTATGAAATTAATGGAGTAACCGAATATTTGAACTGATTCAATGCCAAGGTGGATGAGCCAGCAGATGAGAAGTTTTAGTGTTTGTAGTTCAACAAAGTTGTTTGTGCCTTCTCCAAGTCCCACATAGGAAAATAATGAGACGTTTTGATGTTTGTGAATTATCATACCAGCACCAAATTTCCTTTGGTTATCGGCAGCTCCATCAAAATAATACCAAGGGGTATCAAAATCTATTTGTTCGATCCTTACATTCCTTGGTGATCTGGAAGAGACAGTTAGGGGTAAAATGGAGAAAATGGCCGCACATTCCGCAACCACAATGGAGGGGGATGAAATGGCGTCCTTGAATGTTCCTTTGTTTCTGGCAAACAGATACCCCAAGCAATTAGGAGAGGGATACATCTGAAGTCTTGATCCTTATTTGTTTCCCACCATGATCTCCAGGCATCACCACAATTTTCACCCTGCCACATAGCCCTGAATTCACAAAGTCACAGAGTATGCTCCCATAATTTTTTGGAGAACCTGCAGAAAAGAAAGAGGTGATCAATAGATTCCTCTGCATCTTTGTATAGATAGCACCAACCCGGGCCATTTAAAAACCTTCTTTGGAGTATATCCCATGTAGGGACCCTCTGCTTCAAAATGCACTAGTAGAATAATTTTGTTTTCGCAGGCCCTTCCACTCTCCACAAAGATTTGTACCACCATTCCTGAGCCTCCCTCTCTCTTCTTTTCATTATGTAATCATAGCCTTCTTTAAGAGAGTATATGCCTATCTTGCCTAATTTTCTGAAACCCCTCAGTAAAGAGTCCTGCAATCCTTGGTCCCACTTCACCGAACAAGTGCTCTGAATGTATCCCGCCACCCATTCCCATTGTGGCCAACCACAACCCCGCCGATTGCCATCCTTGAGCCCATATTGTGGAATTTTTCACATCAACTCATCTGTATAGGCTCCAAATTCTATGTGCCCATCAAACAATTAGAGATACAGAGTAAATCGAAGGATGCACCCCACCCATGGGTCCAAGCCGATCCTACACCTCTCGCCATTTCCAATCCTCCATGCAAGTCCTTTTTCCACTAACCCTAACGCCATCACAGTAGCTTTCCATATTGAAGAGGACTTTGTATACCCTTTATCCTATATCCTAATCCATTTGTCCACAGGAAGTGGAGCAATATATTTCCTCTTAACCACAAACGTCCATAGATTTTTCCTAGTTAGTATCCTCCATCCCAACTTAGCAGCCAAAGACATAGCAAAAGTGTGAAGATGCATTATGCACCAGCCACCCCACTCCTTAGGCTTTGCAATTTTATCCCAGGCCAGCCGTGGGAGCACCTTATTATCCTCCTTACCTGACCAAAGGAAAGTACTACAAATACTTCTTATTTTATTAATAATTCCTTTAGGGACCCAGGCCAGGGAAATCCAATATACTGGGATTGCCATTAGGACTGATTTGATCAGTACTACCCTCCCTGCCATAGATAACCACTTGTAGCTCCATAGACTGATACAATTTTCAATTTTTGTGACTAACTACTTCCAATCCTATTTCCTGTAAGTGTTTGGCTTCAGATAGAACCCTAGATATTTGATGCTTGTTCCCAACTTGCTCTGGGAGAAAGGGAGAAAATTAAAGGTCCAAACCAAGTCATCATTCGAGATACCTTCATGTGTAAGAGATGATTTCTGGTTGTTTATAGCCATGTCTGTAGCCTTCATAAATAAATACAGAATATTTTTCAACCTTTGCATTTCCATCCGACTCCTATTACTGAACAAAATAATATCGTCCACAAATAATAAATGGGAGATGAAGAGACTAGTTTCCACCTCAATGCCATTAAAATCACCTCTTCTCCTAGCTCGATGAATCAACTGACTTAAACCCTCAACAACAAGTGGGAATAACAGGGGAGAGAGGGGACACCCTTGTCTAATCCCTCTCTGATTTTGAAAAAAGGGGGACGCAGCCCCATTAATAAGAACAACAAAATAAAAATTTGTAATGCAACTCATAATCCAATTGATGAATTCAATTCTGAAACCAAGATTGGTTAGAAGAAGCCTTAAATATAGCCAACTGATTCAGTCATGAGCCTTTGATAAATCAATACTTACTATCATGCATTTCTTATTTGACTGCTTTATACTGTGCAGGGATTCCTAGGCTACACCAATAGCCTCATGGATCTACCTGCCATCCAGAAAACCAAACTGTTCTTTATAAATATTACAAGATAACATGGGTTTTAATCTATTTGCAATTGTTTTGGAAATAACTTTGTAGATACAAGTACACAAGGAAATAGTTCTAAAGTCATCAAAAGAAGAGGGAGAATCCGTCTTAGGAATGAGGGCAAGGAAGGTCGTTTTTGGTGCGCTATGGATACAACCCTTTATTCGAGATTCCTCCACCACATTTGTGATAGCATCCCCCATTAGTTCAACAAAATGTTGGAAGAATTCCAACGTCCACTCATTCGGACCCTAACTCTTTGCTTTTTTCATAGTCTTCAAAATCATCTCCACCTGTTTTTTCTCCACAAGAGCCAAAACATGGTTATTTTCCTCTTCATTCGTATACCTATGGAAAAGTTGTGCCACCTTAATTACTTCCCCAATCAAAACTCCTTCCTGATTCCCATATATATTCTTAAAATTATTTTTCCCCATAATAGATAGCTCCTGGAAATTTTTGACCACCCCGCCCTCAGGATTGTCAAGCTTCCAAATGGTATTGGAGTTCCTTCTTCCCTTTGCATAATTTTGAAAGAATTTAGTGTTCTCATCACCAACATTTAGCCATATAGCATGACTCTTTAATATCTATTGTTCATCCCTATCAAGTATGATTTTTCTTCTCCTCAACTCCAAACCTTTTATTCTTCCTCTTGACTCCTCATCCATACAGCCCTTGGCCCCCTGACTGTTCAACTGTTCAAGTTCCTCCTCGATATCCCTGAGAGCCATGAAATCCTTTTTAGCCTTTTCTTTAGCCCAAATAATAGTAGATCTCTTAATATTTTGCATATTATTTACAAAAGCACAGGCAAAAGAAAATTTATCTTCCCTATTCATTGGGCACCACGTGTCAGCTACCAGCTTTTGGTAGCCCTCCTCTTTCAGCCATCCAACATTGAATTTAAACGGAGAGCCTGGTTTTTTTATTTGGGCCAACCAATTCCAGGAAGATTGGATTGTGGTCCGACTCCCCCCCAGAGTGAACCCATTGTCGGAAACCAATGGACCGATTGGCTAGATCATCACTAAGAAGAAAGCGATCCAGTATCTTAGCCACCCAAGCCACCCCCACTCTTTTGTTCCTCCAAGTAGGGGAGATCTTGATAAGGTTTGAGTCAATAAAGTTTCCTCCTCTCAATTTTTTTATGAAAAATCAACCCTAGCTTGAGGACCCCAAGTCTCTGCCATTTCCAAAGAAAAATTTAAATCACCCCCCACAACCAGGTTTGGTCCAATCATATAATATGTAAAGAGAAGTGTGTTCCAGAAAAAAAACCTATATGAGCGTGATATAAACATTCACAAGAGTAATTTCATATCCAAGTTCCTGAGAAAATGCCTCCACCCCAATCAGAAGATCAGAGGTCCATGAATTATTCAACTTGATAGTACATTTCTTTAAACCAATAGTCAAACCACCATATTTTCCCTTGACGTCTGAGGTAACAAAGGTCCACCCCAGAAGGAAAGAAGAGAGTATTTTTTATACATGGTCCCCATAACCCAAAGTCTCCTAAAGCATTAGGACATTAGTTTTTTAATTGAAAATGAGTGCTTTGAGTGCTAGTTTTTTAGGTGCACTAGTTAGACCTCTACAATTGAAGGATAAAACAATAATTTAGACACAATGCCAGGGGTACATGCTGCTCTAAGCGCCCATTTTAAGGAAAATTTTCTACCATCTGCAATGTCAATCATGGCTCTTAGTTGGTATTTTGAGATATTTGTTTTCGTTCCTTTGATCCTTTTTTATTTTTCAATAAGGTGAGATTTTCCTAACCCTCCGAACATCTTTATATCCATCTGCCTTTTTTCCCTAGGTCTCGTATTGTAGGAGACGGTATCAATGGATAAATTTGGAATAGTGGTGATAATACTGTCTGTGGCCATAGAGATATTGCTAACACACAGAGTTACATTTGTATCTAGCCTGGAGGGACCATGCGTCTTCATATAATTTAACAAATGACCAAAAGAGTTTAAAATAGGAGATGAGGGACAAGGAGAAATACTCGCTAAATCTGATGCAGGTTTAACAGGGAGTGTCATTGTCTGCTCCTGGATGAGGTCCATCTCGTTGCCAAAATCCACTATTCTATTATGATTTTCTAAAACTTCCACTGGAGTCGTCTCCTCTGCATGTTGGAGTGCCTCCGCAATAACATTTCCCTAGCTTGTCTTTCATGTATTCTTGAGTCTCCCTATCTCTCTTGTGCCTAGGACCCTATTTTATTACTCCTTTGTGGCGCCTGCTTTTGTTAAATCCTAGAGGACAATCATGTGCCAAGTGTCCATGTTTTTGACACCTGTGGCACCGAAATGGCAAGTGTTCATAGTTGACCATCTGCTCATAGGAATTTCCTATCATATTAAGGATGATTTTTGTTGTCAGCCCCTCCCTTGGAGCTAGTTTCACCAAGATACAGGCTATATTACTAGCTCTTGTGTCCAAAAAAGACATGTCGGCCTCCATAAAGGTACCCAAACTACTGCCAATCGCATGAAAAACATCCACAGTCCATAAATGTAGAGGGAGGTTAGGGAGACGCGCACACACAGGTATTTGATCCAATCGCTCTCTTTTGGAATCAAAAGTGGCATTCATCTCTTAAAAAGTATCGGGGTGATACCAAATCCCCACTGCCTCTCCATTACCCATTCCATAGTTACATCATTGTTCTTGAAACTGATCATAAACCAACCTTTTGACAGAGTGATAACTTCCACTTCCCTGTCTGAGGTAGATTCCCAGTTTCTCCCTATCCATTTAGTTATGTATTCGACCAAGAAAATTTTTCCCTGCACTCTACCCACAAGTATAGACTTTGACGCTACCATCACACTATCAAAGTGAAAGTCGACGCCAAACACCAGGTTTGGGCACTCGGGACTTTCCTTAATCACTTTCCTCTTTTTTCTTTTAACCCGAGATTTCCCACCATGTTTCACAGTGATCCTGGTAGTGTTTTCCCCTCCAACTGAGACCGCCACTTGTTTGAAATCGGAATATGCCTTTGCTACCTCCTCAAGATCAACCTCAACCCCTCCTGGCCTCAAGTTTAAACCCAACTCCCCTTTAAATTCCGGCTCCGAGCCACCGACTCCCCATAGCGTCGGAACAACCCCTAAGAAGTTTTCCCCTTCTCTTTATCTGGTTACCACCAACTGTCCAGGATTTCCGCTTGTTTTCTCCCCAAGTGTATAGCTTCCAAAGCCCCCCTGTGAGCCCCAACCCAACCCCTTCAACCCAACATTATCTTTCTCACAAATACCCACCATTTGATAATATTTATTGCTAAGATGAAAATTATATATATATATATATATATATATATATATATATATATATATATATATATATATATGAGATGAATATTGAAATAAAATATTTTATTTTAATTTTATTTTCAAATGAGAAAAAAGGTTAAGCGAAAGACATATGGAAGGGTGAAAGGTGAAATACCATTAGGGCAGGGAAGAAGAAGTGAAAATGAAAGAAAAATAAAAATAAAAACTACTACAAAAATTTGAGAGGAAACAATTTTAATGACCATGATGATATATATACCTTCTAATATTGGCTAAGTTTGTGAAAATTTCCATGATTAAAATTATTCATATGTTTTTAAATTTCCAAAGCTTCCTAAATGATATGAGAGGAGTAATAAAGTGTTGATGCAACAATTTTTGTTTGGTCAAAGTAGATGAGGGGTTTATAATTGTGGGAGTATTCAACAATAATTGACATAAAAAGGTGGTTGTAGAATGTGTTATCTATATTTCTTTGAGATGGGATTTAAAATATCTACCTTATTGACCAATGCATAATTTGACACAACAAAAAGGAATATGGTAAACTCCTTGGCCAATCATAGAGTCATATTTATCCTTAGAAATTCATAATAATTGTTTATGGGTTTTATAGAGTTTTCAAAGAGTTTTGATATCCTTTTTGTCCAAAATATTTGAAATATGAAATGCAGTGCCTTGGATGTAGGTGCAATAAATGAGTTTTATATTTAGGGAGGAGAATTCATATTTTTAGATTTAGAATGGTGGGTTGAACAAAATACTTTGTTGGTTTGAGGGATTAACCATTGGCCACAAGGACCTTTGTAAGATGAGATTTTTTTTCTTCTTAAAGAAGTGGGGAGTATATATTTTAATGGCTAGAGTAACCAAATATTTTAGAATGGTATACTTTTTATTGGGTGATGGTAAGAATTAGAATGAAGGTATCTGTTGGTGTTAGTCTTTTTCCTATAAACTTTGTGGATAGGGGTGCCATTAGGTTGGTGAAAGATGATAACATATGAAAATAAAAGTGATTTTTCATTTTGAAATTCCATAGTAAATTGGATGAGGGGAAAATGATGTTAATATGGTCAAAGAAAGAGATAAAAAAGGGATATGGATGAGGCACCCTCATCAACTAAATTAGCATGTTACGTGTTTTTCAATTTCCAATTCTTTTGGTTAAAGGATATCTTCATCCTTAGGGGAGGTAGGAGTGGGAGGGGTGATTTATAACCCCAAAGGATCAATCGAAACATGTTATGCATGGGGGCTAGGGGAAGCAACGAACAATTAAGCTGAAGACCTATCGTTATGGAAAGGACTCAAGATAATAATATACAAAGGTCTTCAACATCTAAGTATATTTTGGGATTCAATGGTCATTATCAAAAGATGTTTCAAAATTAGTCAATACTTTGATACAAATTTATCACCTATATTTATTCGAATAAGGGATCTCTTAATCCAACTTGAAGACTGCAATCTTTTTCATGACAAATGTGAAAATAAGAGGGAAGCAAACATATATGCCAACATAGGCATTGCATTAGAACAAGGGGTTCTGATCTCAAATCAAAGAAATAATCATTTATGTCATGCCCCATAAAAAATAGAATGAGGGCCTTAACTGTGGACACACATCGACATAAAGAGCACATTAATGGTGATAGGTCGCATCATCCCAAGTATTGCTATGAGGCCTGGCAGGATCTTCTTGGGAGTCAAAGCTAGCAGGTGGAATGTCTTGAAAACAGATGGGGGAGAAAAAAATAGATTTAATGATGATGGACAAGTGGAATATTAACAAACATATATTAAATGTTAAGTTTAAGGAGCGTAAACCTGGTAAATATTCGATGTGAGGAGGTATAGCAGATCATTCAATTTGAAAATCGACGGTTACAGGCATGGCGGTTCGTGTCGAATTTGACCAACATTTAGGAAGGGTAATTCAATTTGAAAATATGGACGCACCATTTGATGAGGAACAAAGCATTATAATAAGGTAATGGATGCAACTGTTAAAGCTCAGAGTTATTTGTGTCCAGGGTAAGATTGTGCTTAAAATGGCTTCTTCCAGCACTAATGGAAGATGAGATAACACAAAGGCACAAGAATTCAACTCATAGGAGACTTTTTAGCCATGGTTGATCATTTGAGAAGACATGTAGAAAAGGAGGTCCACAAGAAAAATGCGGCAGTGATGATCCACCTCCCAGGCATTGAGAAAGACTTGGAATTGCAGCAGAAGACAATGGAGCACCTGAACTCTAAGATGACCAATTTTCACTTCAAGGCTCACAACCTAGAAGTAAAGGTCGAAAGTAAGATTGTAGGAGTGTTAAAGGAGGGATTTTGGATAAGAGATACACCACCATCCAAACGTCAAGAAGCTGGGTAAGGTGCACAGGATCATCTCGAGCCTGATAGGAATCTGGCAGCCGAAAACCATGAAGAAACGATCCAGGAGGACAGTCCATTGGGAAAGATGGAAGGCAACAGGTAGATTATCTCCGGTTTATTTTAATATATTTAGTTGTTATGGAATGTTGATTTGTTAAAATCGGTGGGATATTTTGGTAAAATTATAGTACAAGTGTTGTACGTTGAATAGTAGAAAATAAATAGGGTAGCAACATAATTTTTGCTGAAAATTTTCTGGAAATCTCTTAAGCAAGAAAATTTTTGAATGTAAGGGATCTAGCCCATTTCTAGTTTTGATATCTATAAAAAATGCTACATGTTTCTCTAAAAAAATAAATGAGATCTTCATCCTTTGACCCTATCATTCAGAAATGTCTTATTCCTCATAACTGTCAATGCCTAAAGATATTTGGGAAACCTAAAATTCACTAAAAACACACCCCTATTTGACTTATAATAAGCACCATAGGAGAACCCACTTGTATGTAACAACCCTAGGTTAAAAATTCATGCAATAAAATTAATAAAGGCAACATAATAACCATGGTCATGGGACACATATTCCAAGATAAATGCGAGAACATCCTAGTGCGGGTGTTCATATGGTTTATTATGGCTATGGAAATGGGAAAAGGAAATGACTAAGGCTTCGGAAAAGAAATCTGCTATTTATTTATGAAAATAATGGAAATTAGGAGAAAAGGAAGGTGAAAGGTCACAGGTTACATGTGAGGAGGAAAATGAAGGAAAATAATGGTAAATTGAAGAAATTAGAGGCTTCATTAATAAAAATTCTTCTGAGGATTAGTACACAAATCTTGGTCAGTTCAGTTTTGGATCTCTCATTCTATTCTCTCTCTTTCATACTCTTGGACACTTAGATTTTTCTTGGAGCACTCTTGTAGGAGTGTAGCATACTTAGGATTTGGAGAAAGACGGAAAAGGAAAAGTAGGAAAGTGCAAGAGGACATCGGGATCAACATCTACAAACGAGTTTTTCTTGAAAGTACCAAGTTGCATGAAATATTTCCTTACTATTTTTGGCATGCATGTGGTTATTTGGTTATGATTTGTCACTGGCATTGAGGATTTCTTGGATTGACATTGGTTTTTCCTAGCCTTGACATTTCTTGGATATACATGGTGTTGTGGGAGTCTTTCCATTTTGTTTTCTGGTTGGTTCTCATGTTAATTTGGTTGTGGGTTGAGTTATTAGTTCCTGGAGCCTTGATTGGATAAATGCTCTGGAACCCTGTAACATACTGGGTTGAGTTACTAGTCCTGGAGTCTTGGTTGGAAAAATGCTCGAGAGCCCTTGGTGGGTTGAGTTACTAGTCCTTGATCCTTGGTTCGATAAATTCTCTGGAGCCCGACAACAGTTGTGGGTTGAGTTACTAGTAATGGAGCCTTGGTTGGAAAAAACTCTCTGGAGCCCTGACATATGAGGTAGAGACCAATCTGGTGATGGTTAATGATGTTAGACCGTGAGGTGGAATCACTGGTTGAGGGTTGAGGTGGTTTGGCCTTTGGAAGCCCTCGTTTGGTTTTGATGGTTTTTTATAGGAGATATCCCATTCATGCTTGGAATATGGCATGGGGGTGATTGGATGAAGAGAGATTTGGTTCAACCAATCTATGGTCAAGTGGAACGTGGAAGTCCCGAACCTGGTTGGCCTTTGTATTCATGATTAAGAGCTTCTTCTACTTGGTATTCTATGGGAAAATATACTCATTTATATGGTTGTTATATCCTTGATATTTCTGTTGGTTATGACTGAGTTTTATGACAGTGTTAATGTATGGTTCTCATCATGTTTGGTTAACCACTAAATGTACAATGGATGTATGGCTCGATAGATGGTAATGCAATTATTGTGATGAAGTACCAATGCTTCTTAATGATTCTCAGATAAGTGTGAGACCCCTATGCTCATATATGTTGTTTAAAAATGTAGAATGCATATTTATGATAGTTTTGAAAAAATGTATATCATGGCTAGTAGGGGTACAGTCAAGTACTTGTTCAATTATTTACATCTGTATCATTGTTTCGATGTTATTTTTCATTTCTAAAAGTTTCATGGAGTTTGGGGTAGTGGTATGAGTTCTAGCCCTAAAAAGTGGCACAAAATCCGAAGTCGCTGGTACATAACTACCCAAAAAATTCCCTAGTCACATGCATGCCTTGGTGTGGGAGTGATTGTAGGGTCCCAGCCGCATGCATGCCCATGTCAAGGGAGTGATTGAGGATTTAATGTAGGAAAATGTTATTTTGTCTCAAGAGTTGGTCACTTGGATGGGTTGGATGACTCTTAGGGGTCTGTTGCAGCTGTATAAGGTCAGGTTGTATGTGTTCTTTCGGTTCCACTTCCTCAATTATTACATAGGGAGTTGAACCATATCATAGTAACTCTTTGTCACATGTTTATCCTGAATAATCAGTTACTTGGGTAGATGTGGGAGGAGGGTGTTACAAGGTGGTATCATGGATATGTTCTCCTTGGGTTATGTTTAGTTTCCATTCCCCTTGGATAAATGTGTTGTCATATGTACATGTCGGTTGCATATAGGTCCTTGTTCTTGTGGTCTATTTTAGTGGTGTATGCATGGCATTAGTCATGATTGCAGTGGCGTCATCGTATGAAAGTTGATGGTGACATTGCTAAATGTATTTTCTATGAATATATGTCAGTCGTGCATTGATTATGTGTGTCGGTGTTTATATGTTGTTATGCATGCATTGACTGGATGATGGTCGTTGTGAATGAAGTCATGGTATGTGGTTACCATAGTTATTCATTGATAACTGGTTGAAATGATGCTTATATGTTGATCTAATTATGTTAATCTGGTTGGTCTTGCAGATGATATATCCCCCCGAATCATACTAAGGTACATTAGTATGTTTATTATTTGGTTTAGCTAACATAATATACCTTGTAGGAAGAAGGGATCAAAGATGACTAGCAAGATGGTAGACTACAAATATTCTCCCTATGAATTAGATGTGAAGCATGGTGTTGGTAACTCTTCTGACTTAGCAGACACATTGAGGATTTTGAAGGAAGAAATAGGGAGTTGCAAAGAAGATAATGATAGAATCATGCAGGCACAAGAGAAACAAGCAGAAGTCAATGCAGTAATTCTTCAGAGTTTGTGGGAATTGCAAAGATAGGGACCACTTCGAATCAACTATGGAAAAGATGATAGGACTAATGGGGCTTATGGTAGTAGATATCACAGTGGACACAAGTCAGCTAGAGATGAAACGATAAAGGATGGCAGGTTCTTGGATACACCAGACTTCAGAGGTGGTGGACACATGTACTATTATAGTTGTGGTCCTGACAAGTATCATGGCCATCATTGTTATCACCCTTACATGAGGAGGGATAGGGGATATTTCCTAGACGATTTCAATAAATAAAACCCACCTACATTTAATTGAGAAATGAGGAAATTACAAGATGCAGAAGCATGGTTGCTTTGAATGATTAATTTCTTCAAGTTACATGATTACTCAGAGAACATGAAGGCCAGAATAGCTACATTTAGTCTTAAAGATAAAGCAAATATTTGATGGGAATATCTAAAGAACGTCAAAGATATTTATGAGGATGAATTGACTTGGATGGAATTCGAGAGACTATTCAAGAAGAAGTATCTATCAAAGATATCCTATGACGATAGGGAAAAAGATCTTTATGAGCTAAATATGGGATCTATGATTGATGAAGAGTACACAAGCAGATTTCTGGAGTTGTTGAGATATGTGCCTTACCTCAAGGATGAGAAAGCCAAGATTCAAAGATTCATCAATGGGTTCCTGACAGAATTTAAAAATAGGATTAAGTTTGATGAGTCTAGATCATTGGGGGAGGCCATCTAGAAGATAAAGCATTGTTATGAACAATCAAAGCATAGATTTGAGACTAAACCATACTGGAAAGGTAATAACAAGAATAAATGGAAATGTAACAAGAAACGAGTATGGCCTCAAGATACAAGTAACAAAGATAATGCATTGCCACACAAGAATTTCAATGCATCTGAAAAAGGACAATAATTTCGGTCTGAGAAGAACAAGGGCGATGATAGGAAGCCTGTACGGTGTTGGACTTGTGGCAAAGATCATTTTCAGAGAGATTGTCCACAACATAGGGGTGGTAGACTACAAATTTAAAGTGCTTAGGAGGTGAAAACTGTTGGGAATGTTGGACAGAGTGTTCCTTGGATCTATGCAGTGTTGGATAACAGGCATGAAGAACACCATGCATTTATTATCGATATGGATGGTAAGATTTGTGATCAAGTTGTTTCTATTTTTATTGAACTTGTATCTAATTATAGTTATGTTAATCCTGACCTGGTGGATAAGTGTGTTTTGAATAAATAAGTGCATGTAGAGTCTTGGTTAGTGCAATTGGCTACACGTACAAAGAAGTGAGTTCGCCATTGGGTAAGATATTTTGCATTTGAATTGAATGGTATGTCTACATATATGCATTTGAATGTGATTATGTTGGGTTCGTATAGTATGTTGTTGGGTATGTAATGGTTGTATCTTCATAGGACCAAAGTGGAATTCCATGAAAAATATATTGAGTGCTTGGATGATAATGGAGATCAGAGAGTCTTGCATGGCAAGAAGAAGGCAACATCAGTTAGGATGGTAACAACTATGCAGGAGAAGAATAGTCACAAGAAAGGGTGTGTGTTATTTGCAGTATATATTTCTAGTGACAAAGGTAAGGAAGTTGAGGATGCGGATGTCTTCAGCAGGTATCTGATTCTACAATTGTTTTAGGATGTATTCCCCACAAGTATTTCAGAGTTACTGCCTCACAAGAAAGTTTATTTTTCTATTGATTTGGTACCATGGGAAACACCAACATCAAAAGAACCATATAGGATGAGCATTCCAAAGTTGGTAGATCTGAAGTTGTAGTTAAAGGAAATTCTTGACAAGGGATACATTAGGCCAAGCGTGTCACCATGGGGTGCACCGGTATTGTTTGTGAAGAATAAGGATGGTACTCTCATGTTGTGCATCAATTACAGGTAGTTCAACAAGGTGACCATCAAGAAAATGTATCTGTTGTCGAGGATTGATGATTTATTCGATCAGTTGAAGGGAGAAACAATGTTCTCAAAGATTGATCTGTGATCATGATATCATCTGGGTATGCATCGAGAAAGAGGACATATACAAGACAAATTTTAGGACCAGGTATGGACATTATGAGTTTGTTGTAGTTCCATTTGGTTTGAATAATGCTCCGAATACTTTTATGTGCTTGATGAACAGTGTGTTGCATCCTTATCTAGACAATTTTGTTATTGTATTCATTGATGACATCTTGATATTCTAAAAATGAGGAAGAACATGTAGATCATTTAGAAACAATATTGACATTGTTGAGGGAGAATCAGTTGTATGCTAAGCTCAGTAAATTTAGTTTCTTTCAGACAGAGGTACATTACTTGGGACATTTTGTTTCCAAAGAAGGCATAACAGTGGATCTAGAGAAGATAAGGGCTATCATGGAGTGGGAAGCTCTTAGGAATGTGGACGAGGTAAAATCCTTTATGGATTTAGCAAGTTATTATAGGAGGTTCACCAGGAACTTCTCATATATTCTCATCCTATTACGTCGTTGCAGAGGAATGTGCATTGAGTTTTGAACAATTGAAACAACTGTTGACAAATGCTCCAGTTCTAAAGATTCCAGATTCAGACAAAGAGTTTATGGTGTGTAAAGATGCTTTCAAAAGAGGACTTGGTGGATTTATTATGCAAGAAGGACAAGTATTATGTTATGAGTCACAAAAATTGAATGAGCACGAGCAAAATTATTTGACATATGGTCTTGAGTTGGCAGCGATCATCCATGCATTGAATATGTGGAGGCAGTATCTTCTTGGAAGGAGGTTGTACTGATGAGTGATCACATTAGGTTGATATATTTATTTGATTAACTAGATATGAATTCCATGCAAGATATATGGTTAACCATGATCAACGAGTTTAACTTTGAAATCAGGTACATCAAAGGAAAATAGAATAGGGTTGAAGATGCTCTTATCTGGTGGATGCATGTAAATCACATCGCAGCTATGAGTTATTATGGGACATATTTTTAGGCTCATATCTTACAGGCAGGTCAACAAGATGACAAGTATAGAGATATAATGCACATGTTACAATAGAGTATAGGTACAAGTAGATGTATAGGTACAAGTATAAGTACATGTACATGTACATGTAGTGGTGCAAGTAGTGGTACAGGTACAGGTGCTCAGGATGTGGACTATGATGTCACAACCAATGGCTTGGTCATATTTAGGGACATGATATATGTGTCAGATGAAAATGAGCTCAACAAGTCTATATTGAGGGAATTTAATGCCAAATCGTATTAAGGTCACCCAGGATATCAAAATACATTGATAATAGTGAAGAAGTTTTATTATTGGCCGAATCTGAAAAAGGACGTGGCAAAGTTTATGGCCAGATCCTTGGACTATCAACAAGTGAAAGTGGAGTGTAAACATCTTGCTAGACTAAGACAACCGGTTGTAATTCCAGAGTGGAAGTGGGAGGTCATTTCGATGGATTTTATCATAGTTTTTTCGAGGACATATAGACATCATGATTCCATCATGTTTATGTTGGACAAATTGACGAAGGTAGCGCACTTCCTTCCAGTGAATTCTAATTATTCAAATAATGATGTAGCATAGGTATTCATCAGGGATGTGGTGAGTTTGCATGGCGTTCCAAACAATATTGTGTTAGACAGGGATTCCAAGTTTATTTCTAGGTTTTGGAAAGAATTATTTATAAGTTTGGGTATGTTTGGCCTTTAGCACAACTTATCATCCACATAAATATGGAAAGAGAGAGAGGGTCAACAAGATATCAGAGGACATGTTACGGATGTGTGTGATGCATCAAAAACGAAAGTGGGAAGAGTATCTTCCACTATTAGAGTTCACTTACAACAATGGGTATCATGAGTCACTTATGATGAGTCCTGTTGAGGAATTGAATGAGATGAGTTGTAATACTCCTATTAGTTGGAGCGATCTAGTCAATAGGGTGTTGATAGGACCATACATGTTAGGAGAGATGGAACAAGAAACGAAGGTAATAAAGAATAATCTAAAGGAAACACAAGATAGGAAGAAGAGTTATGCAAATCAGAACAATTTTTTTAAGGAGTTTCAGGTTGGGGAACATGTGTACTTGCGCATCAATCCCAAGAAGAGATCCTTAAGGATTGGATCATGTGCCAAGCTAGCACCCTGATTTTGTGGACCTTTAAATATTCTTGAAAGGATTGGACCAGTAGCCTATCGACTTGCATTGCTTATGACAATGAAATTCCATGATGTTTTACATGTATCATTGATTAAGAAGTATGTTAAAGATGTTGATCATGTGATTGAATGGCATGCATTGCGGGTGGAGCCATAAGAAGAATTCCAGCTGGTACCACAGTGCATTTTGCAAAGAAATATGCGCATGATCTGGAACCGATAAATCTAGCAGGTTAAAGTGCAGTGGAAGAACTTTAGGTCCGGTGAAGCTACATGAGGTATGGCAGATCATATGTGGGCTATGTATCCTTCTGTATTCACTGGTTGAGCCAATGTGTTGGTATATGTGTTTGGTATATGTTTTTGGTACATGCTTTGGTATGATGTTTTGGTATATGTACATATGTATATGGATGTAAATACCGCCATGGGTTGTGTTATAAATATCTAATAAGAGGTATGGATGTCATGTCATTATGGTTGTTATGTTGTCATCTTGGTTGCTTCTCTGTTGGTTGATAATTGTAAATAATGCAACAAGCTAAGTTATAAAGCTCCATGGGCTCCGAGGACGGTGTTCCCCTAAGGGGTAGGGGTCTGTAACAACCTTGGGTTAAAAATTCATATAAACATGGTCATGAGACACGTATTCCAAGCTGAATGTTGTGAAAAAACATCCTACTGCAGGTGTTCATATGGTTTATTGTAGCTATGGAAATTGGAAAAGGAAATGGCTACGACTTTGGAAAGGAAAATTGGCATTTATTTATGAAAATAATGGAAATTAGGAGAAAATGAAGGTGAAAGGTCACAAGTTGCATGTGACGAAGAAAATGAAGCAAAATAATGGAAAATTGAAGAAATTAGAGGCCTCATTAATTAAAGGGCTTCTAAGGATCAATACACAGACTTTATTCAGTTCTGTTTTGGAGCTCTCATTCTATTCTCTCTCTATCATACTCTTGGACACTTAGATTTTTCTTGGAGCACACTTGGAGGAGTGTGGAATATTTAGGATTTGGAGCAAGAAGGCAAAGGAAAAGCAGGAAAGCACAAGAGGACATCGGAATCAATAGCTACAATAGATTTTGCTTGTAGGTACCGAGTTTCATGTATGATTTCCTTACTAGTTTTGGCATGCATGAAATATGCTTGTGGTTACTTGGTTATGATCTGTCACTGGCATGGAGGATTTCCTCGATTGACAATGGTTTTTCCTAGCCTGGCCATTTCTTGTATAGCCATGGTGTTGTGGGAGTCTTTCCATTTTTTTTTTCTGGTTGTTTCTCATGTTCCTCTGGTTTTGTTTTGAGTTATTAGTTCCTGAAGCCTTGGTTGGACAAACTCTCTAGAGCCCCATAACAATTTGGGTTGTGTTACTAGTCCTGGAGCCTTGGTTGGACAAACACTTTGGAGCCCGACAACAACTGTGGGTTGAGTTACTATTCATGGAGCCTTGGTTGGAACAAACACTCTGGAAAACTTGGGTAGAGACCAATTCGATGATGGTTAGTGATGTCTGATCGTGAGGTGGAATCACTAGCCGAGGTTTGAGGTCGTTTGGCCTGTGGAAACCCTGGTTTGGTTTTGATGGTTTTTTTATATGAGATCCCACATTCATTATTGGAATATGGCACGAGGGTGAATGGATGAAGAGATATTTGGTTCAAATAATCTATGGTCGGGTGGAACGTGGAAGTCCAGAACCTGGTTTTCCTTTGCATTCATGATTAAGAGCTTATTTTACTTGGTATTCTATGGGTAAATATAATTGTTTATATGTGGTTTATATGGCTGTTATATCCTTGATATTTATGTTGATTATGACTGAGTTTCATGAAAATGATAATGTATGTCTCGCATCATGTTTTGGTTATCCACTAAATGTACATTGAATGTATGGCTCAATAGATGGTAATGAAATTATTGTGATGAAGTTCCAATGCTTATTAAGGATTCTCAGATAAGTGTGAGACCCCTATTCTCATATTTGTTGTTTAAACATGTAGAATTCATATTTGTGACATGTTTGATGAAATGTATGTCATGTCTAGTAGGGGTCCAGTTAAGTCCTTGTTCAAGTATTTACATTTGTATCATTGTTCTGATGTTATTTTTCATTTCTAAAAGTTTTATGGAGTTCTGGGAAATGGCCTGAGTCCTGACCATGAAAAAGTGGCACAAAATCCAGAGTTGTTGGCACATAACTACCCATAACATTCCCTAGTCCCAATCACATGCATACTCATGTCAAGGGAGCGACTGAGGCTTTAATGCAGGCAAATGTCAGTTTGTCTCAGGGGTTGGTCACCTGAATGGGTTGGATGACTCTTGGGGGTTCTGTTGCAGGTGTAGAAGGTCAGATTGTCTATTTTTCATTGGTTCCACTTCCTCAACTATTGCATATGGAGTTGAACCATATCATAGTAACTCATCGTCACATGTTGACCCCGGTTGGTCAGTTACTTGGGTAGATTTGGGAGGAGGGTGTTACATTGTCGTAGCTCACTTTTTTGTTGGTAAAATTCGATCATTTATTAGAAAATATATCATTTATGATATATTCCTATGATTTGATTAAAAAATATCAACATCTTCACATTGATTAACAAGAAAATATGGTCAATTTTTATGTTGTCTTCTCATTCATTTAAATTTATACTCTAGAATCCCTTGACCTTATCTCTAAACTAGTTGCTATATAAACCATTATCCTTATTAAAATATACCTCACATTAACTTTCTTCACCTTTAAAGGTGTTGAGAATTTGGAGGGCTTAAGGTTAATACAAATTCTCTTCTTGATAATTACTTGTGAGCTTGCCTGTGTTGCTTATGTATTCTCTTAGTTAATATTTCATCAAGTCAATTATCAAAATACACTGGACACAAATGTTAGGCAGAAGTAATACTTTTATTGTGGGAAGGTAAATCACATATTTACCTTCCTTACTTTACACTTCAAAATTCATCATATGTACTGTGTCCTTCCCTTATCCGCACTGTAATCTCTTCTTTTACTTGTTGTACGTTCCATAACATATTTGTATATATATTTGCATTGCCACTGCTATGATATCATCGCTATATTATATATATGTGTTGTCTTTGTTGTAGTATCCGCACTTAGCTTAATATATAAATCCATTGTATCTATTGTGGTAGATCCGTAATATAATTATTGCAATTTATAGAGGAAACCATATTCAATTTTGTGTGTTGTCCGCTTGACTTTAGAGATGGCTGCATTCATTCTTGAGTTTTCCGCATTCACTTCAGACCTATGCATAATCCTGTTTCTATCTGCACCTTTATATCATGTTTTGACCACACTTAGTTTCATGTATTGTCCGCACTATCTTACAAAGAAAGCCTGCACTTTTATCTTTGAGATATCTGATTACTTGTTCTCTTTAAATCATGACAGCGCATCACATGTATATATATAGCATATCTCTTTTAAGCAAGTCGACCATATAGTTATGAGTTAGACCGACTAGTTTCATGGTGAATGAGGCTGACTAGATCATGATGAATTCCATGCATTGGAGAGGTATTTCTTCACTGCGTTTAAGGGTTGTCTTCCATCGTTGCATCGAGGTTTATTAGCTTCTTTCACAAGGTCCTGGAGCATACTTAATACAATCTTGCTCATGAAGCCCATGAAGCAAGTACACTAAAAATACATTTTTATTTACTTTGCCTTCTTCTTTTCATAAATACATATTTACATAGTCAACATGAAGACCGACCTAGTTACACTTTTCAACACTCCCTCTTAACTAGGGAGATATTCATACAGGTACATGGTCACTTTCAAACTGAAGAATCTCATAAGAAGAATCAGATTGGTAATCACATCTGTATAGCATCATCTCAACCAGCATTGTCTTAGTGTAAGGCCTTGACTAACAGTCCCATCTCTCAATGAGACAATGGGCTACAATGTTGGCGAGACACATGACTTATAGACACCTTCGTCATTGTCTCTCTAGGGTACATACTCCACCCAGGTGTTCCCAAAGTATGACCTTCTTGGACTATTCTTCTCTTGGGTAGCTATCCCTAAAATAATATCAGCCCCCGACTACTCTTACCTTGAATGCCCTAACACATTCTCAAAGAGTATCGAATGCCATAGGATTACCCAATCCACCATTCTGTCTTCCCAAGACCAGCATGATGTGTCTATCTCTCCCTCTCAACTAGGGAGGACCTATTCCATAAAGGAATGTACTCATTCCTATACGAGGAATGTACCTAAGCTCATTCTTAGGAATTACCAAGTTTCTTCCAAAGTAAGAAACTTATCATCATGCTCCCTCTTAACCAGGGACCTCTAGCAGCAATGGTGAGACACCCAGATGCTCATGAAGAATTCCTGTCCTTGATGTCATGGATTTCGATATTGAGGAATCTCCAACTTGTAGCTTCATAGGGCACAGATCATCCATCACTTCCATCTTAAGTCATGTCAACTATCTGAGAGTGATTCATCAGACTTCCTTTATCTGGTCCATTTTTATGCCATTTTACTTTCCTTTGAATCATTTCCAAGGATCATACATCCTTTCTCATGATTAGCAACCCTGCACAAATTCATCCAGATAAACATATTCATATTAATGAAAGTTACTTTAGTAATTATCTTTCACCATGACATCTTCCTGTAGGCATCGACATCCTTCATACTGATTGACACATCTCCTAATGATATGTTTTTTCCAAGGGTCTTCATCTTTACCAAACTTCCGTCAGAGTCTACATATATTCCCAGGAGATCTTTTAGTCACATCTTCTTGGTCTCTGGATGATAACTGCCTCTTGACATGATTGCATTTCATGATTTATTCCTTTCTGTGCATTCTCCATTCCCAGGAACTTACACATTTTCCAGTTCCTTGTTCATATGCAACCACCTCATATTTCATGAGGAAATATTATGTTGGTTTCATCTGTCTTGTGCATTGAGAGATACTTCTCCATATATCATACTACAGAAGTCCATTACCTGCAACCATATAACATGACATCACAGCATTCAATGTTAGCATATAAATATATACATACCTCATACATTTTTCCCTTGAGTCATCCTGTAGCAATTTTTCAAGAATTAAGAGCTTCATTCCCTTGGCTTGTTTCATCAATATGTCATCACATCCCAGAATTAGGTTTCCATGATGACCCTTGCTCTTGATGACTAATTTCTATTAGTAAAGTTTGTCAAAGATTTTTTCCTGGAGCTGATTCACCAGGAGCTCCTACCATGCTTTGATCAGGATCCTACATCGTTTCCTGTCATATAACCAACATAAATCAATTCCTTATTCATAAGTCTACTTGATTTTCCTTGAACTGGTACCTTATGATTGGACTGTTAATTCAGGTATTCAAGGCTTAAGACTTCAAGTTCCCTCCAAACTGAATACTTATATCAGTTGTAGATACCTCAGATCTTTGGCAGATCAGCTATTCCAAGATCCTTTAATGTATTGCTTCATTGTATATACATATAACTGAGAATCCTTCTTTTGACATCAAAAGTCATGACTATGACTGTGATTTACACCGAAACTCCTTCTCTGAAGTTGATTGAACTTATATTATACACCGAAAATCATTATTGAACTGCTTGCTGAGATTAATATAAAGTTTATACTACACTTGTTTCTGAGATAGTACCGAGACCTTCTCCTTGAGATGGCAACGAAAGCCTTTACTGAGATTTCACCAATACTGTGGTACTGTGGTAAGACTTCATCTTTGTGTATGCACTAAAACCTTTGCTGCAGTAGCATTGAAAAATTCCCATCGAAAGAGAAATGAAACATAAATGTGATAGCACTTAAAAGTAACATCAAAGTGGTCACTTTGGTCACAGTGGTAACACCGAGCCTATGTAATTGTCATCTAAATCTCTTCTAGACTTGCGTCATGATTGCCAAGACATAGAGATCATCACCATAGAGATAATACCTTTAACGAGTTGTAGTTACAATGTTATCAATGAGACCTTACTGCACTGAGACAACGGTATACTTCATTGTTCCTTCACCGAGTCCCTTCTTCTTTGATGATTATAATAGAGATCGAGCCCATCACTTTTATTTATCCAAAATATATCTGAGTTATTGTCAGTGATCATTTTCTAAAAGAATATGAACTCTCTTCCTATGCCAAAGATTCGATTTTTGTCTTACCCATACAAAACATAGATATTACATAATTGTTATCTATACTTCATCATTGAAATTTCAGATGATATCTGAACCAGTGAACTGTAATATTGTATGTGCCTTTAATCTTGAGGTTTGAGATATAATGCCGAGACAGTGAGAAGAAGTCACTGTGGTGTACTCGAACCTTCTGTGATCCAAAATAGATTGAGATCACCTAGATCATGTGTTAACTTGACCGAGCTCCTTCTTGAGTGTCTCTTATGTGAGTTCTTGACTATGATCTAATCCTTAAGTGCCACTTATATGCCCTTCTTTGATTGCCACCTTAGCTCTGATACCATGTTGAGAACTTGGAGGGCTTAAGGTTAATACAAATTCTCTTCTTGATAATTACTTGTGAGCTTGCTTGTGTTGCTTATGTCTTCTCTTAGTTAATCTTTCATCAAGTCAATTATCAAAATGCACAGGACACAAATGTTAGGCAGAAGTAATACTTTTATTGTGGGAAGGTAAATCACATATTTACCTTCCTTACTTTACACTTCAAAATTCATCATTTGTACTGTGTCCTTCCCTTATCCGCACTGTAATCTCTTCTTTTACTTGTTGTACGTTCCATACCATCTTTGTATATATATTTACGCTGCCACTACTGTGATATCATCGTTATCTTATATATATATATATATATATATATATATATATGCTATCCATGTTGTAGTATCCGCGCTTAACTTAATATATAAATCCACGGTATTTGTTGTGGTAGAGCCGTAATATAATTGCTGCAATTTATAGGGGAAACCGTATTCAATTTTGTGTGATGTCCTCTTGAATTCAGAGACGACTACATTCATTCTTGATTTGTTTGCATTCACTTCAGACCTATCTATAATCCTGTTTCTATGTGCACCTTTATATCATGTTTTGACCACACTTAGTTTCATGTATTGTCTGCACTATCTTACAAAGAAAGCCCGCACTTTTATCTTTGAGATATCCGATTACTTGTTCTCTTTAAATCATGATGGCAGATCACATGTATATATATAGCATATCTCTTTTAAGCAAGCCGACCATATAGTTATGAGTTAGATCAACTATTTTAATGGTGAATGAGGCCGACTAGATCATGATGAATTCCATGCCTTAGAGAGGTATTTCTTCACTACGTTTAAGGGTTGTATTCCATCGTTGCATCGAGGTTTGTTAGCTTATTTCACAAGGTCCTGGAGCATACTTAGTACAATCTTGCTCATGAAGCCCATGAAGAAAGTACACTAAAAATACATTTTTATTTACTTTGACTTCTTCTTTTCATAAATACATATTTACATAGTCAACATGAAGACCGACCTAGTTACACTTTTCAACAAAAGGGACATACAATGAGTAAGCATGAGGTATAACGATGGGGTCATCATTTTCCCCATTTGTCGTCAATATTTTTATGAAACATTTTAAAGCTTTAGCCTTAAACAACTTTCTTCGAAAGCCCAAATGTTGGATCAATTTGTTGATGGTACCTTCATTATTTTTCCTTATGACCATCCCAATTTGATATATTTATTTAATCATCTTAGCAGCATTTCTCCTTACATCTAGTTGACTATGAAATTTCAAAATGAAAATTCTCTTCCTTTTTGGATGATCTTGTCTCTCATTAATGTGATGGTACACTTACCCACCAAGTTGATAGGAAAAATACTCACATCAGTAGATACCTTTATGCCCATTCTCACAATCACATAGCATAAATACCAATTCTAAAAACTCTAATTACTCAATCCATTTGAATCTTTTCTCTCCCCTTCTTTGAGAAGGAAAAGGCCCACCTTACAAAGGTCCTTGTGGCTAATGGTTACTAAACATATCAAATCAACAAATACTTTCATTATATTCACCATTATAGATATAAAAATTATCCTTCTTCTCGACCCTCAACTCTCATTTCATTTTGCTACATCTCAGGCATTACAAATAATATTTCAAAGATTTTGGTCAAAGCAAATGTTCAAACTCTTTTCAAACCCTATAATGCCTTGTTGTTGCTCTGATCAACACCCTCAAAAAAATTTCTCACAATTGAATTTTGGAGCCTAATGAGGATCTTATGATCTGCCATTCTATGGTTACTCCATGAGCATTTTATTTTTTTCAAAGCATTCAAGTCTTGTTCCTAGTTTTTCACTGCCAAGTCACTTGCATACACATGCTCAGTCTTCGATGATTTCATGGGAACACTTCCTTTATGAAAGCCTTTATGAAAGCTTGAATAGACCTAACACCCTGCATCAAGATAGATTTTGTGTGATGTTAAACTCATGTCAACAATCAATGTTCACCCTTAATGACAATCCTACTCACTTTGTTGTGTTTGTACTTATATTTCTGTGAGCTTTCTTAATTGTCGCTTTTGTGCACTTTTTCTTTTACGAGTGTCATTTTATTACTCGTAGTTGTCGTTTTGAATTGATTTTACTTTGATAAGTTGAATTTTCATGTTATATTCTCTCTGGTATGTGTCTCTTTCAAGTTCGTTCACATTTTGAAAGTGTTGTCTTATGTTTTCCTCATGTCGCAGGTCTCGTTTTTGTGGTATTCAATCTTGCATGGGTCACGCCTTTGCACACCACCAAAGTTCGTTCTGGTGCACCCTTCTACATTATATTGTCCTACATATAATTATAATATGTGTTAGACACATTCCTATAGCTTGGCGCACAATTTGGTTATAGTCGTCATAGTTTTCGTAACTCGTGTTCTAAGTGTCATAATGTGCCATTTCAACTGTCGCACTTAGAAATAAGTGTCGCTTTGTTGTCATTTCAAGGTTTGAATTTTATACATGATACCTTTGTATTAATATGGCTTGTATTGGTGGTTTTATGTGTGTGATTGAATACTGAGTCATGTCAGGATGCGTTTCCCTCTGTTACTCTATTGATCCCACACTTAGCCATTTTAGACCCATTCTTGGTTCTTTAGCCTAGTGCAAGTTGTGAAGTCTTCAACCCTCTTATCAAGTGTGGATCTCAACCTATCCATAGGACTCAATGATTCAATATTAATCCCAAATTTTGGTGCAATAAGTCCCTCTCAAGATTACCCAAATCTATTACACATCATGATCCTCCCAAGGGTAGTCACTTCACTGACTCACTACATTGAATTTTGGTCATTTTTCCTTGTAGAAAACATAGAGCACTCCTATCTAGCATCATGGAACTCTTTCACCCTTTTTGGGGAGGAAAACATGCAATAAAAAGATCCTCCTGTCCTCCCAGTGTAGTGAAAACCCTCCTGAGAAAAGTGGCTTCATACCTATGGATTCCATCAATGAAAATTGTACTCAAAATGGTCAAGCAACCAATTTTGGGTCAAGATGTGCTAGCATAGGATGAAAATCTCACTAAAAATAAACATTGACCCCTTGTTGAAGAAAATTTTTCTCCCTCTTAAGCCTATTCTTCCTTTGAGTGCATGGCGCACTCCCGAAGGTTGAAGTCTCACCCTTCCTCCTTCCCCATTGTGTTATGTGGCCAAGCTTGGCTTAACATATCTCTATAGAGAAGATGGAACAATAGTGAAGGCTGAAGGAAGCCTCCTCCTGCCTTTTACTAGTCAAATTTGTTCCTCCTTGAAGACTTATTTCCCTTTGAGTGAATAACACAATCCTGAAGGTTGAACCTTTCACCTTCCCTCCTTCCCAATGCACTCATGCGCCCTACGACTTCCGTTAACCTTTCGTTTGAACGCATGGAAAAGTATGGAAACCTAAAATATTCCTGCCCTCACCCTTGACTGGTCAAACTGCGCTTTTAAGCTTTCCTCTCTTTTCTTTGGAGCACATGGTGCAACCTTAAAGTATGAAGCCTTCCACCTTGTCCCTTTGACTTCCCTAACTGTGCTAGACCAAGGGGAGCTCTTAATAATGATGCATGGAGTAGTAAAGTGATAAATGGAACCCTCCTAAGATATTAATAATTTTGATTGCACCCTCTCAATCAATCCTTTTTCTTTTGACCCTATCACATGCCTATCATAAGCAGATCATTCCATGAGCTAGGTAGTGATAGAATAGATGTTTTTAAGACTGATATTACCCCGTCATGAATGATTTTAATTGGGATGAGTGCATTCCTAACATGACAAGGTGATACTCAAGAGGGGATAACAAGGATAAATCATAAAGAAACACTTGCGAAAAAGAAGCACCAAAGAGGATTGTCATGGAGACATGAAGCAGATCATGGACCGAAATAAAAAGAAGGAATTGTATGATGACTCAAACAATTCAGATATGATCAAATACCATTTGGAGGGTGAATATGAGAAACAAAGTGGATCTTTCATTAAGATGAAGCATAGATCAAATCTATCATCAATAATGCAAGACGAAGCAACAAGGGAGACAACTTGGAATTGCCACCTCACCATGAATTCCAAGTCATCATTTTCAAGTTGTGACATGTACAAGTGTCATCATAATGGTCAATGTGTGTCCATGTGTCATGCCACATCATCGTGTGGAATATAATGATGTATATTCAAAGAAAAGGAAAAAATGTAATGTGTGTAAGTCCATGAGTCATATGTGGAATATGAAAAGCCACTCAGTCATATATGGACAAAATGTCTTTAGGAGAAGTCAAAAAGTCATTAGAATTTCAAGAATTGTTTAGAAGTCCAAAAGTAATTAGAATTTCAAGAGTTGGTTAGAAGTCCAGAATTCATTAGAATTTCAAGAGTTGTTTAGAAGTCCAAGAGTCATGAGGGTAATTCAAGAGTAATGGATATATGAAATTCCATTCCCCTCATTATAAAAGAAACCTCATAACTCAAGCAAATGAATTTAGGAGGCTTAAGCTTTGGAGAGTTAGTCTTGGTTTCTCTACTTGGCATAAAAGAGAAAAACTATTCTTTGGAGAAGAAAGAAGTGACTTAATGTTCCACTATTGGAACTAGTGTTCACCATTGTAATTGATGTACTTGGATCTTTCAGCTTATAATTGAAGCTACATGATCCAACACATTTTCATGCATGTATCGCAATTTTTTTAGAACTGTTCTTGGAATGTTTATGGTATGTGTTGTGTTATTATGTATTGGATAAATTGAACTATTTGGGTGGCTTTGACACTTATCTTGTTGATTGTGTGTTGTATTCACCATAATATCTCTTCCAAGATAGTAATTTAATTGCCTCTTAGAGACTCACTTTTAGTCTCCCCTCGTGAAGGTTTCCTTTTACATCCTGCAATTGGTGCTTCACAATGTCATCTTACTCGTTCAAGGTTTATGTATAGAATATCTTATGTTGTCCGTTGAAACCAAGACGAACCTTTGTGTTATGGTGTCGGGGCTGATACTCTGGATGGGGATCCTACTCCAAACAGTGTGAGGTCTAATTGGGACTTCACATCAAGGATACCCCGTGTATGTTGGTGGCATCCAAAACCCTCAACATTCTGCCGCTAGAAGGAGGGCCAGATGACAAGTTGTTCCCATTATGTTTGTTTTAAATCTCTTATCTTAAATGGCTCTTTCCCAAATCATAATCCCATGATGTTTTTCTAAATATCTTGATCTTACCATCCCCATGGAAATTATTTATTACTTGTCTCAATTTAAGTTTGATGGTGAGAGTGAACTAACTGTCCTTGAACACTTATTTCAATTTATGGATTTTTGTCTCTCTAATGGAATACATTTTAAAGATGTCATGGCTAGGTTTTTCACCCTCACATTTGAAGGTCAAGTTAAGAAATGGTTTCATATGTTACTTTTTGATTCTATATATTCAATTGAGCAACTCGTTAAGGAGTTTTGTGAGGCCTTTAACAAGTATGATTATCAAGATGTATGTGATAGAATTGATTTTTTTTCGAATGGAACCTGGTGAATCTGCAGAGGAATTTATTAATCAGTTTCTTCACCTTTGTTGTGAATTTCCCGAAGGAGTTATTGATTTGGATTTCTTTATGGAAAAAATTCAGAATTTGATTCTACTCTCTTTCAGATATTTTGAATATGAACCCCCAAATGATTGTCTCTCCCCAACTTTTGCTAACCATGAGTCACCTCAACATTTCGAGGAGAAACCTATTATTCCTTTGGTTCCTTGTCCTCCTTCTTTTCCAGTACCAATTTGGGTGTCCTTTGGTGAAGATGTTAAAGTTGGGAGATCTTAAAATCAAACTGTTGATCTGTCCATTCAACCTCCATCCAATTATTATGATCCACATCCTACTAAGGAAAACTTGGAATGGTTTAATGACTGCATGGAGCCTAAAGTTAAAGTTTGTCCCTCGGGTTTTCAAGATCATAGTAATGTACATAATTCCAATCTTGAATGTGATCCAAATGAGAAATTGATTGTCTTTGGGGACTCTAAAACATCTACCACTTACTTTTCATGATTCCTTGTTTCATGATCCTCTTTATTCACCTAATTCAACTCATAATGATGTTCAACCTGTTGTTCCGAACGATGATCAAGGACAAGGTAGTTGTATTTCACATGTAGATGAGCAAAGTGTTGGAGGTATGTTCCATATTTCTTCCCTATTTCAGAATGTTGATCCTATACTCTGAGTTGATCATGAATAATACAATCTTGACAACCTGTCAAATGACTCTAAACCTCACATCCGAGTTGAAAATTTAAATAACCTTCTGCATGATATACTCGTTTTCATTAACACATATGGTGATGAACATTTAATTATATGAGAAGATATCTTATATTCTTCTGAGGGATTGGATTTGCACAACATTGATTCAAAATTTGTTTCTCATAGTTTACAGTCTACATTTATGAATTTGGATTCTCTTTGATTCATAATGATCTTGAATCTTATTTAATTCATACATCTTTGGATGAAAAATATGAAAATGTAAGTTGTCAGGTTTTTTAATCTTTCAAATATCTTGTTCAATCTGAGTGTCATAGTGGTATGCCTATCTTTGACCATTATTTTGATGATAATGGCATTGGTCCATTTTTATTTCAAGTTCAATATTATTTAAGTACAACTATTTCTCCTCCTCCTAATTCTTTCAATCCTTCTTCATCTCTAGCAAATTATTCAGTATACCCATATATGTTTGATAAGTTAGTCACACCAACTGACCCCTAAATCCTTTCGATATTTATCTGGTTGATCATGGTTGTAATAAAGTACAGGATGGTGTGATACTACAATAAGAGGATGAAAAGTTTGAATCTATTATTCATGATTTATTCAATTGTAAATATTTCGTAATTCCGGAGGGAGATGTTCCAACCCTGAATGATCAAGGGATTTTTCCAATTGATGTATTTCAATTTTATACCCATCAATAATATGTTGTGTCTAATGTTAAATTTGATCAAACCAATGGCATTATCAGTGTTTTAATTGTTACATATGTTGATAGTGGTGCATTCCTACCTGTTGATTTTTCCAAGCCACCCAGATTTGATGATCAACCATTAAAAAGTACAGAGACCTATCAGGAAGTAGAGCCAATTTTTCCTAAGCTCATAGTTATGTTAGGTTCTTGCAATCATGTTAAGATCTCCGAACTAAGTTGGATCCAAATTTTCATGCATAAGTATTTCCTTAATATTCATCCATTGGTTATGAGTTCATTCTTAAAGGAATTATGATATTTTCATGTGGATCTTCGACATCGAATTTCTAATCAAATGAAAGGCTCTTGTTTGGTTAGTTCATTTTCATGTCAACCCCTTGAACTAAATCGAGGGTTGGAGAGCACATATTTCACGGAGCCATATGGTTTCAAGGTCTGTCATTTTGATGATCAAGATAAATATCATTTTGGGTTGAAGGATTTTATCTGTTAAATTCTTCCGGATATGATCATCTTCTTATATAATTTGTACATATCTTGAACCTAATCATATCCATGGCACATTTTCTCTTCTATAATATTTGTAATTTCTTCAATCATTCACCTGACTAAAACCCTTGTGTTAGTACTGAGATTGTTTTGACACATATTTATAATCTTTTTTCAACTCAGTATCTTGATTTTTTTCTTGGATTCGCAATGTCAAGAATTGCCTTAAATACCCTAAGCTTTCTTATTGTTAACCTTGCATACAATTGGATACGAAGGGAACCAACAGAGAATGATTCGAGAACCTTATATGTTAATTGACCAATCTGATCATAATACTAGAGATTCTTGTTGTGATTATAATACATTAATGGAAAATTTATTTTCCTATAAGTCCCAGGGTTTTCAAATTGGTTGTCTTAAATATCAAGATCCAATCATTGAATGGTTAGAGAAATCTTACCTATCAAGCTCCGTTGTAAATAAAAAGTTTCAATCCTTTATCATGTTTGCAAGAATTGAGAACATAGATGAATGTGTATTCACAAGTAGCCTACAAGGTTTGTATGATCGACATTTCAAACAACAAGGTAAAGTTCAAAACTGGATCAATTCAGCCGGTATGGCACATCCTTTTGGTAATAAGAAGGACCTTCAGTTAGTAGTGCAAGTTTTTAAATTTTTTATCCTTCTTATTGCAAATTGCTTTATATTGCCTTTAATCGCTTGTATATTTGTGGTTGCAGGTTAGGAATAATGATGGCTACATTAGAAATATCATTACAATTAGCCCTGAACTTATAGTTGTTTAGGTTAGGAGTAGGTTTAGTTTCATCTAGTTTCCATTGCATTACATCCTTCCTCTATCTCGATATCCATCGATTCTTTGCATTTGTTTGTTTTCTTATACTGCACATTATTTTTATTTCCCACCTCCATTTGATTTTGTTCTTTTGGTTTTGTTTCATTGTTTTGTCATATATTTTCTCAGTTTTTTTTTTTCCAATAATACTTTGCATGAAATATGCTCTTGTTGACTCAAAAAACAATGTTGAAAAACTTGAAAAGGGAAGTTGTGATGATGAACAATGCTTGGATAATCGGTTACCTCTTCTCTATCTTGGGTTTGTATATCTTTAAATTCCATGATGTCTTGTTGACTCAAAAAACAATGTTGAAAAACTTGAAAAGGGAAGTTGTGATGATGAACAATGCTTGGATAATCGGTTACCTCTTCTCTATCTTGGGTTTGTATATCTTTAAATTCCATGATGTCTGAACGGAAAATAAGATCCACTAAGATGGAAATCCTTTCGTCAAACTATAAAGCTCATATATATTCTAGGATCCTCGTTCCTCAACTCAGTATTGTAAGTAAATTGTGTTTTCTTATTAATCCAATCAAGGAGAGAAAGGATAAGGGGAAAATATAAAGCGAGAAAACCAATATCATAATTTATATAGATAATTCTCTGAAGGGGAAACCTCTTTTGATCTCAATAAATTGGGATCCCTCTTCCACTCCTTGAAATAATAAGTGTTGAAGCACAATTCTATTAAATAAATAAATAAAAGGTGAAATAATATAAAGGTTTCCTGCACAGGGAGGTGAAGCAAGTGACTTTGCCAAGGTATTGTCTAGCCCTTTTGGAAGAAAAGAAACACTTGTGATGGCAGTGGTGCAACACCATTTATGAAACTCATACTATGAATATCTTAAACTCGCCGCACATATTACCCTTTCCTAGATCGAAAAAACTGTGATTTGGCGAGCACTGGTATGTGTTTAATTGAGTAGGGAATGGAGGGGACTATACCTCTAACCGCGTTAAGTAGGGAAGCCAAGGTAATCTGCAAGATTATTCAATACTTCCAGAAATAATGAGACCTTGCATTTATATAATTAAACCTAAATATATAATGTTGGAGTTCTACCAGTGTGTCGCCAAGTGGTCGTTGTGACCAACACCCTCCAAAATTTTGCTCACACTTAAATTTTGGAGCTTACTAAGGATATTAAAATATATCATTATATGGTTAATCCATGATAATTTGAGTTTTTGAAAAGAATTCAAGTCTTCTTCCTAGTTTTTCACTACCAAGTCACTTGCATACACATGCTCAATATTCAATGATTTCATGGGAACACTTCCTTTATGCAAGCTTGAACAAGCATAGAAACATCCATCAGGAAAATTCCTGTGCGATGTTCAACTCATTTCGATAGTCAATGCACACTCTTAATGAAAGTCTCCCTCACTTTGTTGTGTTTATACTTCTATTTTGGCAAGTTTTCTCAATTGACGCTTTTGCACACTTTTGCTTTTATAAGTTTCATTTTAATACTTGCGGCTGTTGTTTTGACTTTATTTTACTTTTATAAGTGGTTTTATCATGTTATATTATATCTGACAGTGTCTCTTTCAATTTCGTTCCCATTTTGGAAATGTTGTCTTATGTTTTCTTCATGTTGTAGGTGTCACTTTTATGATTTTCACTCCTGCATGGGACACACTTTTGCACATTGCCAAAGTTCGTTCTAGCACACCCTTCTACATTATATGGTCCTACATAGCATTAGAATATGTTCTAGACACATTCCTACATCTTAGCACACCATTTGGTTACAGTCGTCATAGTTGTTGTAACTCGTGTTCTAAGTGTCGTTATGTGTCGTTTCAACTGTCACACTTAGAAATAATTGTCACTTTGTTGCCGTTTCGAGTTTTTATTGTTATAAATGATACCTTTGTATTATTTTTTCTTTTATTGGTGGTTTTATGTGTGTGATCCAAGATTGAGTCATGTCAGGATGCATTTCCCTCTTTTACTCTGTCGATCCCACACTTAGCCATTTCAGAGCCCTTCTTGGTATTTTAGCCCAATGGAAGTTGTGAATCCCTAAGACCTCTTATGAAGTGAAGATATCAACCCATACATAGGCATAAATTATGAAATTTTACTCCCAAATGTTGGTGCAATAATTCCCTCTCAAGATTACCCAAATATGTTGCACATCATGATCCTCCCAAGGGTGGTCACTTGACTTTTCTTGCTCATAATGACTCACTACACTGAATTTTTTTCATTTTTACTTACACAAAACATAGAGAAATCCTAGCCTGCAACATGGACCTTTTTCACCCTTTTTGCAAAGGCAAAACATGCAATGGAAAGATCCTCCTATCCTCCTAGTGTACTGAAAACCATCCTAAGAAAAGTGGCTTCATCCCTATGGCTTCCATGAATGAAAATCACAATCTAAACGGTCAAGCACCCACTATTGGCTCAAATTGTGCTAGCCTAGGATGAAAAGTGCACTAAAAAGCAACAATGACCCCTTGTTGAATAAAATTGTGATCCCTCTTAAGCCTCTTCTTCCTTTGAGCACATGGCACACTCCCTAAGGCTGAAGCCTCACCCTTCCACATTCCCAATGCGCTCTCCACACAAGCTTGGCTTAACATCTATCTCTAGAGTGCATGGAGTAGTAGGGAAGGTTGAAGGAATCCTCTTCCTGCCTTTGACTAGTCAAATTTCACCCTCCTTTAAGACTTATTTCTCTTTGAGCCCATAGCACAGTCTTGAAGGTTGAACCTTTCACCTTCTCTCATTCCCAATGCCCTCATAATCCCCAAGCCTTCCATTGACATTTCCTTTGAGTGCATGGTGCAATAGGGAAGGCTGAAGAATTACTCCCCACACCCTTGACTAGTCAAACTGTTCTTTTAGGCTTTCCTTTCTTTTCTTTGGAACACATGGCACAACCTTGAAGCATGAAGCCTTCCATCTTGTCCCTTCGACTTCCTTATTTGTTTTGGACCAAGGAGAGTTCTTCCTCATAGTGCATGGCACAATAAAAGTGAATAGTGGAACCCTCATAAGCCGCTAATGAGTTTGATTATGCCCTCCTAATCAAGTATTCTTATTTTTACCCTCTCACAGGCCTATCATAAGCAAATCATTTCATGAGCTAGGTAGTGATAGAATAAATTTTCTTAAGACTAATATTTCCCAATCATGAATGATTTTTATTGGAAGGAGTACCTTCCTATAATGACAAGATGATGCGCAAGAGCAGATAACAAGGATAAAGCATAAAGAAACACCTATGAAGAAAAATCACCAAAGAGAGTTTTCATGGAGACATGAAGCAGATCATGGATTGAAACAGAAAAAAGACATTGTATGATGACTAAGAGGATTCAAATATGATCAAACACCATTTGGAGGGTGAATATAAGCAACAAAGTGGATCTTTCATGAGATGAAGCATAGTTCATATCTATCATAAAAAATGCAAGATGAAGTAGCAAGGGAGAAAACTTGGCATTGTCGCCTCATCATGAAGTCCATGTCATCAATGTCAAGTTGTGACATGTGCAAGTGTCATCATAATGGTAAATGTGTGTCCATGTGTCATGCTACATCATCATGTGGAATGTAATGTTGCATATTCAAAGAAAATGAAAAAATGTAATGTATGGAATTTCAAGAGTCATACGTGGAATATGAAAAGTCACTTAGTCATATATGGAAAAAATGTCTTTAGGAGAAGTCCAAAATTCAATAGAAGTTCAAGAGTTGCTTAGAAGTCCAAGAGTCATGAGGGTAATTCAAGAGTCATGGGGATATGAAAGGTCATTCCCCTCATTATAAAAGAAACCTCATATCTCAAGCAAATGAATTTTGGAGGCTTAAGCTCTGGAGAGCTAGTCTTGGCTTCTCTACTTGGCATAGGAGAGAAAAACTATTCTTTGGAGAAGCAAGAAGTGATTTAATGTTCCACTATTGGAACTAGTGTTAACCATTGTAATTGATGTACTTGGATATTTCAACTTATAGTTTAAGCTCTATGAGCCAACACATTTTCATGCATGTATCACAAATGTTTTAGGACTATTCTTGGGATATTTATGGTATGTGTTGTGTCCATATGTACTAGATAAATTGAACTAGTTCAGTGGATTTGGTACTTATCTTGTTGAATGTGTGTTGTATTTCACTTATTATTGTTGTGTGAATTATTTCGCTAACAAATATTTCCATGCTCTCATGTGCCTCTTCTAGGATAGTACTATTACTTTCCTCTTAGAGGCTCACTTTTATCTCCCATCGTGAAGGTTTCCTTTTACATCCCGCATTTGGTGCTTCACAATGTCATATTACTTGCTTATTCAAGGTTTATGTATATAATACCTTATGTTATCCATTGAAAACAAGATGAACCTTCGTGTTATGGTGGCTGGGACAATACTCCAGATGGGGCTCCTACTCCAAACAGTGTGAGGTATTATTGGGACTTCACATCAGGAAGACCCCCTGTATGTTGGTAGTATCCAACATCATCAACATGCCCCTAACCAATTATTTATAAGTGTTAAGGATGAATATGACCCTATATTTGGCTAAAGAGATTATCAAGTTTCACCCAAGTTTCTTGGTCTTGTGGAAAATCAAATATTGGCTAAACTAGAAAATATTTCAAATTCCACCTCAAAGAACATACCACTAGCACATTCCATAACCACATATCCAAATTAAGTATCGTCAAATGCTCTGAGAACTTTAAAAAGCTTATTTGCTGGAAATTGAAAAGCATCCTAATAATTCTAATTATGAAGATCACTATAATTTTAGCCAATTGTGGAAGCCCACTATACATGGTCTTGGTCATTGAACCTTTTCCCTCTCTTTGATTATTTTATTAGTTTTTATTTTTATTTTTTTTATTTTTGGCTTCTTCCCCCTGACTCCCAATGGTATTTCATCTTTTTCCCCTCGTCACTTCTCTAGCTTGGCCTTTTCCTAATGTGATATATATATATATATATATATATATATATATATATATATATATATATATATATATATATATATATATATATATATATATATATATATATATATATATATATATATATATGTATATATGCTTCCTTCTTCTTATGTATATATATAATTAAAACTTTATTTTGATTTGTTTTCTTCCTTTATTCCTCTCTATATATATTATAATACAATTTTCACATTAGTAATAAATGGCTATTATTATTTCACAATGCTTTTTATTAATTTAATCATATTTCACAATAACTTCATAATTTTTTTAAAAAATTATCCAATGATTATCACCCTTTAAATCTAAATTTAAACATTCTTTTATTATTATTATTTTATATTTACTTATCCCTAATATTAAGTGATATTAGGTGGAATTTCCACTTAAAATGTTGCATATTTTAAAATCTTACATACAGTTTATCTCCAAAAAAAAACGAAAACATCATTATGAAAAACTGTGAAAATATACACAATTAGACATACACATCATTATTAAATATATAAATACAAAAAATAAGTAACATAAAATTAATAATAAAGAGTTAAAAATAATGAAAATTTTCAAAACCTTGCCTACATAAAAATTTAAAAAACCTAAACAAATTCTAGATATTTGAAAGTAAGCAAGATTTTATGCTATATCAATAGCACCAAATTCATTATCAAAATAATTACTTCAAGTTTGGCCACTTGAACATGAAAATATGCACATTTTTTTTTCACAGAGGAAAAAACACCATTTATATAGAAAAACACAGTTACATTGAACCTACATAGAAAATTAGAAAATAGCATATGACTACCATGTTCAGATCACAACCAATATAAAGACCAAATGTTGTATTTTGAAATATTGCACTTGCACTTCCAGACCACTGCAAAGTGCCTATACCTATTCTCATATGATTTTCATAGATGAAGCATTTCTGTTGAGCCAATCCAGGTAAGTACCAATTGTTCAAAAATTGACAACATAAAGTAAAGAAGTCATTAAAAAAAACAGATAAGCATGTTTCCTACACAACACAAGTAAACATAAAAGAGGATCCACTCCATATAACCGTAAACAGCTCTGAAAGAAATCAGGGGGTCAGGAAAGAGGACTCGTTGAGAAGTTGAGCCCCCTTATAATGCTGGATCACCATGCTGCCGAATGAAGCCCGCAACCCATGTTTGGAGAGAATATCTGCTCTCGAATTTCCTTCCCTATAAATGTGAGTCAATGGAGGCATCCCGAGTTTGGCTCTAAGGTGTTGAATGTGCTGAATCCATCCTTGAAGACCACAAGGCTGAAAGCAAGACATACCACTGATGCCATCTATGATGGTTTTTGCATCCACATATATGTGAACTGTCTTTAGCTGAAGATTGTGGGCCATCCAAAGAGCACTCCATAATGCCAATACGTCTGCCTTCGTGTTAGTGCCCTTTCCCCCATTCCAAAAGAGATGGAATATGTTGAGATTCAATAAGAAGATCCTAGTGAAAATTATGCACCTACACTAGGATGGAGCCTCGGGCTATTTTTAGGTGGAAGTTTATTTTTAGATGCATGAGAAAATTCTATTTATAGATGGCGAGAAAATTCAATTTATAGATGATGGTCTATTTTTAGATGTATGTGCGAGTTCTATTTATAGATCGCATGCCTATTTATAGATGCATGTTTCATGATCCATGATATATACATAATATATGATAGTGGGGTTTTTAGCTTTATGCTTTCCCAGTAAAAACATCTGTGTTATGTACGATTGATATTTCTTCTTGATATTGCAATTGGCGATTGTGTTTTAAATTCCGCAAGAATTTTTTTTAGAAGCGATTCTGTATTTAACAGTGGCATATAATTGTTAGATTAGGAGAATCCAGGCAATACATAATTTGTATTAAAAATTCTACATGGTATCGAAGCACAAAAGATTGCAATTTTGAAGCAGGAGTTGAGTTTGTTGGTGGAAACAATTCAAATTTGCAGAAATATTTTCTTGGTGATACTGTGGAGTAAACATCGAAATGGCTTTCAATGGCTTACGGCTAGAGTATGCACTCGAGGGCAAGTCAAACTACCTTTCTTGGAAGGACAAGATGGAGGCGGTGCTCGAAGATAATGGCTTGAAGGAATTCGTCGATAATGATGTTCCCAGGCCCACTTCGATGGATGCTGCATTACTTGATGCATGGAAAAAGAAAGTGGAAAAGGCGAGGAGGATTATGTTGGAAGGTGTAAGAGACCACATTGTCTCAAGACTTCATGGGAAAGCCACACCATATGCTATGTGGAAGGCTTTGACGAATATTTCCCAAAGCAGCAGTGACTATAGGAAATTGGCGCTGAAAGATAAACTTAGGAAGATCAAGATGGAAAAGGGCGACAATATTCCAAAGTATCTCACAAAGTTTGTCCAATGTTGGGATGAACTGATGAGTGTGGGAATCACTGTTGTTGATGATGATTTGGTGAGCTTGGATCTCTTGGGACTTCCTAAGAGTTGGCACAATTATAAAGACTCTGTCAACGGACGGGAAAAACTAGTGGATTGGGAATGACTATGGTCAAATCTAGTGCAGGAGGAGTTCAGGTGAAACACCAGAGATGGCTCTTCATCAAAGCATGATGATGAAGAAGATTGTGATTTGGCTTCCAAGGCAAGGAAAGGGAAGGGGAAGAAATTCCATTCAAAATCCGAGTTTAAAGGTAAGAATCTGGATTTATCAAAGGTGAAATGTTTTCATTGTCACGAACATGGGCATCTCGCTAGTAACTGTTTGCAGAAGAAAAAGAACAAGAAGGTTGCTAGAGCTACAGCTGGTGAGGCCCTTGCCTCGCAATTTGAACTTGATTTCTCCTTGATCGCATGCATGGTGTCAAGTGCATTGGGATCAGTGTGGTATCTGGATAGTGGGGCTTCCTTCCACATGACGGAAGATAAGGAGCTTTTCAGTGACTTGGAGGAGAAAGATCTCCAAATGCATATAGAGATGGGCGACGATGGATGTTACAGTGTGACCGACATTGGTACCATTACCTTTGAGAGGGATTCAGGTAAACCATTTCAATTGAAATATGTTATGAATGTTCCAGGTCTGAAGAAAAACTTGGTCTTAGTTGCAATGTTGGAGGACAGAGGCTATGACATTGTTTTTAGCAATGGAAAAGCTTTCCTATGACATAAAACAATGGGTCAAGCCAAGAGGATAGGGATTCGAGTTAAGAATCTCTACAAGTTGGAGGTAGATGGATGCACTGCCATGATGGGCAAGGCAGAAAAAGTGGTGAGCCGAGATGAGGGCGAATTATGGCACAGGCGATTGGGCCATCTTCATAATGGAGCCTTGAAACTCATGCATCAAATATCTATTGTACTTCCAATGGGAACACTTTCTCAGTTAGATCAGTGCAAGGGTTGCACCATGGGGAAGTATGTAAAGTCCACCTTTCATGAAAAGGAGAATTGTGCTTTGGTGATCCTGGAGAGAGTTCACATAGACGTGTGTGGACCATTATCGATTGCTTCAACAACAAAACATAGGTATTATGTTATTTTTGTTGATGACTTTTCTCGTAAATGTTGGATCTTCTTCATGCAGAAGAAGGATCAAACATTCTCAAAGTTATGTGAGTTTAAGGAATTGGTGGAGAAAGATTCAGGGAATCAAGTGAAGGCTCTGAGGAGCGATAATGGTGGAGAATACATATCTAATGAATTCAAATACTTCTGTAGCAAAGAAGTAATTCAAAGAGAACTCATAGCGCCTCATAACCCACAGCAAAATGGGGTCGTGGAGAGGAAGAACAGAACGGTCGTAGGTGCAGCACGAGCGATGTTGCATGATCAGGGCCTACCTTTGCATTTGTGTGCAGAAGCATGCAACACTGTGGTTTATGTGAAAAAAAATTGTCCTCATTGAGTACTTGGAATGAGTACACCTGAAGAAGCTTTCACTGGTAAGAAACCGAATATTTCTCACTGAAATATTTTTGGCTCATCTGTTTATGTGCATGTGACCAAGAACGCCAGGAAGAAGCTGGAGTCGACTGCTGAAGTTGGGATATTGGTGGGGTACACAGAAATTATCGTGTGTATTTTCCTAACAGTAAGATGATTGTTATGCAACGACATATAAAATTCGATGAAGGGAAAGTCATGCGGTTTTCGCTTGAGAGGGAGTTGGACTTGCATGCGGAGGAGGAACTGTTGGTTCCCAAATATGAGTCTGTAGATGTGGATCAGCCACAGGAGGAGGTTAATGGAGTGAAGGAGTCCACTCACATAGAGCCAAACATCAGAATTGGCAGAAGGCGCACCACAGAAGCTGATAGGCTGAGACTCGATGCTGCGCAGAATGTAGGAGCCCCTACTTCACAACGCAGACAAAGACAGTATCCTGAATGATTTACTGGATACATGGCTCTCAAGAGAAAATGCATTGTGACTGAGCCATCTTCCTTTCAGGAATAAGTGAAGGATCCCACATGGGTAGATGAAATGGTGGAGTATGACTCCATTGTCAGAAACAATGCTTGGGAAATTGTTCCAAGTCCATTTGATAAATCAGTGGTAGGTTCGAGATGGATCTAAAAGGTAAAGCAAGTTGTTGATGGGAGTGTTGAGAAATACAAGGCCAGATTTGTGGCCCGGGGCTTCTCACAGATCGAGGGGATTGATTATGAAGAAACCTTTGCACCTGTTGCAGGGTATTCTTCCATAAGGACCATCCTTGCTCTCTCAATGCAGATGGGTTGGCGCATTCATCAGATGGATGTGAAGACTGCATTTCTCAATGGGATAATTGAGGAAGAGGTGTACATAGAGTAGCCTAAAGGATTTGATATCTTTAGTAGCTAGTCGCATGTGCGTCAACTCAAAAGAGCGATGTATGGGCTGAAGCAAGCACCCCGTGGTTGGTACACTCGGATAGACAACGATTTCACCAAACTTGGCTTCACCAAGAGTGAGGCAGATGCAAACCCATACCAAATTGTGGTGGAGGGTAAGTTTTTAATCATTGTTCTTTATGTTGATGATTTAATATTGACTGATGATGAGAAGCTGATACGCTTATGCAAGGAGGACCTTGCAAAGGAGTTCGAGATGAAGGATATGGGCCTCCTTCATTATTTCCTTGGTTGGAAATATGGCAGTGTGATGGTGAAATTTTTGTGTCTCAAGGCAAGTATGCAAGGGAGATACTGGGTAAATTTCACATGGACGGTTGTAAACCCATGGATACTCCTCTTCTGGGAAACTGGAGGAAAGAGGATGCTACATCTGGAGAGGTAGTGGATGCTACTGTCTATCGACAGTTAGTGGGTTCGCTAACGTATTTAGTGAAGACGAGACCAAACATATGCTATGCGGTTAACCAGCTAAGTTAAGTGATGGTTAAGCCTACCAAGCTCTTTTGGAAGGCGGGCAAGCATGTCCTGAGATACCTGAGGGGCACATCTAAGTATGGCTTATGGTACAGACAGACGGATGACGTGATGTTGCATGGCTTCACGGATGCAGATTGGGCAGGCAGCCTAAAGGACAAAAAGAGCACATCAGGGGGGATCTTTAGTATCGTATCTACAGTTGTTTCTTGGTACAACAGGAAGCAGAGATCCATGGCACTCAGTTCAGTGGAAGCCGAATACATGGCAACAATTCAAGCTACATGTGAGGCTATCTGGATAAGAAAGATCTTGTTTGGTTTGTTTGGTTCTCATTTAGATCCGACAGTGATTCATTTTGATAATCAGAGTTGCATTAAACTCTCGATTAATCTTGTGTTTCGTGATAGATCTAAGCATATAGAGATTTGGTATCATCATATCAAATATTGGGTGCAGCGGAGGATCGTGTTGCTTCAGTACATTCCTATGGAAAATCAGGATGCAGATATTCCGACAAAGGCGCTCACCAGGAGAAAAGTCGAATACCATAGAGACAGGATCGGGGTGAAGGATAATCCCTTTCTTGTTGAGAGGGAGTGTTGAGATTCAACAAGAAGATCCTAGTGAAAATTATGCACCTACATTAGGATGGAGCCTCAGGCTATTTTTAGGTGGAAGTCTATTTTTAGATGCATGAGAAAATTCTATTTATAGATGGTGAGAAAATTCTATTTATAGATGGTGATAAAATTCTATTTATAGATGTTGTTCTATTTTTAGATGTATGTGCGAGTTCTATTTATAGATCACATGTCTATATATTGATGCATGTCGACTATTATTTTCCCTTAATAATAGTTGGGCAATAAACATTAATCTATTCTCAATGAGCACTTGGAAATAGTTAACTGAAGTGGCAAATCAGTTAGATATAGGAACTTCGAGTTCAAAGGTTGGTTGGTGGGACATGCAAGTGGAATTAGTTGTAACTGAGTGTTTCGAAGTTGTAACAAAGTTTGATGTGTAGTTATGCGAGTTGTAAAGTAGTTTAACCCAGTTAAGTGAGTTAAACTCAGTTGTGCTAGCTGTAACTGAAGATACACTAGTGAGAGATCAACGAATTAATTATTTAATTAATTCACAATCAGTGGTCTCACATGCAACTGAAGATTTACTACTGTTAACTATATGCATGTCAGATCCAGTGGAGACCCAGTTGAGATGTAGGTGAAAGGGACAGTTTGACTATCAGTTGTGACATTAGTGGGTGCACTCATGCAACCACACACACAATGGATGTGCCCATGAGGATTGCGCAGTCAAGGCAAGCAGGATTCCATTCATTCAGGGATTTTTATCATCTGGGATTGCGCAGTGGAGGCAGGTTGTCTGGAGGCAGTAAATTGGCACATGAATTTGCCAATTTTTGTATGACAATGTGAGACGATTATATATTGTACCGAGAGCTCTTGGATTAGATTTTTGTATGAGATTGTTTCATGATCCATGATATATACATAATATATGATAGTGTGATTTTTAGCTTTATGCTTTCTCGGTAAAAACATGTGTGTTATGTGTGATTGATCTTTCTTCTTGATATTGCAATTGGCGATCGTGTTTTAAATTCCACAAGAATTTTTTGTAGAAGTGATTCTGTATTTAACAGTGGCATATAATTGTTAGATTAGGATAATCCAGGCAATACATAATTTGTATTAAAATTTCTATAGAATCTTTCCTTACTGTCGACCTTAATCCAGGCCCCGCACCCACATACACCCCCCTCGGGTTGTGCCCCATCAAAAAAGGTTGCTAGAAGAGATATTGGATAAGGTATAAGGCGGTAGGACAGATCCTTTAGAGCTATAGGATTGTAGGAAACACCATAGATCCATGATAATATGGCCCCATGTGTGTGAGATAGGGATAGAGGGAAATTTTTCAAAGAGGAAGCGGTTGCAGGCCTTCCAGACCTCCCAAAAAATAAAGAAAGGCAAAGTTTTATAACTTGAATGCAGTGACCCGCAATAATTCAAGGCACTTAAAATACTCAGTGGCTGCCAACCCGGATTGACAAAAAAACCAGAGAAGAGGGTCCAAAGGTTGAGGATAACAGGGCAAGAGATGAAGAGATGCAAAACAAATTGAGAATTCTCCAGACAATAAACATATCTACTAGGACCATGGAACCCCCTCTTAATGAGGTTGTCCCATGTCAGAATGTGATTTTTCCAAACAAGCCATCCAAATAGAATGATTTTGGCTGGTATGTGCCAAGACCAAAAAGGAAGGAAGGGTGAGGGACGCTTGTCCTCCATCTGATTGAAGATAAGGTGTTGATAAGATTCAACAATAATGATGGCATTCCCTTTCAACTCCCCTTCTCAAATGATGTGGTCCCCTCCCTGATGGAGACTAAGGCCCGTAGATTGAAGAGACTCCACATAAGTTAGCCAATGACCAGCATCATCATCCCTCAGCCCCAAGGAGGATGCAGATTTCCAGATTAGGCATCCAAGATGCTAGTGTGAGATAACTTGAGATAGGAAAAAAGATACCCCATTGAGTTAACATGTGATGAAGATGTGCATCCAGAATTAATGAATTTGAGTTAATACCCATAATTTTATTATACCCCAGTAGAATTTTCTGATTGTTGCCGAATTTCCAGGTCAGGCGATTTGCAAATAGATACATCACCTTTTGAAAACCATTCCATATGAAGGAGCTGCATTTTTTATGGGCATACGAATTCTTTTACAGTTTCAATAGGGGAGGCTCGTCCAGATATTTCAATTTTATAATGTCCGCCCAAAAGCCCGAGCCTGTGAGTGCCCTCCAAAGAGATTTCATTAGAAGCGCATGAGAGAAAAGGCACCCATTTAGTAACCCCCACCCTCCATATTTCTTGGGTACCGATATAGACTCTAGTTTGCACAAGTGAAACTTTTTGATGCCTTTTGCACCTGACCATAAGGACATGATAGATTTGATAAGCGTGATGATCAGCATAGGGAGACAGAAAATATGGGCCCAATACACCGCTAGTTGTTGAAGCATGTCCTGGACCAGAATATATCTACCACCCAGAGACAACCAACGATGAGCCCATTTTTTAATCCTGTGATTAAATTTATCCACCGGCCATGTCTAATCCCCTAATTTGTAACCACATGCTTTCAGCCTAAACCCAAGATATTGCATGCCCTTTGAGATGTGGACCTTCGGGACCCCAAATAAACCAACCATTTCTTCTATCATATTGGTCTCCCCATATTCATACACCATAACATATTTTCCTTCATTAATACAAAGGCTCGTAGCCGCTCCAAATTGTTGTAAAATGAAATGAAAATATGCCCATTGTTCTCTGATAAGCCTACCAAAAACCAGGAGATCGTCAACAAAAAAAGAGTGATTGATAGAGACAGAGAGAGAAAATACAATGCCTACAAAATTTCCAGATTTTTTTGTCGTCGCCATAATCTTGCTAAAGCCATCCATAACAAGGATAAAGATCAGTGGTGACAAGGCACGTCCTTGTCTCAGACTGCGCCCAACCTCGAAAAAATCCGAAGGCGTCCCATTTATGATTACCGAATATCTAATTGTAGTGATGCAATCCATAATCCACCTTATGCAGCGAATATTCATACCAAACTTGAGCAGAACTACCCTGATGAAAGACTAGTCTATACTATCATATGCCTTGTATAAGTCCACCTTTATAATCAGTGCTTCCATTTTACTGGCATGAGTGGAGTGTACGATTTCCTAAGCCGATGCAATCGCATCATGAATGGACCGACTCGGAAAGAATCCATGTTGTTTCGCAGATATAAACTTAGACAAAATACCTTTGATGCGCATAACAATGATTTTTGATGTAATTTTGTAAATAGTGTTACAGAGAGAAATAGGCCTGAAGTCTTTGAAATTTTTCGAGTTGGATGACTTAGGAATTAGAGCGATAATTTTTGAGTTATAGTTGCCTGAAATGAAGCCCATGAGCCTAGATTTCTCCACTACCGAGCAGATTTCATCACCAATCAGGTCAAAGAAGTGTATGTAAAACTCAGTCGGCCACCCATCCGGCCCAGGATTCTTATCATGAGCAAAGGATTTTAATGTTTCATACACTTCTTCTTTGGAAATACTTCGCTCCGTCTCTTCATTAGCAATGACATCAAACATTTTGGGATAGCGATCCAGAACCCATATTTGACTATTGAGGTCAATCTCGTCCCCTTCCTTGTAGAAATCAGAAAAAATATGACCGGGACTCCCGTTGTATATCTTTAGATGAGAATACCAGATTTTCCCCCGAAGTATCAATACTCCGTATAGAGTTTGTATTCTTCCGGCAATTTGCACATTGATGAAAATATTTAGTATCGAGATCCCCTTCCTTCAACCATTGAGCATGACTTTTTAGCGTCCATGTAGTCTCTTGAATCTTTAGTATTTCAATTTTCCATTTTTCTAGTTGTTCCAGTGACTAATATACCTGTAAATCCGGAGGATCCCGCTTCATGTTCTCATAGAACTCTGTTATTCTTCTTGAAATTTTCTTGATATCCTCCTTCAATCTTTCCTTTTTACAGCGCTCCCAATACTTCACCCTACGCTTTAGCAAAAATATTTTATTTGACAAAGTCCTCCATATATTGTCTTTTTGTTCCATTCCTTCATTTCTCCAATATCTTTCCACCAACCGCTGGAATTCGAGATCCTTCAACCAGATTCTGTTAAATTTGAAAGGTATTATTTTTTTGTCCATTTCCATGCTCTGTGTAAGACAGATCATGGCGGAATGGTCCGATAGAGAGGCCAAAATGATTCTTGATCTCAAATTCCCAACCCGTTCAACCACATATTCATGTGCCAGAAACCTATCCAGTCTTTTCCCAATGAATTCATCACCGAAATGCATATTTGTCCAAATAAAAGCCAGTGGAAATGAGAATGTATCCACCAAATGATAAATATTATTATAAAATGTAATACAAAAATAAAATATTATTGATTTAGAATTTGACACTTAGGGAGGATAATTTTTTCTCTCAACTATTCATATAAATGTTTGAAAATATCTAATTTCCTAATCTTAATCACAAGTATTTAACTAAAAGTAAAGTAAATAAAATTACAAATGCTAAATAAAAAAAATATATTATATCACTAATCAACTTTAATTAAAATAAATATTAACTTATTTTTAATCAAATTATAAATTTTCAAACCATTTAAAAAAGTGAAAAAGTGATACTTGGATGCTTATGAATTTCAAAGAAAAGTGAAACCATGTTAACTAAAAACACATTGACGCATTAACAAATTCACAAATAACAAATGGAAAATGAATACCCTTTCTTATTTATTTTATTATTTTTGTCTTTTTATAGGTTAAAAAAAACAGTTTTGACCTTTTTTCAATGGTGTCTTTACTCAACAACTATTTTATTTAGAAGAGATAAATTTATTTTTTTATACCATTTTTGTTTTTGTTTTTTTATATTTATAAATTATTATACAACCTTTGAATAAATTATCATTTATTTTGGAAAGTTTAATTATGAAACATTAATCTATAAAAAATTAAATATGAGATTGAATAATAAATACATTTATCTATTAATTTATATTTTTATTATTATCAAATTTAAAAATCATAACCAAGTACCTATTAACCTATGTTTTTATTATTATTTAATTTAAGATCACATCCAAATACCTATTAATCTATATTTGTATTATTATCTAATTTTAAAATCACGACTAAACATCTACTAATCTAGATTTTTATTATTATCTAATTTTAATAATAATAAAATCATATATTAAATAATAATAAAAACCTAATAATGTCCCAGATATTTGCATCCTTTCTCACGCTGCACAAATGGCATCGGATGAAAATCCAAAAATGGAAACAAACAAAGATCATTACGTATATTCTTATCCCAAGTCATTATCACCATGGTTGCTAAGGATTTTCTACTGATATAAAAACCACGTACTTTGTTACCATAGTTACCAAATTGGAGGAAATGAAATGAAATTTATACCTCCCATTGACTCCTGTATCTGTGAGATATGATCAATCATAGTTTGATGCTCTGCTTAGTCAACTTAGACACCGTAATATGTGGGACAATACCATCTATTGTTGCTAAAAATATTGCAAAAGTATTTTCATCCTCCATCTGATTCAAACAACTCCAGCGCCTATTTTCTCAAGCTACAAGGCGTCGATCGGGAAGCTGAGAAGGGAAAAGGGGATGACCATTATCATGGTTTCGTAAAGATCAGGATGAAGCGGGCGCCATGCAGGGTTGAAGGCTACGACTGGGTGGTTTTGGTTAGGGATGGCTCCCCCATCGTTTTTGGCCTATAGGTGTAGAGCCTGTAACTAGCAGAAGTCACATGGCTAGGTTGAAGGCTGCGACTGGATGTGCTCGATTAGTGCTTTCTTAACCATTGTGTTTGGAGCCATGGCTAGTGGTTTCTGCTAGGTAAGCTTTTAGCTGGAACCCATTCTGTTCGATATCCTGTTTCTATTGGTGGCTATTGAAGAATATTTAAGCTGGAACCCATGGAGGACAAATCAATGTTGCTTTTGGTGGCTACTGATGAATATTTTTTTATGCTGGTACCCAATGTGAACACGATATTGTGGCTGTTGGTGGCTAGGACTGTTATAGCTCTATTAGTGAGGTCATAGAATCCAAGTACAGGGGACTGGATTACAGTGGTGAAGTTGGTTCAGAAGAGGTAAGATGGTCGCCTGTTTTGCCAAGCTGGAACCCATGAGAATATATGTTTGTTTTGATATTGGTGGCTGATGATGCATGTTTTGATGCTGGAACCCATTGTCGACTATTTGTGAATGTTTTTGGTGGTTAATGAAGGAGATCATTAGCTGGAACCCAATGTGAACATTTGTTGATCGCTTTTGGTGGCTATTGAATTTGCATATGGCTGGTACCCAATGTGAACAAGCATATGTTGGTCATGGTGGTTGTGGGTGAACCCAGGTTGCTGCGTTTTATCTCGTTTATTCCGTGGAGGTGTCTGTTGCTGCTATCTAATTGGGATGGTCTCGGGGTTTCTCACCTGTGGATCGGACGTTGAAAACCTCTGATCACTAAGATCCTACTGAGCTCCTGGTTGCTGGCTGTTCTGGGCAGCGTGGACCACTACTTTTGACTGTGCCATTGTTTCTGGATTTCAGAGATTGGGCCATGGCTGCCTTGTCTCTCTTGGCGCTTCGTTATTTAATGAAGTTTCTGGTGGTTATGCCCCTCGGGTTTTGATTTGGGTGTTATCTTTCTATTTGGTCGGTTTTTATTGGTGCCCAGGATTGTGGATGCTGAGAGTGCGGGGTGCTTAGCATATTTCGCTTTCTTTGCGGGCGATGGTGGACTTTCGCTGAATGCCATGGCTGATGTTACTGACATAGCGGAGGGCTCTCTGGTTTTTCCGGTTAGCTGTTGGGTTTTCCGGCTAATTTGAAATCTTTTCCGGGGTTTTGCATTTCGAGATTCCCATCTCCTTTTCCGTCTAACATCGGCGGCGATATAGAATTATTGCCCCTATGTTGGACGGTTCACATTGATTGACACCTTCGTTTATTTGTGCTCCCATATGACCCTCGAGAGTGACCGTTCACCTACTCTTCCGTGTTCGGGATATGTTTCTGGGTTCGTATCTTAATTAGATTTCGATCCCGGGGCCTCTATTTATGAGCTATGGCACGGTTCTGCTATTAATCCTAAATAGGCGATCTCCCACATCCTGAATCTGGGATTTTGTCATTCTCCACCGTTATTATCTTTTCTAGCTTTGGGCTCGTGAGTTCTTCGGGCTTGCTGCATTTTAGATCTTTGAATGTACGTCCTGACTGCCACTAAATCCCTCTTCGATGCACCAAGTATCCACGATGGTTCCCGGCGCTATTCAGCTTTCTGATTTTTCGATTTCTGCTGCAACGGGTATTTGCTTGGACCTGGAGGCCGACGTGCTCATTATTCGTCTGGACATCTCTTATCCATTTGATCCTGGATCTGAACGGCAGGCCGCTCCTGGTTGGATGAAGTAAGGTGTCGGATCTCCGGATCGAGTTGGGGAGCCAGACCTCCCCCAATCATGGGAATCGATCTCTTTGTTGTTTGGGTGCTATTTTGTTTTCAGGACAGATTATCCTACATCAAGCGAGCCTGTTTTGGTATGCAGGGTTTTTGGTTTTATCCAGGGCTGGTTTTCTTTTTCAAGCGAACTTGGCATTTGATCAAGCAAGTCGGATTTTCTGTTGTCATGCGTGCATGATCTATTACAAGCGAGCCAGTTTTTTCAAGGGTATACGCACTACAATGGGATTTCGATCTCGTTCAAGTTTTCAAATGTCCCTGGTTGGTGTTTGCACAAGCGAGACTGCCTCTTTTCAGCCATGGAAGACGCTATGGAATTCACCTTTTTGTTTGCCTTCTTTCATTTTCTGTTATCTTTTATTCCTTATTGTCATGAATATGATGCTGCTGTATTTTCTCTGGACCTTTCTTTTCTATGTATACAGGGATGATCTCGTGGGTATGTTTTATACTACCCGTTATTGTTGGCCATGAACATCGAATCACTTCTCTTCAGAAGTGTATTCTGGATGTATTTGGTATATGAGGTTTTCTCGTTGTTTTAAATAACAGTTTGAGAATGTATTGTTGATCATGTACTGTCATATATTTCTTTTAATATAAACAGCGTTTTTTTTCTTCTGGAAAAAAAAATTACTAAATTGGATCAAGGGAAAAAATAATAATAATAATAATAATAATAATAATAATAATAATAATAATAATAATAATAATAATAATAATAATAATAATAATAATAATACGATAGTTCGATAGCCTATACACCTTCGTAGTTCGGTACATTATACACCAATTCGTAGTTTGGTACGACATATTCAGTGAGAGCACAACGGTTCTCCGCATGCCCTATGTGCTCTGCATACATGAAATTGCATAAGATTACCCGTTATAATTGCATACAACTTTGCATCAATGAACTTAGATATAAGATATTCGGGTTTATAGAGAGAGCTAAGCATGTTTCCAATTAGAATTATAGATTTTTAGTGGTCTTCTCTTTTTTTTAAACAAATCCTTTTGGATCCATGAGATAATATGTTATTAATGAATGGTAAAGCTAGTTTATTTCTTATACAATCAGATTTTTCCAAGTAAATTTCTTAGTCATGTTGTTAATGAAATTTGTTGAAACTTATGCTTTATGATGCCACAATAAAATAGACTATTCAATAATAGGATTTGCAAAATAATGAATAGGATTTGCAAAATAAAAGATAAATATGTGTGGTATACAAGTTACAAATTTATAATAAGCATATATGTGTTTTATATTTATCAAATTTAAATAGAAATATTTTTAATAAAATTTTCATGACGTGATTTTTTTTTTTTTTTTGGAAATTTGAGTAAATATTAAATTATAATAAAGTTTTGTATTTCACATAATAATCAATGTTATTGTTAACTGTTATAATGTAGGACTTAATTTGATTGAATTAATGAATAATTGGTATCAGAAATGAAAACAAAATAAATGTTTTTTTAATTGTTATAAAGTAAAATTTAAGTTGTTTGAGTCAATGAGTAATTAGTCATTAAGATATAAATGTATATTTAAAAGAATGTTTGCATATACTTAACATATGACTTTATTTAAAACATAAATGTGGATTGTAATATGGAATCTATATAGTTCACTCTAATTTATAATACATGGTTTAATTGTGTATATGGATGAGCACAAAATATCTCATAATATGTTATTCTAATGTAAAACTATGCAAATTATTTTGGTATACAATCACAATTTTATGAGGATTTTGAGATTTTCAATATTATATTCGAGTATATTTATTTATTTATTTTAATATGAGAAAAATAATATATTTAAGTATTTGTATGATGTCTACTCTAGAATTCTGTCCATATTGAATTTTAAGCAATTAAATTATTTTCTTATTGAATCGAATTCAAATTTAAATTTGAATTCAAACTTAAAAACTATGCTTTATACTTTTATGTTTATTGTCCTCACTCTGTTGATGCATCATCAAAGTTAATGTAATGTTAGCTATTGTGCTTATTAAAAGACAAAAATGTGATGGTAAGCCTTAAGTTATGGAATTATGTTTATATTTGATTTCTTTATATATTAACGTCACATAATATGAAAATACTCGTATATTTATAGAGTTGTCCTTAATGTGACTTTTTGGAATTTCCAGTGGATTTTCTGGATGGAATCCTATGATAAAATTTGAGGTGAAATCTTGATTTGTGTTATCTAAACTGATTTTTTTACTACATATATGGATTCAGCACCCTGCAAAATTCATAGGACACTTTAACTGTGCAAAATTTACCTATCAAATTTGTGATTTCAATAAATTCTTATAAAATTTTAAACAAATTAAACCATAAAAATAAATCAATTTTTTTTAAATCACATTAAAAACAACTCATATATTTATATGTCAGCATCCCATATTATATATATGGGTGAAAATGTGAAGCTGGGTTACACTTTTTGCCCTTTTTTAAGAAAAAATTTCATTTTTTTCGGTTCTTCAACTTTTTGCAAACTATAACAATTTTTCTGTGTAGAACTTCATTTTGCGATAAAAATAAAAGTTTTGAGAAATTTTGTTAGCTTTCTATTACTTATTTTTTGAAATTTTTTTATGCAGATTTGATATGTCAACTTAGCGTTTCTTTGAGTGTGTGTTTCTTAACAATCAAAGGATTCATAAGAAGTCATGTTATGTCACAATGTTGTATTCATTGAAAATTTGTGTTTTTGAAAAAACAAAATGTGTTACAACAATCTAGACAGAGTCTACTTTGTTTTCGTCATATTTACAAAGCCAATGGATGCATATCATAATTACTAGAATTTTTTGAAGTGGTCCAATACGAAAAACTGCGTATTTTGGATATGTTTCGCGTGGCAAGAAATTTCTTAACATATAAGTTATAAACTAGAAATATAAAAGCTACCCATTAGAGTCGACGGACCAATGTAATGCCCCATAATTTTTTCAATTTTTTTTACAATGTATTTTGGGAGATACAAAATTTTGATTTCACTGAATCACAATGACCCTAAGAAATTGTTTGCACCCATTTTATTAGAAAAATAATTAAAATTAATAAACGTTTACGAAATTCCATAAAAGTTATATTTCCTGAAAGTAGATTCAATTCTGAAAATTCTTGTCTTGGTTCCGACAGTTAATTAACAACCTTTCATGGAGTTTAATCAGTCCAAAGTTGCAGAACCATTTTCAGAGCCTGGTTTTTGTGTAATTGGTGACACGTTAGTTCGGCCGAACTTTTAGTCCAAGTTCGGCCGAACTATGTTTTCCGTTTATGAGTCGCTAAATCTAATGTCTTAATAGTTCGGCCGAACTTCTTCTGAACAGTTCGGCCGAACTATTGTGTAACTCTCCGTCGGCCGGAAAGTTTTGTGGAGCCCCCTACAAAAAACACATTTCGCGTCAATATAAATTGTCGCGAAATGATTCACAATTTTCGCACATTTCGCACTTCATCTCATTTTACAAAGACTTGGTTTGGGTTCAAAAAAATTTCTTCAAAGTTTGGGTTTAAAGAACCTTTTTGGAAGACATTTTTTGGAGGTGGCGTGATTTTTCTTGGAGGTATGTATGTGTTTTGTGTTGAAATAAATATTTTGAGCTTCTTTGTTCAAAAACTTTTCTTCAAAGTTTGGGTTTAAAGAATTGGGTTTAAGAGCATTTCTTGGAAGCAAATTGATTTTACAATTTTGGATTTAAAGAATTTTTTTGGAAGACATTTCTTGGACGTGGCGTGATTTTTCTTGGAGGTATGTACGTGTTTTGTGTTTTTTAAAGTGTGTGTTTTGGATTGGATTACGTATTTTTTACAAAAAAATTACACTGAATTTTTTTTTAAATTTTTTTAAATTAAATCTTTTGTGATATTTTTTGTAATTGAGTTATTGTCTAATTTTTTGAAGGAAAATTTTTTAACTTTATACCCTATTATCATGGGAAATCGAAGAACTTGTGCGAGAAAATATGATCGAAAAAGAGACCCTGAGGCACGTAGAGAAGAGACGAGACAATATCGCAAAAGAAAGTTAGAAGCCCTCTCAAATATTGAAGAGGAAAATCAACCTCAAGAAAAAATTGAAGCAGGTATGTAAATGTAAATATTATGATCTATTGATATATATTTAAAATTTTCCTAATGTAAAATGTGAAGCTTAATTTTTATTTGATGAACTAGTTTGAAAAATATTTTGTTTGATGTAAACAGACAGAGATATTCCTAAAAATATTGAAGAAGAAAATCAACCTCAAGCAGAAATTGAAGTAGGTATGTAAGTGTAAATATTATGATCTATTAATATATTTTTAAAGTTTTCCCAATGTAAAATGTGAAACTTAATTTTTATTTGATGAACTAGTTTGAAAAATATTTTGTTTAATGTAAACAGACAGAGATACTCCTCAAAATATTGAAGAAGAAAATCAGCCTCAAGCAGAAATTGAATCGGGTATGTAAATGTAGATATTATGATCTATTGATATATTTAAAATTTTCCTAATATTTATTGACATATTTATTAATTTAGTTATTTATTGAATATGTACTATTTTTTCGAATATGTACAGATGAAATCACTATCGATAATGAGATGTTAGAAAATGTCGACACTCACACATATGGAGATAAAAAACTTGACCATGTTATACGATATCATGTCGATAGAATTTTTGAAAAGTATTTCAAAAATGAGCAAGTGACAGTTCAAGCTCAAATGTTGAAAGGTCTCCTATCATCAAGGAAATTAAAAGAAGCGACGACACTATTGGGTATTCGAAAATCAACCAAAGATTAAAAAAAATGAAAGAAGAGGTGATAAAAAATATGAGTAGTGCTATAGATTCAATTAAGAGATCTAGAGATAAAGATGTTTCAAATATACGTAGAGGAATACAGATGGCAATGGTTTCACCAAGTACTCAAGAGAATCGTTTGATAACATCTATGGCACGAGCACTGGGAACCTCGCGAAAAACTATGCACAAACATCGAAAATTTCGACTGCAAATAGATGTAAATGATGAACTCGTTTGTTGGAGAGCTATTTGTAGGCAACCATACAAAGATAGACTTGGAGAAGATGTTAAAAAAATAATATATGAATATTGGAAGAACAATTCGCGTGTTTCACCCACTGCAAGACATGTGATGCGAAGAAGAATAGCATGAAATCAATACGAAGAACATGAAAAACATCTCTTGGAAACCACTCAAATAGATTTATTCAACAAGTTCAAAGAAGAGAATCGTCAAATTCATGTTTCACTTAGTGCTTTTTTTCAACAAAAACCATGGTATGTAAAACCTATCACCGTACGCGACACTTGTTGTTGCCGTTATCATGTGGAATTTGAGTTATATTATGACACATTCCTTGATTTAGGTAGAACATTATGGAAGGATTCACCTCCTCCTTCCACTATCCGTGAATTCATATCTCAAATTCTATGTGAAAGAGAAAGCGATGAACTATTTTACAAAAAGAAATGTGTTGGTGGTAAAAAATGCGATGATTGTGGAAATTTGACTAAATTTCAAAACAAATATCGTATTGATACAAATGATCAATCATTGTCCAACATGAAAGTGAAATGGAAGAGATATGAATATATCGGTACATCGATTCAAGGTGCAGATAGTGTTAAAAGAATTGAATTACAAGAAGACGAAATTTTTTTGATAGACTTTTTGAGAAAGTTTGAGGCAGAAATTTACAAATACACCAAGCATTCCCATAGAGCTCGATGGCAAGAATTGCAATTCAAAAAATCTCGTGAAGTTTTTCCACCAGGGACCATTTTGTCAGTGATTGATTTTGCAGAAAACTACACATTTGTTCCACAAAAAGAAATTCAAAGTGAATACTATCATTCTGACCAAGTCTCCATGCTCGTCCATATTCTATATAGACATGTTGAACAAAATGTCGATCATATAGAAAGCACGAGTGAAAATCGACATATCATTAAAGAATATCACTTTTATATCAGTGACGATCGTACACATGATACATGTTTTGTACAACATTGTTTTGGAAGAATTTATGATTCATTGAATAATCGTGGAATAACATTCAATGAACATTGGATATGTTCAGACGGATGCGCAGGTCAATTCAAATCTGCACGATCATTTTTTTGGTTGTGTTGTCTTCATAAGAAAACCTGCATTAAACATTGTTGGAATTTCTTTGAGACTGGCCATGGAAAAGGAGAACATGACGGTGCAGGAGCATGCATAAAACGAGTACTTTGAAGATATCAAATGAACCACTTTGCACGCCGACTTGTGAACGCTGAAGAAGTTGTTCAATGGTGCAAAACTGCTCTAAGCCATGAGATTAACCCATCAAGAGAAGTGAGAAGGTACATTCAATTTAATTTATATTGGAAATCTAATTTTAAACATTGTACATTTATCATGCAATGATTATTTTTAATTGTATTTTGATATCATATTTACAAATTCTTTTTCTAATTTTTCATATAAAGGTTTTTCTGGCATATTGGAATCGGAGACGTAAATAGATCAATTGGAAATGAAGTTGGAACAATAAAAGGGACTCGAAAATTGCATTCAATTCAAACAAAATTGTCCACAAATGTGTTTGCATTAGATAAAAGAAAATATTCTTGTTTTTGTGATGTTTTCATAGACAACACAAAATCCAATGACGTCTGTGAAAACAAAATGTATGTGAACGATTGGAAACATACAGAGCTAAATACAAAGGGAAAAATGTCTGTTGCAATGATTGAAGAAATGGAATCAAAGGAAACTACAATATCATCCGATGGTGATCGAGTTTCTGATCTTGTTAGAGAAGGTAACATTTGAATTACTTTTTAATGATTTAAAGATTTACAAATTTAAATTTAAATATGCATAATTAAATATTAAATTTATTTTATTGTGCTGGAGATGTTTTTGCTGTAATTGTACCTATTGACAACGATGAAAATGTGAAGTATTATTTGATGCGTTGCACTGAACAAAAAATGAAATTATTACAAGACTATAATGATCACGGATTTCAGTATGACAAAGGGTCTATTATACTGAAAGGTTATTTTTTCAAACAAACTCGTCAAAGTGGAGACTTTGTTTACTTCGAAGACTATGAACCTGATTCAATAAGTTGTCAATATAGTCACTTGGTGTGTGCAGCACGCATAAAGTTGATAGAAGTTCAATCAAAGAAAAAATCAAAAATTAAGAAATGGAAAATGTCAAAATCCGATCATGAACGGATTATTGAGGATGGAATTCCATTATAATTTTTTTGAGTGAAGTGTCCAACAATTTATTATCTTTGGATTAAATATGTTTTATAACTTCCAGTACTCAACTAAAAATTGAGCTGCTTATGTTATTTGTGGTTTGCACATGTTACAAATTGTTTGGGTACAAGCACATGCTCTAGTATCAACTAAAAGTAGTTTTTCTATACATGTGCATTGATGAAAAATGTTATATATATATATATATATATATATATATATATATATATATTCTAGAATGAAATTAATTGTTCTTGTATATTAATTGTTCTTGTATATCAGTAACCGACCATATGGTACAAATTATTTCACTTTATTTTGTAAGGTCAGATTCGGTCCCCATATGGCCTAGCCTCCAAGGGATGAGATAACAAGTGGTTGTCCCCACTTGCCCGAATCTCAGCTTTTAAACTTACATGAGTACAATTTTACTATTTATGTCAGGCATCTTACATGATGTCCTAGCCAAAGATAGATTCTCTTTGTTTCAAGTTTCCGGTAAAGTTGTCACCGAATGACCTACTCGAACTCTTGTAGTAAACACCATACATTATCTCTCTTGCTCTCCGATATTATTAGGTTTAATTATTATAACACAAAAATCGTTCTACATTGTCAATAATTTTTTGCGCTTACACTAAAATCAATGAACACTATTAATCTAATGACTTTACAAGTAATGTACCATCATACATGCAATTATATCAAATTAGAAATCAACATATACAATGAAATCAATGGGGATTGTCTTGTTACAAGTAACATAATTTCAATTTACCATATGTGCAAATGTAGGTTGAAACCATCCAAAACTTTAAGTTTTAAAACCCTTTTGATTATATATTCTGCAACATTATTTAACATTAAACATTTAAAGTTCATTAAATGTCACATGCAAAATGTAGATTGAAACCATGCAAAACTCGAGTTTTAAAAACTTCACATGCCATGCCAATTATAATTCAACTATCCAACAAAAACATTTAACAAATTAAATATCACATGCCAAAGTTGTTTCAAGTTTCTGGTAAAAGTTGTCACCGAATGACCTACTAGGATATTATAAATACTAACTTTGTAAGATCATTTGGCATTCGGGAAAATTCGAAAGTCTTAGACTGTCAATCAATTTAAAGTATCATTCACCCTAGGGAGTGTAAAATATTCAATGTAGGTTGGTGACGATGCTCACTCCTAGCTTGAAGCACCGCCAATGACCAATTCTTTAATGAATTCCAATGCACTAGACCAAATTTGGTTCAACCTACTTGGTTTTTCACCCAAGAAATTCCAAGGATGGACTATCTGGACAAACTGCTGAAATTGAAAAGCTTGACATGGAGATACGACAAGGTGAACAAAGACTTCAAGAACTCTTTATGGAAAGGGCTCACTTGAAGGAAAGAAGCACCACGTTGCACGCTAAATTCAAGAACATGGAATATAAGATCAAGAGGGACTTTCTTGATCCGAAACCTATTGGTTTGAAGAAAGAAAATGCATGTGTTGGCACACTTGGAAAAGAAGACGACCACACTATGAGGATTGTATGTCGTATTGGAGCAATTAGATAGAATTCGAAAAGGAAAGAGCTTGAACCAATTCAAGCGGACCCAGGATCGGATTGTTCTATGGAGCTTCATGAGAAGAGATATGTGAAAAGCACTGTTAAGCCAAGGGCTAGTTCGAAAGACATATTGGAAGAGGAAATGTTGAAGAAGATTGCGGAAGTAAGGCGCAAGACAAGGAGGAGGAATGATGATGAAATTTCCTTGGACTTGAGATTCGTGTCTACAACCGTACATGGGAAAAATTTCTATGCTTTGATAGACACGGGGGCTACCCATAGCTTCCTAGGTCGAAAGGCAGCTTCATCTCTTAGAAAGAGGAAGGCTGGCATGGAGAAAGAGTTGAGTGCTTTCAAGGCAGTCAATTCGAGGATGAAAGCAGTGACTGGTGTCATGAAAGGCACACATGTGAGAGTAGGGTCATGGTTTGGAAAGATAGACTTAAGAGTCATTGACATGGATGATCATTCTATGGTGTTGGGACGAGACTTCATGGTTGCAGCACAAGCCATACCAATGATGGACTAAGACATTCTCTTAATTCTTGTGATCAATCTTAAACTATTTTCTGAACTTCTATTCTTATTATCACCCTTATTAGTTTTGTCATCTTTCCGTATCGATTATATTAAAAAGAAAGTATAAATCATAAATCATAAACCATTTAAATATTTAGCTCGAACTCTTGTAGTAAACACCATACCTCAAGTCTCTCTTTCTCTCCAATATTATTAGGTTTAATTATTATAACACAAAAATCGTTCTACATTGTCAATAATTTTTTGCGCTTACACTGAAATCAATGAACACTATTAATCCAATGACTTTACAAGTAATGTGCCATCATACATGCAATTATATCAAATCAGAAATCAACACATAGGTACAAACCATTTAAATATTTAGCTCGAACTCTTGTAGTAAACACCATACCTCAAGTCTCTCTTGCTCTCCAATATTATTAGGTTTAATTATTATAACACAAAAATCATTCTACATTGTCAATAATTTTTTGCGCTTACACTGAAATCAATGAACACTATTAATCCAATGACTTTACAAGTAATGTACCATCATGCATGCAATTATATCAAATCAGAAATCAACATATACTGTAATGAAATCAATGGGGATTGTCTTGTTACAAGTAACATTTCAATTTACCACATGTGCAAATGTAGGTTCACATTCTATCATTCATGCAGTTTTAAAAACTTCAGATACCATGCCAATTATAATTCAACTATCTAACAAAAAAATTTAACATTAAATATCACATGCCATGCCAATTATAATTCAACTATCCAACAAAAACATTTAACATTAAATATCACATGTCAAATGTAATTCAGATGACAACATTACTTCACATTCACATGCACATGTAATAAAATTAAATAAAACAAATTATATAATAACATTGTAATAAAATATGTCCAAAAATTGTAAATCTCACTTGAGTATCAAACTGTATCAAGTTTAACAAATTTTAAAACCATCAAAATTTTGAAATCAAATCTACTGTAAATCTTGTCCATCAAATGGAGGATCTAGTGTCTGGGTCTCGGGTAGCGCCCTATCCTGTGAATAGGAAACCTACATACACAATGCACATGTACTTGAACATTAAAATTTGAAGTTTTAAAAATGAATGAGAATATATATATCTATAACTTCATGTAAAAAACAAAATATAACAAAAAAATCATTCAATACCTCGTAAGGTTCCCTCTCCATTTGATGAACAAGTTTCGCCCCCATAGGAACATCTACAATGGTAAACTGTACAATATACATGTACAGTTAAATGTGTGTGTGTGTGTATATATATATATATATATATATATATTAAAAACTTTCAAATGAAAATGCACGTGTACATATATAAACTTATTTTCAATAATATTAAAAAAAATAACTAAAGACAACTTGTTCAAATGTTGTGGATGTTCCTATCTTCGTCGCTAGAGTCCCCGGATTAAAAAAATCTTCTATAGGAACCTAAATTCAAAAAAATTTAAATAACTCAAAATATAGATCTCTCTCTCTATATATCCCAATTTTTAATGGAACTTTTTGAGGTAACATAAATTTTGAACTTGTGAAAAATTGTCCATACTTGTGGCACATCTCCCAATGAAGGAGAAGGTATATCTCCTAAGGAAGAAGAAGGTACCGCCATCCCAAAAACATCAGACGGAATCGGTACCTGTTAAAACACTTTATCAAATTATATATATACATACATGTACATGTGTGGCAACAATTATTTATTTTATAGTCACTTAAAAAACACTAACATACATGTGCCAACATATCATGATGGTCAGACCCATCTGCATCGTTTGAGCCAGAGGTCCCGAACGTAATATTAACATTTTCATCACGTATCATGCTTGAGAACTGCAAATGGTGTTTTAACATATAATCATACATTTTTGTTAGATTAATGTACACATACAAATAAATGTATACATGTACATACACATGTATTTATTACAAATTGTACACATGTATATGTAAATATAATTTCAAACCTAAGGTCACTAACACATACCGTTCTCGTGCCCTCTTCCTCATGAAAAATTAGGTCTTGCAGACCATTGCGACAATTTATTGCATATGTTCGGAGATCTTCAACATTCATGTTGTAAATCTCCTCATCTGTACAATAAACAAAATTGGCACGTGCATTTTCACGTGCTCTTTGTCGATTTAAGCCAATATCGACTCCACTCAATCCGCTATGAACATTTTCGATCATAACATCTCTTTCTTCATGACTTATTTGAGAAGTCGCATCCATCTCTGATCGCAGGGTTTCGACTCGAGACGGTCGACTCACCAATGGCGGCTCAGGGCGAGGCAACTCCACATCTCTCTTAGCGCCCTTACGTTGATATAATCGACCTCTCCCCGGGCCAAAAAATTCTGAAGGAAGGTCATTGTAGTCGGGTTTCATACCCAAAAAAAATTCTGCATAAAACATTTGTGCAAAATAAACAGGAACCTCATCGTTCCATGGAAGCCTTCCAAAGGCCACAAGATGTCGATCATACAAATAAGCAGCTTTGTCTGGGTGCTTGAAATACTGCACCTTCAACATTTTTCTTTTTGGCCCTTCCTTATAATTAAACATTGACTTGGCATCTGCTCTTGTAACTCTTTGTTTCATGTCCTGCCATTTATCGGGACCTATCACTGTTTCTTTTCTCTTTCTCATCAGTTCTACAAACGAATCAGTCGTTGGCCCCAAATTTCTGTACACCTTTACCATTTCACCCAATGAATGTGTAACTATTTCGAGGCTTTGTCTACTCTCAACAGGTAGAGACAAAGCCTCGAGATCTCTTTGCAATTTTGCATGAAGGCTTTGACACCTTTGTAAGGTGCATTCCGCCATGTTCGTTTCCCATGGTATATCAGTAATCTCAGCCGGATAAGTTGTGCTGGGTTGACATCCTTCTTCTTGAACCAACCCTGCTGAGAACCAACCCCAGAATGACGCTGTTGAGAACTAGACCCACAGTGACCCTGTTGAGAACCAACAGCGGTTGATTGGCCTTCGGGGGAATAAATATCACCCCCTTCCCGCAACCTGCTACCACTCATACCTCGACCGGTTGAACCTTGGCCACGCTCCATGGATGGAGTTGAAACCCTTCTCCTCTTACCTCCTAAAAATTAAAATATAAAACTTATTAACAACTAAATTAACTCAAAGTTAATAAAAAAATCAATTCCATATGTACACATGTATGGAGATTTAAGATTATATTTAAATACCGTGAACATTCCCCGATCCCTGAACCTCCATATTGGATTTGACTGATCTTCGTTTTTCATCCTCCATGATATATATCTATTGGTCGACATTTACACAAAATAAATTTCAAAAAATCAATTTGTAATTTAGTGTACACAAATTATGTAGAACACAACTTTCAAAGCAATAATTGATCATGTGTGAAACTAAATTTAATCGAAAAAGATATTATAAAAATAATAAGTTCACCAAATTGCGCTTTACATGGTGGGAGCACACTTGGTATAAAATTTCCTACTTATACACTTTAGTTTGTGGAAGAAATGACACATGTACATAGTTTACCTTAAAGTAGTTGTGTTTTATGGATATTAAAATGAAGAACTTCTATTTAGATCCATTCCAGAGATTGACTGTAGGGGCATTTAATAGATATGTCACCTTTCATAAAAGATGAGATCCAGAGGCTACCTGGCCCTTTACAGACTCTGCCTATAGAACTTGTAGAAGTAAACACTAGAGGCATTAACAATATCAAAGAACGTTTTCATGCTCAGACATGGGAATGTGTCTCTTTCCCTACGCAAAAAAATAGTTCAAGGCAGTGAATCTTCATAGACATGTCATCAAGCAAGTCAATGTGATCATCCCCAACTTACTTTTTATGAAATTAGGCTTGGAATCCTCTACAACCTGGTGGATGGAGTTGAATGGGAACTAAGTTGAATGGTTAGATTTGAATGGTTAAATTTCTTATCTAATTAAGGCCTTGAATGTATTTTGATGTTTCATGAATTTCTTTGCAAATTCAAAGTATAGTGCATGTTGCATGAAGCAAGATGTTGAAAGTAGAGTTACGTTGACACACTTAAATGCAACAAATATGGAAATTTGTACCTGAGCTCTACTATTTGACTTGAGAGTCAGTTGTTTCAAGAGGCATGTTTTTTCAATTTGTGTTTGGTTGATGGTTTTGTACACCAATATGTAAGAGTACATGGAGATATTCACATGATGTGAATTTTTTTTATTTGAAGGAGAAAAATGAGAATTACTTTAATATGTCATGCTTCTTTAATTTATCTTTTATAGATGACTGGAGCATCCCTTTTTAATCTATCCCTTTTGACTTCGGATATGTGGGCGATATTCATCTGCATATTTTTCTATCATAAAGCAGTGAGTAAAATTGTATTCCATTTGTGTCAATGTTAAGGTTAAGCACATGGATTAAAGTTTTATATATTAGATGAGGAAGCTATGTATTACATATGGTCTTGAATGAGCTTTTGGACTCTTTAGATATATATCTAAAGAGTCCAAATGCTCATTCAAGACCATATGTAATCCTCATCTAACTTAGCCAGGGATTTGCAATACTATATTTGAGTTGGCTAACTCCATTTCAAGATATTATGGTTATCCAAGAGGGGATATAAAAAATGAAAAGAAGGATGTTGTTGTAGGTTATCCAAGTCGGACATAGAACCAGTGGAGAAACCTAAGGAAAAGCTATGTTTCCAGGTCTAACCTTTGTAGAGGTTCCAGTACCTGAGAGTAAAATCCAGTTTGGGGCTGTTAAATTCTAACTGTACTGGTAATTGTGCTAGGGGGAGAAATAGGATGTAATTTCCTCTTCTCATGGTTGGGAGTCTTGTTTTTCATGTGGATTCAACCAAACATATTGTACATATTAAATGAGGATATAATTATTACACATGTTTAATTTACATGAACAAATGCTTCTTTGATTTATCTCCTATAACTTAATGTATTATGCTAGATATATAATTTAAGTTGAAGGCCCATGAGATAAATATGAATTATATGTGACATTTGTATTGAATCATCTATTTGTTGTGTTATATGAACATAATTGGTACGCATATCTAATGCTCATTCAAGACCATATGTAATTTCCTCATCTAACTTAGCCAGGGATTTGCAATACTATATTTGAGTTGGCTAGCTCCATTTCAAGATATTATGGTTATCCAAGAGGGGATATAAAAAATGAAAAGAAGGATATTGAGCTGTAGGTTATCCAAGTTGGACATAGAACCAGTGGAGAAACCTAAGGAAAAACTATGTTTCCAGGTCAAACCTTTGTAGAGGTTCCAGTACCTGAGAGTAAAATCCAGTTTGGGGCTGTTAAATTCTAACTGTACTGGTAATTGTGCTAGGGGGGAGAAATAGGATATAATTTCCTCTTCTCACAGTTGGGAGTCTTGTTTTTCATGTGGATTCAACCAAACATATTGTACATATTAAATGAGGACATAATTATTACACATGTTTAATTTACATGAACAAATGCTTCTTTGATTTATCTCCTATAACTTAATGTATTATGCTACATATATAATTTAAGTTGAAGGCCCATGAGATAAATGACTTCTATGTGACATTTGTATTGAATCATCTATTTGTTGTGTTATATGAACATAATTGGTACGCATATCTAATTTACATTACTAATATGTCATGCTTCTTTAATTTATCTTTTATAGATTACCGGAGCATCCCTTTTTAATCTATCCCTTTTGACTTCGGGTATGTGGGCAATATACATCTCCATATTTTTCTATCATAAAGCAGTGAGTAAAATTGTATTCCATTTGTGTCAATGTTAAGGTTAAGCACATGGATTAAAGTTTTATATATATTAGATGAGGAGGCTATGTATTACATATGGTCTTGAATGAGTTTTTAGACTCTTTAGATATATATCTAAAGATTCCAAATTCTCATTCAAGACCATATGTAATCCTCATCTAACTTCACCAGGGATTTGCAATACTATATTTGAGTTGGCTAGCTCCATTTCAAGATATTATGGTTATCCAAGAGGGGATATAAAAAATGAAAAGAAGGATATTGAACTGTAGGTTATCCAAGTTTGACATAGAAACAGTGGAGAAACCTAAGGAAAAACTATGTTTCCAGGTCGAACCTTTGTAGAGGTTCCAGTACCTGAGAGTAAAATCCAGTTTGGGGCTGTTAAATTCTAACTGTACTGGTAATTGTGCTAGGGGGGAGAAATAGGATGTAATTTCCTCTTCTCACGGTTGGGAGTCTTTTTTTTCATGTGGATTCAACCAAACATATTGTACATATTAAATGAGGACATAATTATTACACATGTTTAATTTACATTCAAATGCTTCTTTGATTTATCTCCTATAGCTTAATGTAATGCTAGATATATAATTTAAGTTGAAGACCCATGAGATAAATATGACTTCTATGTGACATTTGTATTGAATCATCTATTTGTTGTGTTATATGAACATAATTGGTACGCATATCTAAAGAGTCCAAATGCTCATTCAAGACCATATGTAATTTCCTCATCTAACTTAGCCAAGGATTTGCAATACTATATTTGAGTTGGCTAGCTCCATTTCAAGATATTATGGTTATCCAAGAGGGGATATAAAAAATGAAAAGAAGGATATTGAACTGTAGGTTATCCAAGTTGGACATAGAAACAGTGGAGAAACCTAAGGAAAAACTATGTTTCCAGGTCGAACCTTTGTAGAGGTTCCAGTACCTGAGAGTAAAATCCAGTTTGGGGCTGTTAAATTCTAACTGTACTGGTAATTGTGCTAGGGGGGAGAAATAGGATGTAATATCCTCTTCTCACAGTTGGGAGTCTTGTTTTTCATGTGTATTCAACCAAACATATTGTACATATTAAATGAGGACATAATTATTACACATGTTTAATTTACATGAACAAATGCTTCTTTGATTTATCTCCTATAGCTTAATGTATTATGCTAAATATATAATTTAAGTTGAAGGCCCATGAGATAAATATGACTTCTATGTGACATTTGTATTGGATCATCTATTTGTTGTGTTATATGAACATAATTGGTATGCATATCTAAAGAGTCCAAATGCTCATTCAAGACCATATGTGAAAACCAGACTCTGGCACATTCTAAACCCGAATTCTTACTTGAAAACCAATCATTTGGCTGGTAAGAATTCTTTGTTCTACTTGTTTATTGTTTTTCATCAATTCAATAATGACTTGAGGACAAGTCAAACACTTAGTGGGGGAGAAGAATTAATGGTTTTTCTCTTTGGTAGAAGAATCAGTGATTTTTCATCTCCTCATTTTTAAAGCTTCAAGGAATCGTGTCAGTTATTCAGTATTTCAATTCAGTTGTTCAGAATTTCAATAAAGAGTTATTTTTGTTCTAATTAGAAGGACCTGTTAAAGGCTACTTCAGAGGGACCTGTTCTACTTCAACAAAAGATACATCATCAACAAAGGCTACTTCAGAGGGACCTGTTCTACTTCAACAAAATTTTCAAAGGTTGTTTATTACCGGAATTCGAAGGCTACATCAACAACAAGGATAAAAGAAGCTGCATAAAAGATGATTCTTCAGATTTTAAAGGGACCTGTTACATTCATTTCAAAGGGACCTGTTTTGAAAGATGAAGATCAGTCATACCTGTACAAACAGATCAGTCACCTGTGCAAGCCAAATCAGCATTCTGTCAATCAACAAGTGTAAAGTATTGTTGAAAATTTTCATTTTTAACATTTAAATTCTTAAATTAGTTTAGTGTTCAAAAATAATAATTATTATTGCTTGATTATCAATTTCAAAAATCCCTATATCCATAATCTTTGCTTCCTATATCATTCTATTTCCTATTTCCATTCATACCTTAGCCTATTATTCTATTCCCATTCATTTATACCTTAGCCTATTTTCTATTTCCTATCCTTATTACCCTCTTCAAATCCGCTCTTTAAAAACTCATCATTTTTAAATACGCCCTCTGTCAATAAAGGTACCAACAAAGAAGTGGTATGTATGGACACTCAATGAAGAGTCAGCTCAATGGTAAGACATTTGTAAAACGCATGATTACATTTCATTTCAACAGACGGAGTTATAAAAATGATGCTCTGACCCAAATTCGTTTATGGAGTGGAATGTATCCGTTATCATCACACGAATTATATTATGATTATGCTTTTATAAATCACTATTCCTTTGTATTCATAATCTGAATGCATTGTCCGTCCCTGCAAACAAACTCATGACCAATTTGAATGCGCTGTCCGCAATTTGAATGCGCTGTCCGACCCAAATTCATAACCTTAAGACTCTGTTCCTGCGTATTGTATGATACCAAGCAAGTTGAGGTCGGTTGTTGAATTTTTAAGTTCATAGAGTGGTTAAAAGTTAAATTTTAGACTCTGAGTTTTTAAGGAGGACCAAGATAGCATGTGTGGTTCCATTGAGAAAATATAGCAGACAAGTTATTCAGGGGTTTTTCTCTAAGGCCGCCCAGAATTTGAAGAATAGCACAGTGAAGAAGGCCGCCCAGAATTTGAAGAATAGCACAGTGAAGAAGGCCGCCCAGAATTTGAAGAATAGCACAGTGAAGAAGGCCGCCCAGAATTTGAAGAATAGCACAGTGAAGAAGGCCGCCCAGAATTTGAGGAATAGCTCAGGAAATTAAAGAAGGCAGCTCAAAAAATTGAGGACGCTAACCAAGTCAGAGAAACGCAGGAGAAGAGGTAACCACTTGAAAACCTTGATAGAATTTTTTTTTGTTGAAGCATAGAAAAGGGGTTAAGAATAGAGAATTTTTTTAAAACAGAGGAAACAATGACCAACAGAGTGGAGCCCGAAACATTTGATAGACTGAAGTATCACGAGGACTGTGTCAAAATTCTAGAAGAAAAACATTGGTTGCCTTTCCTACAGAAGTTTAATGGGAATAATGAAGAGGTCACGAATCAATTTGCATTTTCCTTCAATGGAGAGAAAGCTCTAGTAGGAAATGTCTCTTTTAGAATTTCAGAAGATATAATAGCACAAACCTTGGAAATCAGTCCTGAAGGAGAGAAGTACTTCAAAACCAAACAGTTCAAGGAAAAATCATGGACCCAGTTCATGTCCAGGTCAAGGGTTTCTTCAGTTAACTGGAAGAAGGGTGTCCCAAGAAGCTGGTTAGTGCATCCATGGGATGAGATGGTGTATATCATTCAAAAATTCATTACATGTGAAGGTCGATATAGTATTGTATATCTCTATCACATAAAACTTCTATTGCATTTGAAAGGCCAATGCATTATCAATCTACCCTATTTCCTTTTGCAGAGTCTGACTAAGATGTCAAAGACTATTCTGAAGCACAAAATTAATGAAGACAAGAGTTTATATCATTTTGGCTTGATTAAAATACTAATTGAATCTGAGTTGCAGAGAAGAGGAAAAACATGGAAGGAATTCTTAATTGATAATCAAATCAAAGATAGAGAAGAAGAACAACAGAAGCAAGGAAGCATGGAATTGATGATTGATGTTGATAAAGAAATCCCTGAGCTTAAATCAAGTAATATTCCTCAACCGAGCGGTAGTGTAAGAACAAGAAGGCAAAATCAAGAAGCTGCTAAGAGAATTGAAAAAGATAAAATCTTCACTACCTATAACAGAAGATCAAGGAGGATGAAAAGGAGTCAAACACAAGATGAGCCACCAGAACAGAATGCAAGCATACCAATGGAAATTGAAAGTAGTGAGTCAATACATGAAGCAGAAATGGAAACTGGAAGAAATGAGAAAGAAAAGGAAGAACCAACACCTACAAATAAGAAGCAGAAAAGGTTAGAAAAACAGATTGAAAGGCTGAAAGAAGAATTGATGGAAGCAAACATGTTAGAGAAGGTTATCAAGAAGGAAAATGAAACGCTGAGAGCTCAAAGAAAAAAATACAATAGAAGAATGAAAAACTGAAGAAAAAGATCAAGGAACTGAAGATTGATCAAACTGAAATAAGTAATTGGGCAATAAAAATGTTATACTCAGAAAAAGAGTCTCAAGGAAAAATATAAGAAGTTAAAACATCAGTCTCAAGTTCAGAAGAATGCCAGAGTTCAGAGGAATGTGGATATATTGTTACAGGCACCTGAGGTACAGGCAGAAACAGAGTTTAAGGGGAGCACATCAGGATTAGCATGAGGACATGCTAAACCATTGAGTTTGGGGGAGATGTTGGTACTATTTTATTGCTACCCTTTTCTATTAAAATTCACCATTTATCTATCATTTTCTCCATAAACTTTCCATAAGTCCATTGAAATTGATTAAGTGAAGCATTATAGTTGTTATTTTGCATTAAATTTAATTTATGAGTTTTTATGTTAAAATTTTGAATTTTTCAACAAAATTACAGGAAGTCACTACATCATGTAATCAATTTATGTTGTGACATGTGGCATGATAGGAAAATCAAAATAGAAGGCATGAACGTGATCTAGGATGTACAAATATGGTAGAAAATCCATTTGCCATCGAATTTGGAGTTCCAGGATATACGGTCAAAGTCAGTCAAACTCAGCCTCTTCAGCAGAAAAATCAGAAGCTATAATGATGTACTTGATCTTTTGCTTAAAGTTAGAAATTTTGAACTAATTCGAACTATGTTGGAATTAGTTAAGATGAAGAAGGAACGAATATAGCCTTCTAGTTGTAAATTTTAATAAATAGGAGGATTTTGATTCGAAAGTTTAGCTAATGAAAACGTTGAAGAAATCAGACTTAAGACTGTAAAGTGTATTCCAGCACTCTGTTTTGAATGTAATCATTTCCAAAACTTAATGAAAAGCAGAATTTCACCAATCTTAGTGTTTACGAGTCAAAGGTTTATCATTTGAAGTTATCAAAGTGTGCCATCAGTGCGTGGAAGGGCCCTACGTAAAGATTGGTACACTTTCTTTTACGTTTTATATTTCATATAGTTTAGTTTTTCAGATCTGAACAGCGTATTTCATTTCATTGTTTGTGAGTTCATTCATTGCTTGAGAGTTCATTTATTTAATCAGAATTTCTTGAAATTTATTGTTAATTTATGGTTCATAGCAATAGGTTGAAGATTCGATTGCAGAATTATTGAAACAGTCCTTGTAAAAGGTGTAATCGAGCATTGGATTTCAAAATATCTCTATGAACTCTGTTTGTTTTTATGAATTTGATTTCTAGAATGCTCAGTGTGTTATTTTAAAGGAGTTTTTGTGAAACATATCTTCGTAAGAGGATTGAAAAGCTCAGATTAGAAACACTCTGTTTTTAAGATCAGTAGATTAAAATTTGATAATATAAGTGTTTAAATTGTGAAAAGGAAACATATTTTAACCTCTTGTAAAGGAGTATTGAAGCCTGTCACAATTAGACATTTATTTACACATATAGAACAGAACCTTTTAGGTCTAAAAATATTAGATGTGCCTCTAAGACTACTGACCCTGGTCGACATTAAATGAGTCTAATCTAGCATCCTAGATTGGTCGTTACACACGCTATGTTAAATACTTGGCCACTAGGGGTAAATGTTTTTTTATCTATAGTACAAGTCATGAGTTCCCCAATTTTACCTCATGTAAAGCATGATTCTAGGATTACTACAATTTGTACTTGGTTTTTTATTATGATGATGCCCTGTCTCAATCACTTGGCCATCTCTTGATGGGTAGTTAAATCTTTATAACAATACTTAATTAAAATTTATATCTATTTGTATTATGTGAAATTATGTAAAAAATGGTATACTACTTTTCATAAAATTGGGTTGAGTTTATCATATATTTCAATGAAAGTTGATTAAATATGTTTTCTTTAAAAGGATCTAACAATTTTGGTAAGGTATGAATTTGCAATTTTGTGTGGCTCTCTATCAACCTTCACTTAATCATTTCTAGAAAAAGTCTACTTGCTCATTCGTATACCCACTTTCTATTCAAATGCATGAGTTTTGAACTCTCAGTAACTATGTTTTTCCATGCAGGAAAATTATGTCATATAATACATTATGTCACATAAATTTACATAAAAACAATACATCTCCAACATTCTTAAACAAAAATTATTTTACTAATATATAATTTTAAATATTTAATATTCTTATAAAATTCCATCAATTATTTAATCATTCCAATTAAAATTAATCATGGATGTGTATTTTTTATTTGTTTTATATTTATCTTAACGCCAAATGAAAAGTTTCTTTAAAAGTAATTTTTTTTTTATATCCTAAAAAACTAGACTTGGATCAATGATTAAAACATTATCTTGATTATGATATATGATATATTTATTTTATATTTATATGAGAAGTTTTCATAAAAGTATTCTGTGTATATCCCAAAATACTATATTTAGATCAAATTATTAAGACAATATATTGCCTATCAATGTGATGAGCTATATGATATATTTGTTTTATATTTATGAGAAGTTTCCATAAAAGTATTCTTTGTATATCCCAAAATACTATATTTAGATCAAATTATTAAGACAATATATTGCCTATCAATGTGATTAGCGATTAGCTATGGCATGTGGCAAACACATTACTTTAAATGGAAAACCTTCCCTTGGTTCTATGTAGATGGTGATGCTTGTTGATTACATTTGGCCAACGCTAGCTTTCAAACAAATCAGTTAAAAATTAAGATTTATATGGTAAGGTTTTTCTTTTGATAAAACCAATTCTTTTTTGTGGAGTGAGGAACATACTTTTGGAATGTGTGGCTTCGAGGAATTTTAGGGAAACCATGTGTGGAAAGGGACCTACTGTTAAACTTCCACCATATCCCAACCGACATAAAAAGTGCCATGATTAAATACAATCTTTTCATATAAATGTTAGCAAGCCTTCCAAAATAGCTCATAGCTGGGTTGGTGGGGTATGACTGAACCCTATCAGAGAGTGTGGACCCTCTTAATGATGCAGGGTGAAACCTTTGGATTATTTGTGTACAAATGGTAAAAATTCAATTCATTGCATGTTCAAGCATAGAATGTAGTAGAGATTGGTATTCTTCTATATATTTAGAATAGTTATTCTCCCTATAGAGAAGCCTAGAAGAGGAATAAGACTACTTAGGTGTCCATGAAAAGGAACGATAAAGGGTAGTGTCACAATCTCAATGATCCTAGGTAAACTAAAATGAAATTATTTATTGGCAGTATCATGACCTAAAGTGGACCAATAATAATATAAACATAGCTGTATCTCAGCAGGAATGAAAAGGCCAAGGGAAAAATTGCATGTGCTCATGCTGGCTCATTCAGTGTACCAATTTCTAGATATCAATATTTTATCCATATCCAACTGCCTGCCAACCATTACAAAAGGCTTCTTGGACACTCCTGATTCTTCAGGCTTTACCAGACCATTTGTTGGCACAGACTTGTTGGGTGCATATTGAAAGGTATAAGCTTTTAGGTACAGTTAATTTTCTCCCTTTCAAGCTCTATTTATGACAGTTTGCTATGAGACAAAGGATATATGTTGCCATAACTCTAGTGGGCTTTCTTCTGAGCTTTTTTTCGCTGTATTTTCGGGTTCAGAATGTACCCACAAACTCGTTATTATGAAAAGGAAATTTACAATGCCAGTGTGAGATGGAGATGCTATTACTGTTTGCAGAAGTTTGTAGTCATTCATTAATTACTTTCTAGGGTTCTAATCATTATAAAATAAGCTTTTAGGCCATTGCCTTTGCATTGCAATCTGTTGTGTGGAGTTAGATTCTAATATTGTCAAAAGCATTTCTCTTTTGGGTACTTATTCTAATAACATATGCACATATAGATACTGTGATAGATGCAAGTAATAGCTGGGAATAAATCTAAACCATAAACCATAAAAACGTTTCCGCCCATAAATCAATTCAAAAATAATCTACAGAAGATGTGATTCAACGTAGTTTTCAAAATCTAGATGATGCAAAGAAATTCATTACAGAATTATTTATTATTGGCAAGGGACAACGCTACATATTATGGACTTTATATGAGTGCAACAAACAATTGCATTATACGGTGTTGATTTCTATCATATTCATCCTGCAAGCCATGGAAGAAAATGCAATCCTCTAATGTTATCAATGAGAAAACAATGACAATAACAATTATAATCCCTTGAAAATGATGATAATATAATATCATACAATGCATATACAAAGAAGAAATTGCAGTTGGACGTAGAAGAGAAGGCAACAATCAACCATGGTGGTAGAGGGAACACATCCATGGTGGTAGAGGGAACACCAACCATGAACGTGGAAGCTAATAGGACAAAAAAACACAGAGATAAATGGTTAAAGTCATAAAAATTGTGTTTCGAACCATGGCACTGGAAAGATCTATAGAGGATGAGCACACTGTGCATCTCACTGCAAGTGTTAGAGATAATGAAACAAAAAATAAGAAGGGGCCATTAATGTTTGTAGCGAATATTTTGGGAGTATGATTCCATTGGCAGGGATATTTCAATGCGTTTAGAGCCAGCGACAGGAGCGTTAAACCAGAATCATTTCAGCTTGCAGACCTGAGCATTAGAACAGAGAATATTTTGGGAGCGTTAATATGTTGGAAGGATTCGCTGCGTTACAAATGTTGGGCTAGTAGACAGAATCTTCATCATAATATTCTGAATGAAATACATAATGCAGTGGCCATTATGAAATTATGAACGCAGTATGTTATCAAAATAATAATGTAACGGTAGTGCATTATTGGTATGATCAGAATAAGTAACAAGCATTATTGACATCATGGAATAATAAAAATCAAAGTATAACACATATATTTCATAGTCGAGTGATATTATAATCATAGAAATAGAACGTATGGTGCAGTGGTTTAGGACGCAGTGGAATTTCTATTCGAGCCTTACCCGCGCGGACAGCAAGAGCAACAAGGCGTCGGCAGCAGCAACAGTGCGGCTACAGCAGCACCAGGGCGTCGGCGGCAGCAACAGTGCGAACACGATAGAAACGCAATAGTAACGCGCGAAAAATGAAACAGTAAACCATACAAACTCGCGAGCGATTTATTTATAGAAAATAGTTCGGCCGAACTATTTTAAAAGTAAAACTTCAGCCGAACTCATAGTTCGGCCGAAGTTTTCTAGTAGTTCGGCCGAACTTCAATTGCCGGTTTTCCAAACTCCGGCAAAAATTCTGTTTGCCAGCGCCGTCAATGTGCCGTCATTGTTAACGGAATCCAGAGTTCGGCCGAACTTTTATAATAGAGTTTGGCCGAACTTTGTAAGAGTTCGGCCGAACTTCTGAAAATGTTCGGCCGAACTATTGTTGGAAAAAAATTTCGGGCCCCGATTCTCACAAAATTGTAACCCAACTTCACGTTTCCGCCCCTATATATTTTATTTTAATTGTGTTCAAACCGATTTAAAACTTTTCATTGGTTTGAAAGTATAGTTTTAAAATTGTAGAGATTTTAGGTAGTTGATTGATTTACATCTATATTTCAAGACATGTTGTATCTATGGAAGTTTTTAGAATTTGAGGTTAATAATTGAAATTTTCTTTTAATGGTTGTATATTTTAATGTTGCTTTTTGAGATAAAGGAAAGAGATTTGTTGAGACATTTTTTTTTCAATATAATTTTTATGAATAAAGAATATTAAATAGTTGTGGTGAATAAGAATTTTACATAAATATATTCAAAAGTCATCAACATCCTATGAACATCATGTAATTGTTATGAATACAATATATTAAATAATTGTGGTGGATAAGAATTTTACAAAAACATATTCAAAGTCATCAACATTAGAATGGTCAACATATTGGCTAAGTCTTACATTAAAATTATTTTATATATAGTAACACTATATATAAAATTTGGATCTGCATATTTGTTTCATGATGTGGGCAATTAGATTTATAAGGGGGATTGGTACTCCCTAGAGGTTGCATTTCAATGAAGGTGGTATGATATGTTTGAGGTGGGATATCTCCATATGTATTGTTGTTTCTTAATGCAAGCAATTAGATTTATAAGGGGGTCTCGTACTTTCCAGAGATTGCATTTCAATGAAAGTGGTATGATATGCTTGGGGTGAGATATCTCCATCATGATTTTCTAGTGCAAATTGTCCTCGCAAGACAATCAAAAGTGTTACCCAATTTGGGGTAGCCTCTATTACAAACGTGTTACCCAATTTGGGGGTATTTTATATTATCATTATAGTTGGTTGTCTAAAGGGCAATGATCATTATGCCATTATGCTTTTAGTTGGTGGTAAAGAAGGGCCTCTCTAGCTAGTTTCCTTGGTGTGCACTATTAGTTGATGTTTTCTTGCAGCGTTTTCAATTGGTAGAGGAATTATTATGTTGGTTTACTACGCATATTAAAAGTTAGTATGGCTCTTTCTCTGTCCTATGTCTTCTACTTAAATTTTGGCATTTTGTAGAAAGAAGAGTTAGCTTGCCTTTTGGGTGCCCCTAGGAAATTGGCTCTTTTCCTATTAATCTTGGTTGTTGGTCAAGTGGTTCTCTTTCTGAGCTTTGGGCTTCTATCTATGGGTTGGGTAGTTCTTCTACTAAGTTTTGAGCCTTGGTTCTATGGTTGGTTGTTTCTGTTTCCATTTTTTGGACTTTCGTCTGTTGTTGTGTCGGTGTTCTCATGAAATTTTGGACTTTTTCTTTTCTTTTTGGGGATGGAGTTTCAGGTGATTTTGGGGAATTTTTCTAGTCTCTTTTTCATTATGAGTCTCTTCTCACTTCTACCTCCTTTTTGAAGCATGTTCTAGATCATTTGGCAGGGTTGGGGTAGCCTTTGGTTCTGTCTGCTTGGTTTGTTTCTAGTCAATAGTGATTTTATTTTTACTCTTCAATGGGATGTCCTTTTGGGTATGGCTTCAATCCTAACTGCAAAGGGGGGGCATCTGTCATTGGTTTATGCTCTTGGTTAGGATGGTGCATCATAGAGTTTCCTTTGGGAGGTGTGGTGGCAGGTGAGGTCAGGCCTCTTTGTAGTTGTGAGCCCATGCAAGGGCTTGACATTCCATGGAAAGACATAATGATTCCAACTTGGTGGAAATTCACAGGGAAATTTTGGATATGGAAGATAAAGTGCACTTAAATAAACGATTCATCAATGATCAACATGTGGAAATTGAAACTCATTGTTATATTTCAAAGACTAGCAATACCAGATCTTGTGAAATATGTTACATGCAAACAAACAAACTCTACTAGAAAATCAAAAGTATAATGGAATCATTTATGGTGGAGTGTCCAAAGACTTTATGAATTGATGAAGTTCCACAAAAATTGTAGAAGTTGGATGACAAAGTCTCAACGTTGGCAAAGAGGCTAGCTAACCTCACATTCACTCCATTAGATGTAGATAATGATCCTCCTCCTATTTATGTGGACTCTCCTTCCACTGGATATGATGATTTATAGAATTATGTTTTGTTATGTAGCTATCAACAACAAGACTACTCTTTTCAGTTATGATAGGTTGTCATGCAAATTAGTTTCTAGTCTATTTGGTGCCAAGAAAAATTGGTTGATAGTTTTTTTGACATACAGATTTAATATTCTGCTAGTAATCTAGTCTCCATAGTAAAAAATTAATAATAATTAATGAATATTATGTATTTCTTTTTTATGATGATATAAATTTCTTTACTTTACCAAAACACAAACATCATATTTCCAATAAAAAATAAACAAATAATAACCTAAAATTCCTGTAAAATTGATTAGTAAATAACTAAATATAAAACTTTATTCAAAGTAATTGTTATACTTCAACTAATCAAATTCTATGTTCAATACTAATCATTGTTTATTAATATTTTAATCTTTAAATTGGAAAGTAAAAAGTGGTCACATATTCCAAACTAAATCTTCTTATAAATAGTCACAATTTTCTGTTCGACTAATAAATTAGTTCTTGCCTAGCTTTCAAATAAACAACTAAGAAAAATTCACATAATTCAAAAACAAATATCATGCTCTCTCCAGCCCAGTGTACAAGTCCTGCCATCACCGGAAGATCTGAAGAAAATATGCAGGGGAAATATGTTGCCTGCCTTCTTTCGTCAATTTAGTGGCATTTGCCATCCCACTGGCTTCTGCTGAGAATTTTCTTTTCCTCTGCCTATTTATAAATCCTCTATCATCTAAAAGAAAATCCTCTGTCATGTAAAATAATGTCTTCGATTTTAATCTTTTACTGCAAGAAATCATGACCATGGGGCTTTCTTTGTTTAAAGTTGCTTTGTTTTATGATTAAAACCTTTCAGAATTATTTTATGATTGAAGTAACGAAGAAAAAAAAGAGTTGCTTTGTTTTATGATTAAAATTAAAACCTTTCAGAATTATTTTATGATTGAAGTAACGAATAAAAAAATATATATTGTTATAAAGTATGAATGGAATTATTATATTATAGTATTATAAAATTCTAATCCCCGGATCAAGCTTCATTGCCTTACAAAGCAAGCTGGATCAAATTTCCAAGGTCCATTGCAGTAATTTGAGCTCACTTTCGACCAATTTTATCCAAAGATGGTAGCGTTTAAGGTATGCAGACTCCATATTCCTTGGCCGGAGGCCATATTGGTATGGTTACTGCAAGAAATAGGGTGAAATATTAGATAAAATGTAATAATTACATTTTATTGAGTGAGGGTGGTAATAAATATTGGGTAACATATAATTATAATATTATATTTTATCTAAGATTTTCCCTCACTCTATTTACTTTTTATTAAAAAAATTCTTTATATTTGAGGTTTATAAGTAAACTTAACTTCTATGTAAACATTTTGAGGTTCATAAGTAAACTTAACTCCTATGTAAACATTTGATTCCAGTATAATAGAGATGTTGTAATCTTTAATATTTTGACTTGACAAAACTATAATAATAATAAAAAAGGCATGAAATTAATAATTATATTTAAAATTATAATTAATTATAAATAATTATTAAACCAACCTAGATTCATCTTTGGATCTACCAAAGGCCTAGAGGGATCAAATTTATTTCCACTTTAAAAGGACAATTTTTCTAGATAGATACTATAATATTTCATTTCACCTAATATTTCCTCAGGTCCACGTATTATTGTGAATTTTCTTTATATTTGAATTTTAAAAGTAAACAATTAAGGGTGGGGGAATACTGAGTAAAATGTAATATTTAGGCTAGGGAATGACGGAAAATATTAGGTATATGTAATACTATTACATTTTAATTAGTATTTCTCCAACTCATGGCCACTTTTTATTGGGTGGTGGTGGTAATACATATTGGGTAACATATAATTGTAATATTATATTTTATCCAAGATTTTCACTCACTTTATTCACCTTTTATTAAAATTTTATTTGAGGTTCATAAGTAAACTTAACTCTTATGTAAACATTTGATCTCAATAGTATAGATATTGTAATTTTTAACATTTTGACTTGATAAAAATAAAATAAAAATAAAAATAATAAAATAAAATAAAAACATAAAATTAATAATTATATTTACAATTACAGTTAATTATATTTACAATTATAATTAATTATAAATCATAATTAAACCATCCTAGATCAAATTTCTTAAGATGAAAAGTGCTAAAATAAATATAAACTGATTAAATTAAAGAAGAATTTTACCAACTGATTTTGGAATCCCTCGTCTCAACAATGTATATAAATTACCATGGTGAAAAAAGAGTTTCATCATCCATATTCTCTATTTTTTTTTTTTTTTAATGGTGTTCAAACCAATTTAAAGTTTTTCATTGGTTTGAATGTATGGTTTTAAAATTGAAGAGATTTTAGGTAGTTGATTGATTTATATCCATACTTCAAGACATGTTGGGTATATGGAAGTTTTTAGAATTTGATGTTAATAATTGAAATTTGATTTTCATGGTTGTAAATTTTAATGTTTCTTTTTGAGATAGAGGAAAGAGATTTTTTGAGAGATTTTTTTTTCCAATGTAATTATTATGAATTAAGAATATTAAATAATTGTGGTGAATAATAATTTTACATCAATATATTCAAAGTCATCAACATCACAATGGTAAACATATTGTCTAAATCTTACATTAAAATTATTTTATATATAGTAACATTATATATAAAATCTGGATCTAATTTATAAGGGGGATTGGTACTCTTAGAGGTTGCATTTCAATGAAGGTGGTATGATATGTTTGGGATGGGGTATCTCCATATTCATTGTTGTTTCTTGATGCGGGAAATTAGATTTGTAAGGGGGCCTGGTACTCCCGAGAGATTGCATTTCAATGAAAGTGGTATGATATGTTTGGGGTGGGATATCTCCACCATGATTGTGCAAATTGTTCTTGGAAGACAATCAAATGTGTTACCCAATTTGCTACTAGTTTCTATTATCATTATAGTTGGTTGTCTAAAGGGCAATGAACATTATGCTATTATGATTTTAGTTGGTGGTAAAGAAGGGCCTCTCTGGCTAGTTTCCTTGGTGTGAACTTTAGTTGATGTTTTCTTGCAGCTTTTTAAATTGGTAGAGGAATTCTTATGCTAGTTTCATTTTATTTTATTTTTTATTTTTTTTTTCTATTTTACATTGTTAACTCTGCATATCAAAACTTAGTATGGCTCTTTCTCTGTCCTATGTCTTCTACTAAAATTTTGGCATTTTTTTGAAAGAAGAGTTAGCTTGGCTTTTGGGTGCCACTAGGCAATTGGCTCTTTTCTTATCAATCTTGGTTGTTGGCCATGTGGTTCTCTTTCCGAGCTTTGGGCTTCGACCTATGGGTTGGGTAGTTCTTCTACTGATTTTTAAGCCTTGGTTCTATGGTTGGTTGTTTCCATTTCCATTTTTTGGACTTTTGTTTGTTGTTGTGTCGGTGTTTTCATGAAATTTTGGACTTCATTTTCTTTTTGGGGATGGAGTTTCATGAGATTTTGGGGAATTTTTCTAGGCTCTTTTTCATTATGAGTCTCTTCTCACTTCTACCTCCTTTTTGAAGCATGCTCTAGATCATTTGGCAGGGTTGCGATAGCCTTTGGCTCTGTCTGTTTGGTTTGTTTCTATTCAATAGTGATTTTATTTTTACTCTTCAATGGGAAGTCCTTTTGGGATTGGCTTCAATCCTAACTACAAGGGGGGCATCTGTCATTGGTTTATGCTCTTGGTTAGGATGGTGCATCATAGAGTTCCCCTTGGGAGGTGTGGTGGTAGACGAAGTCAGGCCTCTTTGTAGTTGCAAGCCCATGCAAGGGCTTGACATTCCATGGCAAGACATAATGATTCGAACTTGGTGGAAATTCATATGGAAGATAAAGTGCACTTAAATAAATGATTCATCCCTGATCAACATGTGGAAATTGAAACTCATTGTTATATTTCACAGACTGGCAATACGAGGTCTTGTCAAATATGTTACATGAAAACAATCAAACTCTACTAGAAAATCAAAAGTATAATGGGATGATTCATGGTGGAGTGTCCAAAGACTTAGCAAGAGCTACTGTTATGAATTGATGAAGTTCCACAAAAATTGTAGAGGTTGGATGACAAAGTCTCAATGCTGGCAAAGAGGCTAGCTAACCTCACATTCACTACATTAGATGTAGATAATGAAAAAATAAGAAAAAAAAATAGTAGAGACATTCACATTCCAAACAAACTAATTAAGATGAATGGTCACTAAAATAAAATAAAATGGTGCCATTGACATTGACAATTATATATATATATATATATATATATATATATATATATATATATATATATATATATATATATATATATATATATATATATATATATATATATATATATATAACCAAGATAGCTCCATCTTAACTTCAGAATTTTCAAGCACTGAGGGGACAAATCTCTCCAAATGAAAATATTTCCTCGAGTTTTGCACTCAAAAAAGAGGTTTGCGCCTCTAAATATTTGATCCTTCTTGGCCCTTGATAGATCAGAGTTAAGTTGGATCTATGCTATTTTATACAAACATTCTAAAATTTAATATTTAACTATAAATTAATAACCACAATTTACAATTCAATCATTAATGAGAAAAATATTAATTCTTATCTTCCATGTTTTCTTAATAGTAAAATTGAAAAGTTTCCATAATTCAAAACCATATGTCCTAGTGACAAGAAACCATACAATGTCCTCTTAACAAGAATCCATAATTGTATTTCAAACACTAGTAATTTATCATTCCAAAGATTTTAGCCTTGAGGGTTAGCTCAATTGGTAGAGTCCCCATGGTTAAAGCACCTTTTCTATTGAGAGGTAACGAATTCAATTATCTCGACACTCTTGGGGTCATGCTCTGTGGTTGAGCTGACAAGAAGTGATGCATTCGAGTGGATCTTCCGGGTATAATTGTTTCGTGGATGTAGCGATCATCAATTTCCGGCTGAAAAGAAGTGATGCATTCAAGTGGATCTTCCGGGTACAAATGTTCCGTGGATGTAGTGATCACTGATTTTCAAGGTCCATGAACCACATAAAAATAAAAATCATTGCATAGATTTTAGAAGTGTGTGACTAAGGATAATTTTTTTTTATTAAAGTATGTGAAATGGATACTATGTAATATTAATAATGAGATATTTTTTCAAATAACTGTTATATTAGGGAAAGAAACCATTCAAAATTTTCCCTGCTTCAGAGATTTCCAGAAAGTTTTCAGCAAAAATTTTGTTGCTACCCTGTTTATTTCTACTATTCAACGTACAACACTTATACTATAATTTTTCCAAAAGAGCCCACCGAGTTTAACAGAACGAAATTCCATAAAAAGTAAATATACTAAAATAAACCAGAGAAAATCTACCTGCTGCCTTCCATCTTTCCCAGTGGAATGTCCTCCTGGATTGTTTCTTCATGGTTTTCGACTGCCAAATTCCTTTCAAGCTCGAGATGCTCCTATGCACCCTACACAGCTTCCTAAAGTTTGGATGGTGGTGTCTCTCTTATCCCAAATACCTCCATTAACAGTCCTATGGTCGTAGTTTGGACCTTTACTTCTAGGTTGTGAGCCTTGAAGAGCAAATTAATCATCGAAGATTTCAGGTGCTCCATTGTCTTCTGCTACAATTCCAAGGCTTTCTCAGTTCCTGGGAGGTGGGTCATCACTGTCGAAGTTTTCTCGTGGACCTCCTTTGCTACATGTCTTCCCAAATGATCAACCATGGCCGCAAAGTCTCCTATGAGTCGAATTCCTTACGCCTTCGTGTTATCTCCTCTACCATTGGTGCTGGAAGAAGCCATTTTAAGCGCAATCTTAACCTGGACACGAATAACTCTGAGCTTTAACAGTTTCATCCATTGCCTTATTATAATGCTTTGTTCCTTGTCAAATGGTGTGTCCATCTTTTAGAATTGAATGATCCTTCCTAAAGTTGGTCAGATTCGACACGAAACGCCATGTCTCGATTTGCAAATTGAATGATCTATTATACCTCCTCACATCGAATATTTACGAAGTTTGTGCTCCCCGAACTTAAAATTTAACATAGGTTCATTAATATTCCACTTGTCCATCATCATGAAATCTATTTTTTTTCTCCTCCATCTATTTTTAGGACATTCCACCTGCCAGCTCTGACTCCCAAGAAGATCCTACTAGGCCTCATATCAATACTTGGGTTGATGCGACCTATCACCATTAATGTGCTTTTTTTCCAATGTGTGTCCAAAGTTAAGGCTCTCATTCGAATTGTTATGGGACGTGACATAAATGATTATTTCTTTGATTTGAGATCAGAACCCCAGTGCCTATGTTGGCATATTTGTTTGCTTCCCTCTTGTTTTCATGTTTGCCATGAAAATGATTGTAGTCTTCAAGTTGGCTTAAGAGAGCCCTTGTTCGAATAAATATAGGTGATAAATTTGTATCAAAGTATTGACTAATTTTGAAACATCTTTGGATAATGATTATTGGATCCCCAACTATAATTATATGTTGAAGACCTTTGTATATTGTTAACTTGAGTCCTTTCCATAATGATAGGGCTTCAGCTTTATTGTTCGTTGCTTCCCCTAGCCTCCATGCATACCATGTTTCGATTGATCCTTCAGGGTTATAGATCACCCATCCAACTCCTGCCTCCTCTAAGGATGAAGATCTCCTTTAACCAAAAGAATTGGAAATTGAAAAATATTCTAACATCCTAATTTGGTCGATGAGGGTGCCTCATGCATATCCCTTTTTTATCTCTTTCTTTGACCATATTAACATAATTTTTCCCTACATCCAATTTAATATGGAATTTCAAAATTAAAACTCATGTTTATTTTCATATGTTCCCATCTTTCATCAACCTAATAGTACCCTTATCCACAAAGTTTATAGGAAAAAGACTAACACCAACAAATACCTTCATTCTAATTCTTACCATTACCCAATAAAAAAATATACCATTCTAAAATATTTGGTTACTCTAGCCATTAAAATATATACTCCCCACTTCTTTGAAAAGAAAAAAATCTCATCTTACAAAGGTCCTTGTGGCCAATGGTTAATCCCTCAAACCAACAAAGTATTTTGTTCAACCCACCATTCTAAATATAAAAATATGAATTCTCCTCCATAAATATAAAGCTCATTTATTTCACCTACATCCAAGGTACTACATATCACATTTCAAATATTTTGGACAAAAAGGATATCAAAACTCTTTGTAAACTCTATTAAACCCATAAACAATTATTATGAATTGCTAAGGATAAATGTGACTCTATGCTTGGCCAAGGATTTTACCAAATTCCTTGTTGTTATGTCAAATTATACATTGGTCAATAAGGTAGATCATTTAAAGCCCATCTCAAAGAAATATGGCTAACACATTCTATAACCACATTTTTATGTCAATTATCATTGAATACTCCCACAATTATAAACCCCTCATCTACTTTGACCAAACCAAAATTGTTGCATCAACACTTTATTACTCCTCTCATATCATTTAGGAAGCATAGGAAATTGAAAAACATCTGAATAATTTTAATCATGAAAATGTTTACAAACTTAGCCAATATTGGAAGGTATATATATCATCATGGTCATTAAACTTTTTTCCTCTCAAATTTTTGTATTAGTTTTTATTTTTATTTTTCTTTCTTTTTGGCTTCTTCTCCCTGCCCTAATGGTATTTCACCTTTCCATATGTCTCGCTTAACCTTTTTTCTCATTTGAAAATAAAATTTAAAATTAAATATTTTATTTCAATTTTCCTTTCACACACACACATGCATATAGATATAATTTTCATCTTAGCAATAAATGTTATCTAATGGCGGGTATTTGTGAGAAAGATAACACTGGGCTGAAGGGGTTGGGTTGGGGCTCACAGGGGGGCTTTGGAAGCTATACGCTTGGGGAGAAAACAGACGAAAATCTCAGACAGTTGGTGGTAACCAGAGAAAGAGAAGGGGAAAACTTCTCAGGGGTTGTTCTAACGCTATGGGGAGTCTGTGGCTCAGCGCCGGAAAAAGGGAGTTGGGTTTAAACCTAAGGCCAGGAGGGGCTGAGGGTGATCTGGAGGAGGCAGCAAAGGCATATGTCAATTTCAAACAAGTGGAGGGCTCGGTTGGAGGGGAAAACTCTACCAGGATATCTGTGAAACATGGTGGGAAATCTAGGTTAAAATAAAAAAGGGGAAAGTGATTAAGGAAAGTCACGAGTGCCCAAACTTGGTGTCCAGCGTTGACTTTCACTTTGATAGTGTGATGGTAGCATTATAGTCTATACTTGTGTGTAGAGCGTGGGAAAAAAATTTCTCGGCCGAATACATAATTGAAGGGATAGGGAGAAACTAGGAATCTACCCTAGACAGGGAAGTGGAAGTTCTTACTCTATCAAAAGGCTAGTTTATGCTCAGTTTCAAGAATAATGCTACTTTGGAATGCGTAATGGAGAGGCAGTGGGGATTTGGTATCGCCCCTATAGTTTTTAAGAGATGGACTCCATTGTTTGATTCCAACAGAGAGCGATTGGATGAAATACCTATGTGGGTGCATCTCCCTGCCCTCCCTCCACATTTCTGGACTATGGATGTTTTTCGTGCGATTGGAAATATTTTGGGTACTTTTATGGAGGCCGATATGTCTTTTTTGGAAACAAGAGCTAGGAACATAGCCTGTATCTTGGTGAAACTAGCTCCAAGGAAGGGGTTGATAGCAAAAATCATCTGTAATATGGAAGGAAATTCCTATGAGCAAATGATCAACTATGAACACTTGCCATTTTAGTGCCATAAGTGTCACAAACATGGACGCTTGGCACATGATTTTCCTCTAGGATTTAACAAAAGTAGGTGCCAAAAAGGAGGAAGAAAACAGGGTCCTAGGCACAGCAGAGACATGTAGACTCAAGAAGACATGAAAGACAAGCTAGGAAAATGTTATTGATGAGGCACACCAACAGGTGGAGGAGACAACTCCAGTGGAAGTTCCCGAAAATCAAAATAGAAAAGTGGAGTTGGGAAACAAGATGGACATCGACCAAGAGGAGACAATTCCACTCCCTGCTAATCCTGCATCATATTTAGCGGGTACTACTCCTTGTCCCTCATCTCCTATTTTAAACTCTTTTGATCATTTGTTAAATTATATGAAGATGCCTGGTCCCTCCAGGATAGATACAAATGCAACTCTGTATGTTAGCAATCTCTCTATGGCCATCGACAATATTATCACCACTATTCCCAATTTATCCATTGATACCATCCCCTACAATCTGAAACAGGGAAAAAAAGCAGATGGATATAGAGATGTTTGGAGGGTTAGGAAAATCTCACCTTATTGAAAAATAAAAAAGGATAAAAGGAAGTAAAACCTATATCTCAAAAGCCCAACTAAGAGCCATGATTGACATTGCAGATGACAGAAAATTGTCCTTAAAAGGGGCGCTTAGAGCAGCGTGTTCCCCTGACATTATGTCCAAATGATTGTTTTATCCTTCAGTTGTAGAGGTTTTATTAGTGCAACTAAAAAACTAGCACTTAAAGCACTCATTTGAAATTACAAACCTGATGTCCTGATGCTTTATGAGAATTTAAGTCAGGGGGACCAGGTGTCAAAAATACTCTCTTCTTTCCTTCCAGGGTGGACCTTTGTTACCTCGAACGTTAAGGGAAAATATGGTGGTTTGACTACTGGTTTAAATAATTGTACTATCAAGGTGAATAATTCATGGACCTCTGATCTTCTGATTGGGGTGGAGGCTTTTTCTCATAAAATTGGATATGAAATTACTCTTGTGAATGTTTATGGCCCGCTCGGATAGGGTTTTTTCTGGAACACACTTCTCTTTAAATATTATATGACTGGGCCAAACCTGGTTGTGCTCAAAATCACACCAAACTAGAACGACCGGATCGAGCCCGTCGCCAAGAATCCGGTGCACTTTGTTTCACTCAAAACTGAATCCGTATGAGGAAGTTAGAGCCCATTGATGGTCGTGTCAAACAGGTGAATCTTTAAAAAAAAATGGTCAAATAGGGTCAAAGGCCAAAAATTTGGGTTTTCTCCAATTTCGCCCAATGACACTATGCCAAGTGTCAATTTGTGGTTGGTGATATAAGTGGGTGATTTGTGGTGTTTTTATTGGCTTTGGAGAAGAACCAATGGCACAAGGACACGTGGCTAGCCTAGAGGCCGCCACGTGCCCCCTTCCAAGGTCCAAACTCCAACTATGGTTGAAATCTGAATTATTAAGGTGACCGCATGTGATTTTACATCAAAGTCAAAGGTTGATTTTATATGGCACATTTTATTAAATTCCAATGGTTGAAATTTATACCATAGTCCGAATTTAATCAAAGGTGGATACATGTTTTATTATGTAAAAGTTATAACAGGCGGAAGGGCGGAGGTCAACCCCGCGACCTCCCCCGCACCAGCGCACCCACATAACACTATACCATTGCAATAGACCTTTTTATATAAGGTCTTCCACTTATATTTGTTGTTTCAAATGGTTTTGGGCGGAGTTAAAAGGGGTCAGTCCCGAAGGGCCAACCCAAGATGCCACGGGACTGTGGCCCCATAAACAATGGCATAGGCCTATTTTTAATGGCGTGATTAAAGTTTTAAAATGGTTTTATTAACCATTAAACCATATAATTAGCGTTAATATGATTCCTTTAAATTCAGATTTTTTAATCGTGCTTAACGTGCTAACCATCCATTAATGCGCACTTAATGATAATTAAACTCACACTTAACTCGGCAGCATGTTTGGCAGAGCCCCCAATTTCAGTGCCACTTCCAGATTTGACGGACTTAACTGGAGTTTCTCTAGTTTAAGTGGGGTTTCTTATGCCAGATTTGAATGAGGCATAATTGGAGCATTGTTCGACCAATTTTTGCTCAAGATGAGTCATTCATAGAGGATTTGGATGCTCTGAGCATGATGGTGTAGGTTGCAGAGGCGTTGGAGCACTTCTGAAAAAAAAAATCCACTTTGAAGATTAAAGAAGCCTAGGGCCACCAGGAGAGGAGGTCATTCCTAGATCAGATGAAGACCACCTTCAGAGTTTGAAGAGTCTATTTTAAGGTTTTTGGATCTTCTAAATCCAATGGAGAAGGTTGCAAAGCCATTGGAGCATTGTAGGTGCATGCAATCAGATAATTGATCATTAATCCCAAGAGGGCCTATCCAATTGAAGCAGGTCCATGGAGATGTAGCCCAGGAGGGGTGAACCCTATTATAAACTATTGTGTAATGTGTTTGTTATGCATTATTTCTCTGCATTTTATTTGTTGTACATGAGTTTTTAAAAGCTAATTAACTTATAAATTGCTCATTAAAAAACACATAACTTGACACATAAACCCTCACATGAATGGCTAACTTGAGACGATCTTAAACACATTTATTTTTAACTGATGAGGGAGCTAGCACGACAAAACTAGTTTTCCCATATTCAGATCAAGTTGGTATTAGAGCACAGTTTAGCTCATTTTAGCCAAGGTTAGCTAGAAGAATTAGCTATTGGTTTACTATTTGTGCCAGGAGAATTTAATTGTGTGCAAGTTTATGTGTGTGAATAGAAGGTCAAGATTGAGAGCTCAATTGTCAAATCACAGCAAAGAAGCTTTGTATGCATTGCAAGTGTGATGAAAATTTCATTAAGTGATGTTTCTGGTCAATATTCCTTAGAAAAACTCTTTGATAAAAATATGTTGCAAAAGATCTACATCATGAATGCTATGGTGCAAGAGATGTATGAAGACAAGAGGGAGAGGACTATACTTCAAGAGCATTTGATTGCCATGAAGGAAAATAAGCAAGAGATTCTTGAAAAAATGCATGAGATGGAGACTCAGCTCCATGTTGCAAATGAATCCATAGCAAGGATGCATGAGGTGGAGATTCAACTTCATACTGCCAAGGAAACTTTAGCTAAGTATGTGAATGAAAAAGAGGTATGCAATTCAAGTTTATCTTCTATTTCTTCTCAAGATGAATGTGTAGGTTCTTTTGAAAGACACACTAGAGGAATAGGGTCCAAATTATTGATTAAGATGGGCTATGAAGGTAAAGGATAGGGAAAACATGCACAAGGAATAGTTGAGCCAATTGTTGTTGAGGAAAGGCCTAAGTATTTTGTTCTTGGTTAGCCTTCATTCTCAAATCATGGCATGAGAAGCATGTCAACACTAGAGGATGATGGAAAAAGGGACAAGATGCTAAAAATATCGCAGCCAAAACAACAGCCATAGAAGACCATTTGATATGTTGACATCAAGAAGCGAAGGAGATGGCAAATGCATTCTTCCAGATGTGGAATTTGGTACCATGGAGGTAAAATAATGGTCATTTCTTTTCTTTTTATTACTGATGTTGGAACTCATTGTTGTATTTCACTCAGTTGGGCTTAACTTGGGAAAGTGGTTTCCAAGGAGAAACTTGCATCGAATGCATGTTTTTGCAAAGGAGGAACAAGATTCTTAGTGGGAAGGCCATCATTCAGCGTTCCAAGCACCGAGGGATCGTTTTGGTACAACAACAAAAAAATTATCAGTCAGCAAGCAACCAACAAGTGTTGGATTGGGTCAGCAACAAAAGGAGGACATTAGTTGAAGCACCAAGCCATTTGTTAGGCAAGGCATGTCAGTGAACCCAAGTGGTTGTCATGGCGATTTTTCCAAGTACAATCAAGATGATAGAACTTGGCAAAGAGAGGAGTATTCAGCTCTCATGAGATAACCAGATTTTGTGGGTCCAAAGGCATGTCAGTGGGAAGGAGTGATCGGAATCTGGATTGGGGCAAAAATTTGCCAAAAATTCAAAGTGCTCAGAATCACACCAAACCAGAACGATCCGATCGAGCTCGTCGCCAGGAATCTAGCGCACTTCGTTTCACTCAAAACTGAATCTGTATGAGGAAGTTAGAGGCTGTTGATCGCCATGTCAAACAAGTGATTTTTTTAAAAAAATGGTCAAAAGGGTCAAAGGCCAAAATTTTGGGTTTTCTCCAATTTCGCCCAATGACACTATGCCAAGTTTCAATTTGTGGTTGGTGGTCTAAGTGGGTAATTTTTAGTGTTTTTTTTGGCTTTGGAGAAGAACCAATGGCATGAGGACACATGGCTAGCCTGGAGGCACCATGTGCCCCCTTCCAAGGTCCAAACTCCAACTATGGTTCAAATCCGAATTATTAAGGTGGGCGCGTGTGATTTTATATCAAAGTTAGAGGTTGATTTTATATGGCACATTTTATTAAAGTCCAATGGTTGAAATTTATACCATAGTCCGAATTTAATCAAAGGTGGATGCATATTTTATTATGTAAATGTTATAACGAGCGGAAGGGCGGAAGTTGGGGCTCGCCCCGCAACCTCCCCTACTCCAGTGCACCCACATACCACTATACCACTGCAATATACCTTGTTATATAAGGTCTTCCACTTATATTTATTATTTCAAATGGTTTCAGGCGGAGTTAAAATGGGCCATCCCACGATGCCACGGACCATGGCCCCATAACCAATGGCAGAGGCCTATTTTTAATGGCGCAATTAAAGATTTAAAATGGTTTTATTAACCATTAAACCATATAATTAGCACTAAGTTGATTCCTTTAAGTTTGTATTTGTTAATCGTGCTTAATGCACTAACCATCCATTAATGCGCACTTAACGCTAATTAAACTCACAATTAACTTGGCGGCATGTTTGGCGGAACCCCCAATTTCGGCGCCACTTCCAGATTTGGCAAACTTAACTAGAGTTTCTCCAGTTTTACTGGGGTTTCCTAGGCCATAATTTAATGAGGCATAACTTGAGCATTTTTCGACCAATTTTGGCTCAAGAAGAGTCATTCCTAGAGGATTTGGATGTTGTTAGCTTGGAGCACTTCTGAAAGTGTTTTTGCCACCTTGAAGATTAAAGAAGCTCAGGGCCACCAAGAGAGGAGGTCAAGCCTAGATAAGCTAAAGACCATTTTCAGAGATTGAAGAGTTAGTGTTGAGGTTTTTGGGTCTTCTAAATCCAATGGAATAGGTTGCAAAGCCATTGGAGCACTGTAGGTGCATGTAATCAGACAATTGACCATTAATCCCATGAGGGCCTAGCCAGTTGAAGCAGGTCCATGGAGATGTAGCCCGAGAGGGGTGAACTCTGTTATCAGTTATTTTTTAATGTGTTTGTTGTGCATTATTTATTTGCATTTTATTCTTTGTACATGAGTTTTAAAAGCTAATTAACTCATAAATTGCTCATTGAAAAACACTTAACTGGACACATAAACCCTCACATGAATGGCTAACTTGAGACGATCCTAAACACATTTATTTTTTACTGATGAGGGAGCTAGCACAGCAAAACTAGTTTTCCCATATTCAAATCACTTGGGGTCCTCAGGCTAGGGTTGACCCCCTCGCTGAATTTTTCCTAAAAATATTGAGAGGAGGAAACTTGATTGACTCAAGCCTTATCAAGATCTCCCCTACCTGGAGGAACAAACGAGTGGGGGAGGCCTGGGTGGCTAAGAGACTGGACCGCTTTCTTCTTACTAATGATCTGGCCAATTAGTCCATTGGTTTCTAGCAATGGGTTCGCTTTGGGGGGGAGTCAGACCAAAATCCAATCCTCCTAGAATTAGCTGGCCCAAATAAAAAACCAAGCTCTCTGTTTAAATTCAATGTTGGATGGCTAAAAGAGGACTACCAAAAGTTGGTAGCTGACACGTGGTGCCCAATGAACAGGGAATATAACTTTTCTTTCGCCCATGCTTTTGTAAATAATATGCAAAATATTAAGAGGGCTACTATTATTTGGGCTAAAGAAAAGGCTAAAAAGGATTCAACGGCTCTCAGGGATATCGAAGAGGCACTTGAATAGTTGAACAATCAGGGGGTTGAGGGCTATATGGATGAGGAGTCGAGAGGAAGATTAAAAGGTTTGGAGTTGAGGAGAAGGAAAATCCTACTTGATAGGGAAGAACAATGGAGATTAAAGAGTTGTGTTATATGGATAAATGTTGGTGATGAGAACACTAAATTCTTTCAAAATTATGCAAATGGAAGAAGGAACTCCAATACCATTTGGGAGCTTGGCAATCTTGAGGGCGAGGTGGCCAAAAATTTCTAGGAGTTATCTACTTGGGGAAAAATCATTTTAAGAATCTATATGGGAATCAGGAAGGAGTTTTGATTGGGGAAGTAATTAAGGTGGCACAACTTTTCCCTAGGTATGCAAATGAAGGGGAAAATAACCATCTTTTGGCTCCTATGGAGAAAAAAGAGGTGGAGATGATTTTGAAGACTCTGCAAAAAGACAAGAATCAGGGTCCGCACGGGTGGATGGTGGAATTCTTCCAACATTTTTTTGAACTAATGTGGTGGAGGAATCTCGAATAAAGGGTTGTGTCCATGCCGCACTAAAAACGACCTTCCTTGCCCGAAACTCCTAAGACAGATTATCCCTCTTCTTTTGATGACTTCGGACCTATTTCCTTGTGTAATTGTATCTACAAAGTTATTGACAAAACAATTTCAAACAAATTAAAACCCCTATTATCTTGTAATATTTCTAAAGAACAATTTGGTTTTCTGAATGGTAGGCAGATCCATGAGGCTATTGGTATAGCCTAGGAATCCCTGCATAGTATAAAGCAGTCAAAGAAGAAATGCATGATAGTAAAGACTGATTTATCAAAGTCTTATGATCAAATCAACTTGCTATATTTAAGGCTTCTTCTAACCCATCTTGGCTTCAGAATTGAATCCATCAATTGGATTATGAGTTGCATTACAAATGTTTCTTTTTTTGTTCTTATTAATGGGGTTGTGTCCCCCTTTTTTCAAAATCAGAGAGGGATTAGACAAGGGTGTCCCCTCTCTCCCCTGTTGTTCCCACTTGCTGTTGAGGGTTTAAGTCAGTTGATGAATCAAGCTAGGAGAAGAGGTGATTTTAATGGCATTGAGGTGGCAACTAATCTCTTCATCTCCCATTTATTATTTGTGGATGATATTCCTTTGTTCAGTAATGGGAGTCGGATGGAAATGAAAAGGTTGAAAAATATTCTGGATTTATTTATGAAGGCTACAGGCATGGCTATAAACAACCAGAAATCATCTCTTACACATGAAGGTATCTCGAATGATGACCTGGTTTGGACCTTTAATTTTCTCCCTTTCTCCCGGAGTAGGTTGGGAACAAGCATCAACTATCTAGGGTTCTATCTGAAGCCAAACACTTACAGGAAACAGGATTGGCAGTAGTTAGTCACAAAAATTGAAAAGCGTATCAGTGTATGTAGCTACAAGTGGTTATCTAGGGTAGGGAGGGTAGTACTCATGAAATTAGTCCTAATGGCAATCCCAGTATATTGGATTTCCCTGGCCTGGGTCCCTAAAGGAATTATTAATAATATAAGAAGTATTTGTAGTACTTTCCTTTAGTCAGGTAAGGAGGATAAGAAGGTGTTCCCATGGTTGGCTTGGGATAAAATTGTAAAGCCTAAGGAGTGGGGTGGCTGGTGCATAATGCATCTTCACACTTTTGCTATGTCTTTGGCTGCTAAGTTGGGATGGAGGATACTGACTAGGAAAAATATATGGATGTTTGTGGTTAAGAGGAAATATATTGCTCCACTTCCCGTGGACAAATGAATTAGGATATAGGATAAATGGTATACAAAGTCCTCTTCGATCTGGAAAGCTACTGTGAGGCGTTAGGGTTAGTGGAAAAAGGACTTGCATGGAGGATTGGAAATGGAGAGAGGTGTAGGATCGGCTTGGACCCATGGGTGGGGTGCATCAACCAGTTTACTCTATCTGAAGGTTTGGTGGAAGCGCTTGGAATAAGAGGAGTCTATACCCTTAATCAGATTGATAAGCCGAAAAAATCCACAATATGGGCTCAAGGATCGCAATCGGTGTAGGATTTAATGATTGACCACCAATGGGGACAGCAATGGCAGGGATACATTCAAGAACTTGGTTAGTCGAGAGTGAGACTTAAGGATTACCATGAATCTTTCTACTGGGTTCACACAAAATTGGGCATATACTCTCCTAAAGAAGGCTAAGATTACATAATGAAAAGAAGAGAGAGGGAGGCTCAGGAATGGTGGTACAAAACTTTGTGGAGAGTGGAAGGGCCTGTGAAAACAAAATTATTCTACTAGTGCATTTTGAAGCAGAGGGTCCTTACATGGGATATACTCCAAAGAAGGTTTTTAAATGGCCCGGGTTGGTGCTATCTATGCAAAGATGCAGAGGAATATATTGATCACCTCTTTCTTTTCTGCAGGTTCTCCAAAAAAGTATGGGATCATACTCTGTGACTTTGTGAAATCAGGCCTACGTGGTGGGGTGAAAATTGTGGTGATGCCTGGAGATCATGGTGGGAAATAAATAAGGATCAAGACCTTAGATGTATCCCTCTCCTAATTGATTGGGGTATCTGGTTGGCCAGAAACAAAGGAACATTCAAGGACACCATTTCATCCCCTTCCATTGTGGCTGTAGAATGTGTGGTCATTTTCTCCTTTTTACCCCTAACTGTCTCTTCCAAATCACCAAGGAATGTAAGGATCAAACAAATAGATTTTGATACCCCTTTGGCTTATTTTGATGGAGCTATCGATAACCAAAGGAAATGTGGTGTTGGTATGATAATTCACAAACATCAAAACGTCTCATTAGTTGCCTTTGTGGGACTTGGAGAAGGCACAAAAAACTTTGTTGAACTACAAACACTAAAACTTCTCATCTGCTGGCTCATCCACCTTGGCATTGAATCAATTCAAATCTTTGGTGACTCCATGAATGTCATAAACTGGTTTAACAACACATAGAGATGTTAAAATTGTTTGTTACTTCCAATTCTTAAAGAGACACAGGAACTAAAAATGCATGCTATTATGATTTTTGTATGCCATATTTACGGGGAACGAAACATGATCGTTGACAGTGTTTCTAAGGACGGTGTACAACAAGTTCCGAACTCATGGCACATAGAGGAAAAGGATTGGATGGTTGTCCATATGTCAGACACCTTACCATTTGACTACATTTCTCTTCATTATAAACCAAATGTTTGTTTTTATTTCACTCCAGCAAATGTTATATATCATGGAGTTAAGTTTTTGTATATATAGTTATAAGGACATACTGTTATAATTTTTTCTTGTTTTTTCTTACTGTCTTACAAACAGTTTTTTTTTAACTCTTTTGGGTTGTTTTACCCATAAGGGAGGCCCGATTTTGGCTAACTGTGGAGTGTTTATCCAAAATGGAAGCCCTGGTTTCTACTTGTCTTTTTGTTTCACCATGGCTAATTGGTCCACCTGATTTACTATTGATGTCACATAGCTTATGGTACTCTAGTTTTTGTCTTGTATTGGACAGACTTTTTGCTTGCCCTTTTTTGGGTGATGAAAACAAAAGGAATGTTGAGAGATTTACTATTGATGTCACATAGCTTATGGTACTCTAGTTTTTGTCTTGTATTGGACAGACTTTTTGCTTGCCCTTTTTTGGGTGATGAAAACAAAAGGAATGTTGAGGCATATACGATGTAACTTTTTGCTATATATATACAAAAAAGTTTGATTTTTTCTTGGAAAATTTTAATAAATATTATCTAATAATTTTCATTATTTAAAAACTTAACTCCAAAATTATTTATTATTATGGTTGCTTTTCCATTTCTAATAAAGTATCTACTCAAAATATTAAATTTACAAAATATATATAAAAAAAGGAAACATTTAAACATCATAATGATGTGCATAGATCAAACTCTATCTAATATATTCATGATTCTATTTTGGGAGCTCGTTTGTGTTGAAAAGGACTTATCTTTTGTGTTGAAAAAGGAATTTTGGGCTTAGAGGAGTTTTACAACCGAGTATATGAGAGATGTTGTCACTTAAGATTAAGTCAAAGATGTTGTGAGTAAATCAATGTCGACCATAAATAAAATACTTCAATTTTCACCTTTATTTTAATGAGATAAAGTAATTAAAAAAATTTATTTTTTAATACGAGGGATATATGTAATTCCTTCATTGACTTGAGATCTAATGTCTATAGTATTCTAGAAATGTGTGACACAATGTAAACATTTTAACTTCGTGAAAATAAAATAAAAATAACTCTAAAGAAATTAAAGAATTAAAAAAAAAAATGACTCATGGTATTTATGTGGAATATAACCTATTTAAGAGGGGAATTAAATTAGCCTAGATCCATCTTATTTTGAAGTTATATTAGATACATAATTAGTTGTAAAAAATGATGGCTTTGAATCCATGTAATCTGTAAAGGTAAAACTTTTTTTAGCCTAGATCCATCTTAGTTTGATGTTATATTAGATACATAATTAGTTTTAGAAAATGATGGTGTTGAATCCATACAGTGGTTGAATCCATGTAATCTGTAAAGGTAAAACTTTTTTTATGGATATGTTCTAGGCATTTGTTTGAGTTTGGATATGCTCAGAGGTGGGAAAATGTAATTATTTTATATTATCTAATATTTTTACCTACCTCCATCCACTTTTTATCTAATTTTTCTTTATATTTGAAGTCTAAAGTAAACAGAGAAGGGTGAGGGGGAATACTGAGTCAAATGTAATAAGTTTGGGGTGTGACCATAAATATTAGGTAAAAAGTAATAATATTACATTTTATTTAGTTTTTCTTCACCCTTGGCCACTTTTTATTGGGTGAGGGTGGTAATAATTATTGAGTAACATATAATTGTAATATTATATTTTATCTAAGATTTTCCCTCACCCTATTCACTTTTTATTAAAAAAAATCTTTATATTTGAGGTTCATAAGTAAACTTAACTCCTATGTAAACATTTAGAGGTTCATAAGTAAACTTAACTCCTATGTAAACATTTGATTCCAATATGGTAGAGATGTTGTAATCTTTAACATTTTGACTTGATAAAAATATAATAAAAAAACATGAAATTAATAATTATATTTACAATTATGATTAATTATAAATAATTATTAAACCAACCTAGATCTATCTTTGGATCTACCAAGGGCTTAGAGGGATCAAATTTATTCACTTTAAAAGAACATTTTTTTTGGACACTTAATATTTCCCAAGTCCACCTATTACTGTAAATTTTAAAGTAAACAATTAAGGGTAAGGGGGAATTTTGAGTAAAAGGTAATATTTAAGTGGAGGAATGACGGGAAATATTAGGTAAATGTAATATTGTTACATTTTAATTAGTATTTCCCCCACAGATGGCCACTTTTTATCACATTTTATTGAGTAGAGGTGGTAATAAATATTGGGTAACATTTTGTTCACCTTTATTAAAATTTTCTTTATATTTGAAGTTTATAAATAAACTTTTATGTAAACATTTGATCCAATATAGTAGAAATATGTTGATAAAATAAAATAAAATAAAAATGTGAAATTAATAATTATATTTACAATTATAATTAATTATAAAACATAATTAAACCATCTTAAATTAAATTTCTGGAAATGCAAAACTGAAAAGAAATTTTATGCTTCTTGATACTTGGTAATTCCAAAATTAAAATAAATATAAACTAATTAAATTGGAGAAAACATTTACCATTAGATTTTGGAATCCTTGATCATCTCAACAATGTATTTAAATGACCATGGTGACAAAAAAAGTTTCATCATCCATATTCTATATATTTTATTTTAATGGTGTTCAAACGGATTTAAAGCTTTTCATTGGTTTGAAAGTATAGTTTTAAAATTGTAGAGATTTTAGGTAGTTGATTGATTTACATCCATATTTCAAGACATGTTGTATCTATGGAAGTTTTTAGAATTTGAGGTTAATAATTGAAATTTGCTTTAATGGTTGTATATTTTAATGTTGCTTTTTGAGATAGAGGAAAGAGATTTGTTGAGACATTTTTTTTCAATATAATTTTTATGAATAAAGAATATTTAATAATTGTGGTGAATAAGAATTTTACATAAATATATTCAAAAGTCATCAACATCATAATGAACATCATGTAATTGTTATGAATAAAATATATTAAATAATTGTGGTGGATAAGAATTTTACAAAAACATATTCAAAGTCATCAACATTAGAATGGTCAACATATTGGCTAAATCTTACTGTAAAATTATTTTATATATAGTAACACTATATATAGATTTTGGATCTGCATATTTGTTTCATGATGTGGGCAATTAGATTTATAAGGGGGATTGGTACTCCCTAGAGGTTGCATTTCAATGAAGGTGGTATGATATGTTTGAGGTGGGATATCTCCATATGTATTGTTGTTTCTTAATGCAAGCAATTAGATTTATAAGGGGGTCTCGTACTTTCCAGAGATTGCATTTCAATGAAAGTGGTATGATATGCTTGGGGTGAGATATCTCCATCATGATTTTCTAGTGCAAATTGTTCTCGCAAGACAATCAAAAGTGTTACCCAATTTGGGGTAGTTTCTATTACAAACGTGTTACCCAATTTGGGGGTAGTTTATATTATCATTATAGTCTAAAGGGCAATGATCATTATGCCATTATGCTTTTAGTTGGTGGTAAAGAATGGCCTCTCTAGCTAGTTTCCTTGGTGTGCACTATTAGTTGATGTTTTCTTGCAGCGTTTTCAATTGGTAGAGGAATTCTTATGTTGGTTTCATTTTTATGTTTTTTTTTTCTATTTTTAATTTTTAACTCTGCATATTAAAAGTTAGTATGGCTCTTTCTTTGTCCTATGTCTTCTACTTAACTTTTGGCATTTTGTTGAAAGAAGAGTTAGCTTGGCTTTTGGGTGCCCCTAGGAAATTGGCTCTTTTCCTATTAATCTTGGTTGTTGGTCAAGTGGTTCTCTTTCCGAGCTTTGGGCTTCTATCTATGGGTTGGGTGGTTCTTCTATTGAGTTTTGAGCCTTGGTTCTATGGTTGGTTGTTTCCATTTCCATTTTTTGGACTTTCGTCTGTTGTTGTGTCGATGTTCTCATAAAATTTTGGACTTTTTTTTTCTTTTTGGGGATGGAGTTTCAAGTGATTTTGGGGAATTTTTCTAGTCTCTTTTTCATTATGAGTCTCTTCTCACTTCTACCTCCTTTTTGAAGCATGTTCTAGATCATTTGGCAGAGTTGGGGTAGCCTTTGGGATGTCCTTTTAGGTATGGCTTCAATCCTAACTGCAAAGGGGGGGCATCTGTCATTGGTTTATGCTCTTGGTTAGGATGGTGCATCATAGAGTTCCCTTTGGGAGGTGTGGTGGCAGGTGAGGTCAGGCCTCTTTGTAGTTGCGAGCCCATGCAAGGGCTTGACATTCCATGGAAAGACATAATGATTCCAACTTGGTGGAAATTCACAGGGAAATTTTGGATATGGAAGATAAAGTGCACTTAAATAAACGATTCATCAATGATCAACATGTGGAAATTGAAACTCATTGTTATATTTCAAAGACTAGCAATACCAGGTCTTGTGAAATATGTTACATGCAAACAAACAAACTCTACTAGAAAATCAAAAGTATAATGGAATCATTCATGGTAGAGTGTCCAAAGACTTTATGAATTGATGAAGTTCCACAAAAATTGTAGAAGTTGGATGACAAAGTCTCAATGTTGGCAAAGAGGCTAGCTAACCTCACATTCACTCCATTAGATGTAGATAATGATCCTCCTCCTATTTATGTGGACTCTCCTTCCACTGGATATGATGATTTATAGAATTATGTTTTGTTATGTAGCTATCAACAACAAGACTACTCTTTTCAGTTATAATAGGTTGTCACATGTTATGCAAATTAGTTTGTTCTAGTCTATTTGGTGCCAAGAAAAATTGGTTGATAGTATTTTTTGACATACGGATTTAATATTCTGCTAGTAATCTAGTCTCCATAGTTAAAAATTAATAATAATTAATGAATATTATGTATTTCTTTTTTATAATAATATAAATTTCTTTACTTTACCAAAAAAACAAACATCATATTTCCAATAAAACATAAACAAATAATAACCTACAATTCGTAAAATTGATTAGTAAATAACTAAATATAAAACTTTATTCAAAGTATTTGTTATACTTCAACCAATCAAATTCTATGTTCAATACTAATCATTGTTTATTAATATTTTAATCTTTAAATTGGAAAGTTAAAAGTGGTCACATATTCCAAACTAAATCTTCTTATAAATAGTCACAATTTTCTGTTCGACTAATAAATTAGTTCTTGCCTAACTTTCAAATAAACAACTAAGAAAAATTCACATAATTCAAAAACAAATATCATGCTCTCTCCAGCCCAGTGTACAAGTCCTGCCATCACCGGAAGATCTGAAGAAAATATGCAGGGGAAATATGTTGCCTGCCTTCTTTCGTCAATTTAGTGGCATTTGCCATCCCACTGGCTTCTGCTGAGAATTTTCTTTTCCTCTGCCTATTTATAAATCCTCTATCATCTAAAAGAAAATCCTCTGTCATGTAAAATAATGTCTTCGATTTTCATCTTTCACTGCAAGAAATCATGACCATGGGGCTTTCTTTGTTTAAAGTTGCTTTGTTTTATGATTAAAACCTTTCATAATTATTTTATGATTGAAGTAACGAAGAAAAAAATATATATTGTTATAAAATATGAATGGAATTATTATATTATATTATTATAAAATTCTAATCCCCGGATCAAGCTTCATTGCCTTACAAAGCAAGCTGGATCAAATTTCCAAGGTCCATTGCAGTAATTTGAGCTCACTTTCGACCAATTTTATCCAAAGATGGTAGTGTTTAAGGTATGCAGACTCCATATTCCTTGCCATATTGGTATGGTTACTGCAAGAAATAGGGTACCAGCCGCACGGCCGATATTTATCTTCCAACAAACCCCTGTCATGGCCGGAAGATCAGAAAGAAAAAATGCTGGGGAAATATGTTGCCCGTCTGTCTTTTAGTGATTTAACATCTGCTGTCCCATCGTCTTCTGCCGAGAACATTGTTTTCCTCTGCCCATAGAAAATCCTCTCCACTGTAAAATAATCTCTTCCATCTTCAATTTTTTTGGGAAAAAAAAAACCAAAAAAACATCATGGTTGTTTGTTTAAAGTTGTTTTTGGTTTTAATTAATTTTTTTAAATAAGATAATATAATTATATTTATGTCTAATTAATAATTACAAAGTAGGTTAAAAGGACTGTTAAGTATAATGATGTTCACATTCACATTGCAAACAAACTAATTAAAATGAATGGTTACTAAAATAAAATGGTGCCAGATTTGCTTTTAGAGAGATTTGACTCTTCTCAGTGCTTGAAAATTCTAAATTTTAACTTAACTTCAGAATTTTCAAGCACTGAGAGGGTCAAATCTCTCTAAGAGCAAATCTTTCTTCAAGTTTTGCATTCAAAAAAAGGTTTGCACCTCTAGAGATTTTATCCCTCTTGGTCTTTGATAGATCGAAGTTAAATTTGAATCTATGATGGTTTAACAAACATTCTAAGATTTAATATTTAACTAGAAATTAGCAACCACAATTTACCATTCAATCATTAATGAGCAAAAGATTAATTCTTATCTTCCATGTTTTCTTAATAGTAAAATTGAAAAGCAACATGTGTTTCCATAATTCAAAACCATATGTCCTGGTGACAAAAAACCATACAATGTCCTCTTAACAAGAATCCATAATTTTATTTCAAACACTAGCAATTTATAATTGCATAGATTTTAGCCTTTAGGGTTAGCTCACTTGGTAGAGTCCCCATGGTTAAAGCACCTTTGCTATTGAGAGGTAACGGATTTAGTTTCCTCTACAATCTTGGGGTCAAGCTCTGTGGTTGAGCTAACAAGAAGTGATGCATTCGAGTGTGTTTGCGCTGACAAATCATGATGCATTCAAGTGGATCATGATGCATTCAAATGTTCCATGGATGTAGTGATGCATTCCAGTGTGTTTGAGCTAACAAGAAGTGATGCATTCAAGTGGATGGATCGTGATGCATTCAAATGTTCCATGGATGTAGCAATCACCGATCTCCAAGGTCCGTGAACCATGTTAAAATAATAAAAATAAAAATCATTGCATAGATTTTACAAGTGTGTGACTAAGGATTTTTTTTTTTTTTAAGATAATGCATACTATGTAATATCAATAATGAGATATTTTTTCAAATAACTATTATGTTAGAGAAAGACACCACCTCCTTGTTGCACAACTAAATAATAACTATAATAGTATATTGAAGGTTATATGTTGTTGTGGGTCAAGTCTCTCAACCAATGTGTGATTAATTTTTAATATAGAGATATTTATGTCATAGAAAATATGCATAGATTTTAAGTGTATCCAAGTTAGTATGAGACAATTTTTAGTAAAACATGTGATAAGGGTAATGTAGAGTGTGGATTACAACACAAATGAGAGATCCATTTGGAATTTTTGCACAAAAAAAGTGTGTAGGCTAAGCAACAATCATATTTACATCACAACCAATTAACCATTATATTAAGAAACATAGACTAAAACAAATTAATCATAAAAATCAATTATTCGTGACTTTCCCTCCTTTCAACAAAATCAATGAAATTTATTCATAATGATTTTAAGTGTATCCAAATTAGTATGAGACAATTTTTAGTAAAACATGTGATAAGGATAATGTGGAGTGTGGATTACAACACCAATGAGAAATCCATTTAGAATTTTTACCCAAAAAAAAAAGTGTATATGCTAAACTACAATCATATTCACATTATACCCAATCAACCATTATATTAAGAAACATAAACTAAAAAAAATAAATCATTAAATTAATCTTTAGCAACTTTCGCTCCTTTCAACAAAATTAATAAAATTTACTCACATTACAATCAATCAACCATTATATTAAAAAACATAAACTAAAAAATATTAATCATAAAATTAATGTTTCGTGACTTTCCCTCTTTTTCAACAAAAACAATGAAATTTGCCCATAATCCGCCATCCAAACCAAACCCTCTCAACAGTTTCTTCCAAAAGCCAATTACAATTTCCCATTGGTCTTTTAAATTTCATATTCTATAGAATTTATGAAAAGACAACTTTCTCTAGTTAACACCCAAGGTGATTTAATTGGTCAAAAAGGCCATGGGTCAACACTCTAAGCAACTCCACCTTCTAATTACGTAACAACATTTTAGTTTTTAGGCACATATTTATATTATATAATGTGGGGGTTTATGCAGAGGCAAAACCACGAATTATGATCCATACACATTTTTCTGAAAATAGGTCCATAGGTGCAATCAAAATTTTAATAGTAATAATATAAGTATTTTTTTTATTAATATAATGATATGTAAATCAAATTTTAAACTATAAATCATTTCCAAAACTTTTCATTTTTAACTTGATAATAAAGTTTACTATTAAAATTTGCTATTCAATTTTCAAAATTTTAAATCAATTATAAATTAACGTAAATTAATAAAATAGCATATCGTTAAATTTAACAATGTAGTTTCAAACGGTTGTAGAGTTTTTTTGAAGTTCTTAGAATTATGAGTTTGAATATAAAAGTAGTTTTAAAATTTTATGATGTTTATAGATTTTTTTTAAAGGTGAATAATTTTTAGAATTAAAAGATTGTATGTAATTAATGAACTAAGTGTACATGATGAATTTGGAAAAATGAATTTAATATGTAAAATAAATAAATATATTTGTGTTGATTTGGAATGATGTATATGAAACATTTTGACTATTAGATTAGTCAAACTTTCAAGATTTGAAATCAATTATAAATTAGTGTAAAAAATGTTCCAAATGCACTATTTCCTAGATGTATATTTATTTATTGGACATATAAAAACTGGCCTTTAAAATTGGTCAAATAAACTCAACTCAATAATTGTATGAAATCTCATAATTAGAATGTTTATTCACTTTCAAGGATTGTCTACAACCACTATAGAATTTGAAAAAGCATTTACAGCAAAATTGTAACAATTATTAGATTCATAATAATTGTTATTACAAACAATTTATAGCAATGACTACAAACAACTCATAACAACCATTACAAGTCATCTATAATAATTATTATAAAAAATTATAGCAACCACTATAACTTTAATAAATATCTTTTATTTCTTAAAATAAAATAACAAATTTCACTTCATAATTAAACTGAATCACCAATTTTATTTACATATAACCAACAAAACACTCATCTTAAATTCTTTTCCTTCTCTCCATATATTGATAACTGAGTACCATAAACTGCCACATAGCTTGGTTTAAAACACATTTACACGTCCAAAGACTTCCCAAATGTCAAAGCTCCTCCATTAAGTTGACTTATGGAATCATTATTATTAAAGTATAAGAGTTGTAACATATATATATTTTATTGTTATTTAAAATATGATATTATTATTAAGTAAAATTAGATCAGGCTTAAAAAGCACATTTTTAAAATTCTTAACAAATGGAAAAGATATCTGAATCTAAAGAAGGTAACTTTAGAGCTTTAAAATGAAAAACCAACTTTATGTTTGGAAAATGAAATCTATACAATGTTATACTATCACTTGCATGTCAATTTTTATTATAAAAATAGTATTAAACTAAAATCTATATGGAGTGGTAAGTGAGAAAATATTTAGCAAAATAAAAATCTTAAATAACTATTAACATGAAATAATCTTAAAAACGTTTATGAATTTTTTTTTACTTTATAAACTATTTAAAAAATATATAATCCATTTATTTTAATGAAATCGATAAACTTCATTTTCAAATTTTGTAATAAGAATTAATCTTCTCTAAATATATTTTGGTGAATGCATAAACCTGCCATCAACTTTCCCTCCAAACAAATCCCCTGCTGCCCATAGTTTTGTAATAATCCAAAAAAACCATTCTTAAAGCTCACCTGGCATCAAGCTTAGCATCCTAGATTTTAAATGATGCCTCTTTAGTTATAAGATGTGAAGAAGTTTTTTTTATCTCATAATCTCAACCAAACTTTCCACCCACTTCGTCGATGGTGCAAGGCAAACAGCTAGTGTGTGATATTTCAGTTTGGCAGGAAGATCTTGGAAACATGTTTTTAGGGACTTGTCTCCACTTAATCCTCTACGAGCACCAATTCTTCCTCTTCCTCTTGGATTAACGTTTAAGCTCCAAATTCAACGAATTCGAAGGATAAACTTACTTGGGATTCCAATTCTTGAAAATATACACTCAGAGAGAGCTATCAGATATCTCTCCACTCTTTTCATAAGCATGGATCATATTACCCTGTTATTTTATGGTTTTTCATTTTAATATCATCAATATTCAACTGGAATTTTTAAATTTAGTTTTTAATGCAAAACTATGTAATTGTTAATTGTGTTTTTAAATTAATTTAAATTAATATTTTAATAATTTTTTATTTATTAAATATTGAAAAATAAAAAACATAATTTTAAATGTGATAAAAAATAAAAAATAAAAAGGAAAAAATGATTAAATTGTATTATTTTATTATAAAATATTTATTATTACAGTATAATTCACCAGTAATTCTATATATTATTATAATAAATAAATTATATATAATTAAATATAAAAATAGGTTAAAACAAATAAAATCAAGAAAATTTTAAAAAAGTAACTACAATAAATAAAAAGAAGAGGGTGAACAAGAAACATTCAAGAAAAGAGGGCAGGAATCCTACATAATTTCCAACCAACAATCGTCCGTGTTGAGATTATTCACATGTTTCTCAATTTCAATGGCCTCCCTTAACTTCCTATGATGGAAGTGATCAATCCTAATGATGACCCAGAAATCCTCAATGCTAACATGGTGTTTAGTTTTCCCCGGTTGTCCGAGGAGTGGGAACTATTGTGCTTAATGTTTGTGTTTATCTATAGCTTTAGGAGTGGGAACTATTGTGCTTAATGTTTGTTGCATGCTCTTAATTTTTTTGATTAATGGAGCAACCAATTTCCCCAATATAGGGAAATCCTCAATGCTAACATGGTGTTTAGTTTTCCCAGGGTGTTTATCTATAGCTGAGGAGTGGGAACTATTGTGCTTAATGTTTATTGTGTGCTCTTAATTTCTTTGATTAATGGAGTGACCAGTTTCCCCAATATAGAGAATCGTTTATCTATAGCTGAGGAGTGGGAACTATTGTGCTTAATGTTTGTTCGTGCTCTTAATTTCTTTGATTAATGGAGTTACGAGTTTCCCCAATATAGGGAATCTCACGGAAACGAGGGATTGAGTAAACCCCTTTCATGTCTTTAGAGTTTATCTAAGGGAATTTTTAATGGTATTAAGGAGCTTGAGGGTAGCCAAAACTTTATTCTTTTTAACAATATAAGCAATCTTATCAATGGTCTCATGGATGAATGAAAGTTGAACATTGGAAACTTGTTTATCACTAGCATTTTTTATCCTAGGTTTTTTATTGGCTCTTTGTCGTTTGTTATAACCATTATTTTCAAACACTTTCAAGAGATGAGATTTTTCCTCTTCCAAGTGATTCTCATTAGAAACCCTTAGGGCACTGGTGGCTAGTGTGTTAAGAACTCCAAAATTTTGCGCCGAAAAATGGTGAGAACTGGCAGGAAGATATTGTTTAGTGTGAATTTTTTTATGAAATAACTGGTGAGATACTAAACCATCTTCCATTCTAGAGAGGAAAATATCTAGGAAAGGAAGGCTATTGTCTACCTTGACCTCCATCTTGAAGTTGATGGCTAACTTCTCACAACCATGATGCTAGGCGACTAAACCATTTTCCATTCTAGAGAGGAAAATATCAAGGAAGGTTATTGTCTACCTTGACCTCCATCTTGAGTTTGATGGCTAACTTCTCACAACCATGGGGCCAGACAATGGAACTATCATCAATGAACCTCTTCCACCACTTGGGGCAGAATTGGGCAGAGGCCAAAACTTTGGTCTCAAAATCTTCCACAACCTCCATCGTAAAATCTTCCATGACCATGGGCCCAGACGACGCAAGTATGTTCAACAAATCTCTTCCACAGTTTCGGACAGAATTGGGCAAGAAACCAAAGCTTTGGTCTTAAATTCTTTCATGAATAAATTAGCAACTAACAATGTCAAAGCTTACTAACAATTCTTTTTATTAACCCAAATGTTGATAACCCAAATGACCCAAATGTTAAGAGGAATAAAATTTGATATGGATTGATTCCACTCTTTGTTTCAAAATTTCCATTTCTTCTCTAACCTTGAGATAACTTCTTAGAATACAAAAAGTAAAAGGTTCAGTCAATTGTAAATACAAAAAGTAAAAGTTTCAGTAAATGGTATTCCTCCTATCCTGATAATTACATAAATATTCCTCTCGTCACATTAAAATTTACACAAGCCAAATCACCACCATCCCAAAGGTTAAGAATAAAATTGGATAGGAATTGATTCCACTCTTTGTTTCAAGTATTTAATTTCTTCTCCAACCTAGAGGTTACTTTTCAAAATACAATTTCCAACCTGGAGGTTACTTTTTAAAATACAAAAGGTAAATGTTCAGTAAATGGTATTCCTCCTATCCTGATGAATACATTAATATTCCTCTCGTCCCATTAAACCCACAAGTAACCCAAAGAGAAGGGCAGTTTGGTCCATCAATACTAGGATGTGTGGTATAATGGGTTTGAGAATGAACGGTCACCTTTCATGTATATTCCACAGTAAGAACATTCAACCATGTCGGTCATTTCCATACATAAATTTGGCAGTAATACGGAATTCATCCAATTCACTATACAGTACACATACAGTACTGTCAACTTCATATACCACAGGTATTTGATACAGGTCAACTTATATATTTTTTCATATACTGGGAGATCGGTAAACTAATGGCCAAACTTTGGCAGCACGTGATGTAGAACTTCTCACAAAATTTTCAACAAAATACTTTTATTTTATATTTATGAGATTTAAACTTTATATTGGAGCCATAGTCGATTTTCTTGGTATCCTATAATTTCAGCAACAAATCATACTAGAATTTGTAATCGTATTCAATTCTTGCTATTACAGTACATTCCATGTAAGCGTGTTAACTTAAATCGCCCTCTCCCAGCTGGTAGCAGAGAGCATGTGACTTGGAAGTCAACTGGAAATTTTCCGTGTGACTCCCTACAGTGTCTGAAAGCAAAAGGAGCATAAGGAAACCCAGGAAAACAATTTCGAGGGAAATGAATATCCGTTCAAGATCTGTTAAAACATGCAGGCTTTGATTTAAATTTGAAGGGACTCCTTATAATACTGAAAGAAAAAGGAGCAGAAGGCAACCCAGTAAAGCAATTTAGAGAGAAATAAATATTTCTTCAGGACCTGTAAAAGCCTTCATGATAGACTTTTGTTTTAGATTTGCAAGGATTTAAACTGTATGCATCAAATTAGTCTAGGTAGTTGAAGGCACTATAGATGGATCCTCTCTGTATATAGGTTTGGAAATCAAAGACTTTGTTATATAATGCATGGCATGAACCGTATAGGCCATATGGCAGCTCACTTCAAATCTATTAGATGTTCAAGACAAAGTTACTGTATGTATTGGCAATATTGCTGCACACTTCAAATCTATCAGATATTCTAGGCAATAGTCACTGTATGTGCCATGAGAACTATAAAAAATTCTCATAAAAATTAAATTAAGAAGAGATTAAAAATACACTAGGTCAAAACTCAAATGTAGAGGAAGAAATATAAAAATAAACGCAGCCCTTGATCAGGGTGCCAAGTGGCAAACACAGCTCAACAACTGGAGGCACGAGACAGCACACACCATACCGTCGCTCTCAATGATTAAAACCCTGCAGCTGGAAGCTGGAAGGTACCTTCGCACATCGCATAATTATGGCAGCAGGAGAGCGCCAACCAATTTGTCAGAACGACATTGAAAACAGCAAAACAGTTGGTTAAGGAATGAAGAGAATAGCCGGCAGAGCATTCTTCCCAATTGGCAAACTCATGGAGGATCGGAAGGCAACGCTGCGACAGGTCTGCAACGGTTACGGCGCCAGCTTCTTCGGTATGTAATAGCTCTGGTTCTTATCATAGTTAATTTCCCTCCTGCTCAATGTAAAAACAATGGCGACAGTAATTGCATGGGTAGGTTAAAGGGATTGTATGATAATTGTTGATGGAAGGGTAGGCATTGTTATCTTTCTGATCTCAAGAAGCCGTATGCACTCCTCTGTTAAAACTTTCCTTTTAGAATGTTAATTCGTCAAAATCTGGCTATCCTGGCTAACGCCATTGAGCCGTGCTTCAAAACCTCCTGCTGGCCTTTGCTCATGCTCAATCCGAGTCTCTCGGTTCATTCCTCCCAAGCTTCCATGTGGTGCCTCTGTGACCCTGAACGCGTATCTCAATTCTATGAGACCGCTCGCATGGCGCGCCAAGATAAGTTGGCATGTGTCAGTAACCTTACATCTGCTCACTAGGAATGGGGTAGTCAGTGAACCAAAACCCCCTCTCTGTGTAATTTGGGAAGTCTGGTCCGTCATTTACCTACCTCAGTGCTTATTCACGCAATGATGTTGAATTTCAATTGTGGTATGTTCGATATGGAGAATTATAGTTGCATATGCAATTCTCGCCGATTGGTATTTTCAATCTAAAAGGTCTTCAAACGCGCTGGTTTAACCACTTTTCTCATTAATATTATTTGCATGAACATCTTCTTTGTTAACTCCACTGTGACGGAAATTGTGGGTCCCATCAGATTTCCCATGTCCTCTATTTCTGATTTTTCCTCACCCTATACAAGTCCGCTTACAATTCTCACAAGTCTAGTTCAGCCGCTGTCAGTGCTCGTCAACTCAGAAACAATATGGTGAAAGGTCAGTCTGTAAAACGACAACCCAAAGAAAAAGGAAATTAGAAGCTTTCAAAACCCACGGTCGGGCCAAGCAAGCGAGGCAGGAAGACAAAGAAAGAGGTCATGGAGAATCTCTTCAATGTTTTTATTCCGCATGCAATCCACCACAGATTCGCAATGTAATCCAAGGTTGGGAGAGAGAATGTCATAGCAAGGAAGAAGATAAGAGGAAACCATGGATTTTGTTTCAGACCCGGAGAACACAAGTGGGAGACTATCCCTCTTTCACCAATCCATCCACACATATTAGACTCTTATATGTGTGCTGGCAAAAGCCCTACAAAGTCTACAGGAAAATGAAGGAAGTCCCATAGTGGTCTCAATTCTACTACAGGAGATCAAAAAATAAATTCAGGATACAAGAGTATCTCAGTATCATGCCACAACTCGTATTGGCAAAATCGTATTGGCAAAATCGAAAGGCAGCTTCAATCTATGCAGCAAGTCGACATGTCGGGCTCAATTGCAAAAGACCCAGCACCTATACTCTTCAATCGGTTAACAAATGATGTTCTAAGTTTATACATGAATTTTGCGGCTAGCTTTTACTTTTAATGTTTTCAGTTATACTTTGCTTTTTATAGTAAAATGGACATATCAACTAGTAGACGAAAAAGACTATTTCACACAATAATAGATGATGTTTAACGCAGGTGGCCAACCGACCTAACAACCTAAAACTAATTGCATTTTGTTCCAATAAACAAGACAATAAAGAAATCAATGCACAAATACATTAATAATAGAACCGACAAAAATACAATACAATACACAGGTCTTGTTATTAAAATTCACATGGAACCTGCTACCAAAGATATCAAACAACTTGAAATGCTTGATATTTTTGGTTTTTTAGTCTAACAAAAAAATTAAAACTAATTATAAAAAAAAAAAAAAACTATACAAAACATTTAAATAATATGAGCTCATAAAAAAAATTAAATAACTATATAAATAGACAATAAAAATCCTTAGAGATATACATATACATTTTTACATATACATTTTTTTTTGGAAGTTGAAATTTGAAAGAAAAAAAAAACACTTATTTAATCTTTCTGATTTGATCTTTCTGGAACCATGACGGATTCAGAATTAAATAAATCTAAATTGGTGTAAAAAGTATGAGAAAAAAAATACCGAAAAAGATTTTACAAAATCACAACAACAAGACATGATGACCGATGAAAGGATTAAATCATTGATCAGACAATTGTAGACCGTACATATTGAGATCCGCAATAAAATTCAGAAAATACTTATTAATTGGATTTTAACAAAAACAAAGGCTCAGTGGATCCATTGGTAATTTTTTAACATCATTCGGATCAATAGTGAAATCAACATCATCGCCTTCATCGAAACCATGACACAACCTATTAATTCTGAGATTAATCACAAAAAATGAGCACAGTCACAGCCGTTTCTGACAAAAATCGAAAGAACAAGCATCTTTAAAATAAAATACTTATCAATTGGATTTTAAAAAAAATGAAGGCTCAGTGGATCCATTGGTAATTTTTTAACATCATTCGGATCAATAGTGAAATCAACATCATCGCCTTCATCGAAACCATGACGCTACCTATTAATTCTGAGATTAATCACCAAAAATGAGCACAGCCACAGCCGTTTCTGCCAAAAATCGAAAGAACAGGCATCTTTAAAATAATGCACGAGAACTAAGAAGATTTTTATTTTTAATCAAAGCACAAAAGCAGGGGCCAACACTTACGTTTCCAGAACAGAGGCCACAAAGGGAAGGAACTGACAAGACGATGCCATCGAAGGCTTTGTTCCGACTTCCCCCACCATTGGGGTCCATGGAGAATCAAATCTCATGACCCTTACACTATGCCTCCCGCCGGCCTCTGAATCCTATATAATCCCCATCTTAGGGTTTTGACCATTCTGACTATCTGCACATATCCATTTTTTTAAGGCTTTGTTCTGACTCCCCCCGCATTGGGATCCATGAAGAACCGGATCTTCAGCCGGCTACAGATTCCTAGGATGAAAGGTAAGGGGGTGAAAAAACTCCTTGGAATGATTCTAGTGGGCGAGGTGGGCTAAAAATTCCGATTTTAGGGTTTCCATTTAGGGTTTTGACCATTCCGCCTTTCTGCGCAAATCCATTATTTGACCCTTACACTATGCCTCCCGCCGGCCTCTGAATCCTATATAATCCCCATCTTAGGGTTTTGACCATTCTCACTATCTGCACATATCCATTTTTTTAAGGCTTTGTTCTGACTCCCCCACCAATCCATGAAGAACCGGATCTCCAGCCGGCTACAGATTCCTAAGATGAAAAGGTAAGGGGGTGAAAACACTCCTTGGAATGATTCTAGCGGGCGGGGTAGGGTAAAAATTCCGATTTTAGGGTTTCCATTTAGGGTTTTTACCATTCCGCTTTTCTGCGCAAATCCATTTTATTTATTGTTTATTTGTGATTGAGATGAAGATATCCTTTAATCATAAATAATATTTTAATCATTGAAGTTAGAGGTTAAATTTATAAGGTAATATTATTATTATTATTATCTAATTTTAAAGTCACTTAGACATCAAATTGGTGTATGAGAGGCATACATATTCTACCTCTCTGGTTTTGAACCTATGATCTTTTAGGAGGAAAGATATGCTCTTAACCATTTGCCTCACTCAAGATGTATAAGTATATTATTGTTTAATTTGGAGTTGACATATGTCTCTTTTAAAATATATATATATATATATATATATATAAGTCAACAGAGTCTTAGATGGTAATCGGGTGCATCATTGGTTCCATTCAAGATAATATATTGGACATGATGCAACCTTACCCCAAAACAGAAGAAGAAAAAAGTGTTACATATATGAATGAATGAATGATATTTTAACGTTCACGAGACTAAAAATAGTCTATGAGACCACCAGCTTCCTTGTTTTTTTCCTTTTGTAATTCAATCATTTTCTTACTCAAAATGATGATGAGCTGACCCAACCTTCTAATAGTTACATCACTGAAAAGACAATGCCACGAAATTGATGCTAACATATTACGGTAACTATCCCTGATGTCTCTGAAAGTGTCACATTCCAAAATGAAATGTTTTTCTGATTCCACTGCCCCAGAAGTGAAAAAAGTACATACCCTTTCTTCCCAAGCTTCTTTAGGTCTCTTCCACTATCCTGTTTCACACCGAAGTTGATGTGAGTTAGTTCTTAATTGAGTAATAAGAACCTTTGCTCTCCACAGAATGCTAGCTCCAATGTATTCTTTTTGTTGGAGATCGCAAGTGGGGTTGAATTCCTGAACATAATACTTCTTCTTTCTACCCAACACTTTTTCCCATATACCCTTACCGAACTTCTCCAGCACAAAATTCTTTAACTCCTTGCTATTTGTGGGACATGCATTCAGGTAAATATTTCATTTTTGCATCCATTTGTTGTTTTGTCTCATCCATGATTTCTTTATTTCACTTATACCTTCATTGAAGATAACTTTCGGCCATCTACCTCCTCCCATTTGCTCAATTCTTTTTAGATACCTTATAAGACGCACCATGGTAGTTGCTTCGATGGGAGTTGCCCCTATTTCACTCAACATTATCTCACAGGGAACCGAACTTTTTATTTTGAACCTGCTCATGATCAAGCGTTTTTGAATTTTTTCAATTTGTTTCCATTTTGAAACAGGGATGTTGCTAGCCCACAATTCACACCCATATAATATCATTAGACAAAAATAAATATACAAA